>AP025051.1:4287528-4422051 GCA_036186865.1 Eustoma russellianum
TTTTTTTTGTCAAGAACGTTAGTCTGCTAACTTTTTAATTTTAACATGAAAGTCAACAAAATTTTCATGCTACGAAATGTTCAAATGCGTGATATATATATACATATATATATACACACACATATACATATATATATATATATATAGACCACGACACTCATCTGTAAGGTCCGGAATACACTCTAGAGGGGGGGTGAATAGAGTGTATGGCTCTTTTGCGGAATTTTCTTGTTTTTCTCAACTCAAAAAGATATTCAAAATCAGAGCAAGAATTGGAGATGAGAGACAATGAAAGAGTACACCGGATATAGAGTGGTTCGAATCGTAAATGATTCTACTCCACTACCACTTTGTTTCCAAAGTGGATTTTCAACAACTAATCTTCTTATTATGAACAATAAGAACAACCACAGCAACACTTACACTAACACTTTAGTGTAAGCAACAACAACAACAACTTCTTGCACAACACACTTGTGCAACTACAACAACTACAGCTCGTAGCAAGAACAATTTCTTGCTTCCTCACAACTTCAACAAAAGTTCTCTCAAGAACTTCTCACAGTGGGTTGAAGAGATATAGTAAGGTTCACACTTTCTCACAAGTCTAAGCACAAGCTAGAGATCAAATAATTATAGTTCCTCTTGTGCTTGACTCTCTTTCTCTCAATATACAACAATGAAGATCAAAGAAAGCTAGACAAGCTTTGAACAAATTTACAAGTATGAGAGAAAAGTACAACAATGTAAAATGAAGCTAGATGATGTTGAAAGTGTGTAATTGCTTCATCCAAGCCTTCTACATTTATAGAAGAAGTTCACCACGTTTTTGAGGCCTTCCACCAAGTCTTCATCTTCAAAAATGTCAAAATAGTGCCCAAATAGTCTTTAGCCACCCTATGGAGTGATTTGATCTTGGATAGCCACCCTAGAGAATCTTAGACATGTTTAAAATAGTCAAGGAAGCATGTAGTATGTTAGGTTAAAGTCCACAAGAATTTTGAGCAAGATTGGAGAGAGAAAATATCATAGATCTCCCTTGGATTTTGTTCCAACGTTTGAAAATTTTTGAACTCTGGAGACGTCGATCGATCTACGTGCCAGAGCTGAGAGATCGACGTCTCTCAGAATGACGTCGATCGATCGACGTCTGCCTGGCTGAGAGATCGACGTCTCTCAGAATGACGTCGATCGATCGACGTCTTTAGGCTGAGAGATCGACGTCTCTCAGATGTACGTCGATCGATCGACGTACTCTTAGCTGAGAGATCGACGTCTCTCAGATGTATGTCGATCGATCGACATACCTTAAGCTGAGAGATCGACGTCTCTCAGTTATACGTCGATCGATCCACGTCTCTTGGCTGAGAGTATGACGTGGATCTGAAAGCTCAAACGTTTACCAAGCTTCACACGAAACGAACCATGTGCCTCCTGAGGGCCTGATATATACTTCAACCGATCCATGAGAAATTTACGTCTCGCACATGTTTTTCTCAATTTGCTTCAATCTTAAGGTGTGAAAAAAAAACATCTTTTTTTTATATCATCAAAACATTTTATAATCTAACAATCTCCCCCTTTTTGATGATTTCAAAACCAAGATTCTAAAAGATGTTTTTGCTTCATTTTAACTATTTGAATGTTTTAAACTTGAAACATATCAATCTCCCCCTAAGTATATGCAATCTATACCTTTCACAATAATCAATGTGAACCAGATTCTGCAAATCCAATCATCCTTAAAGTTGCTCCCCCTCAACCAGATAACTTTTCATGCTCATTTTCATTTCACCAACAATTGTCAAAGATTCCAATTTTCAAGCTTACCTCATTTTGTCAAAGAAAAACAACATGCCAATAAATCAATAGACCATGCCAATAAACCATGCCAATAGACCATGCCAATAAACCATGCCAACCATTTAAGCAACATGCCAATAAAGCAACAAATAAGTCAAATAAGCCACTTAATCAACCAATGAGCCACTAAGCCACTTAAGCAAACAACAACCATTTTCTCCCCCTTTTTGAAAGCATCAAAAAAATAAGCAACAATACTTCATTAAATTCAAAGACACATTCAAGTTTTTACAACCAAAACGCTAAGCTAGAACTAGAAGCAAGCTAAAATACATCACTCTAGTCTTCATCCGAAGAAAACGTGATTCCAGGAATACACGCTTTCATTTTTGCCTTGAACTTGGCAAATCTTGATTCATGCATAGATACTTTGCCTTTTAGCTCGCCAACCTCCTGTTGGAGACTGATAACTTGAGCTTGAAGCTCCGGGACATTTGAGCTCAGGTGACTTGGTTCTGCATGAGTCTCTGGTTCAGGAATAGGTGCCTCATGCGGAAAGTCTTCCTCTTCTTCCCTTGCCTCTTCCTCCTGTTCTCTTCTCATTGCTTCTTTTCTAGATTTTAGTATTTGTTGAATATTGACTTTATCGTAGAAGTCTTTGTGCGTAATACTGTCAATATCTGTGTCATCAACCTGAATACCCGACTTCACAAGCATCCGATAAATAAGGTTACTATAGGGTAAGGCCTTGTTTTGTTTGGTTGCTGCTTCGACAACATTTGTCATGAAAAGCTCCCCAAAGTTAACCTTCTCCTGGTTAGCTATTCGGTATGCTATGTAGAAGTCAAGGTTACTTGGCAGTTTTGCAGATTTACCATTGATACAGAATGTAACAATGGCCAGAAGAGTGCGGTAGACTAAAGGCATATCATTTGTGTTTTTACTAGGATGGAAGCCTAGAAAAGTCTTAACTTCATCTTCAGATACTTTCCATTTGGCTGCATCCCATTTCCACGCATCAAACTCAAAATACCCTTCGTTGGGTACACCAATCAGGTCACAAATTTTTTCAACTTTCCATTTGATATGGTGTCCATCAATAACAGAGTGTAGAGCTAAGGGAAGGTTATTTATGTATTCAATCCACAAATTTGCATAAAATAGTCGAGTATACCTAGTGGACATTTTTGACATCTCATGCTCATTCCATATACTCCTCCACTCTTGAACATCTAACCACTCAATGATTGGGCTCAGTTCGTTATTGCTTAGAATATCATTTATTCTAAGCAACTTGAGTGGGATGGTTGCTCTTTCATCATCGTCCCATTTATCATATAAAATTTGTGAATGTCTAGTTATATACCTTATTTGCCCCGGGGGCAAAGGTTCCGTCAAGGCATCCTTGGCATCTTTGGCTTTGATCCAAGGAAAGTTGGAGAGAGTTAGCCCACTTCTAATCCCGGCAAGGACACGCCCTTGACTCATGTCCATAGATTGCTTCATCCTAGGTTGAGAAGATTGTCCTTGAGAGGAGCTTGATCCTTCTCCTCCACCTCTAGAAGATCTTGGCCTCTTGGTTGTGTTTTTACTCCTTGAAGACATTTTAAAGATTTTAGGGCTTGAAAGATGAGAAATCTTGGATGAGATGGATGAATTCAAGAGATGAACTCAAGAATCAAGAGCAGAGATGAGTTAACTCTTGATTTGGAGATGAAATTTGAGAGAGAAGTGGTTTTGGAAAGAGGGCCGCCTGATTTGGTAGGGTTTCTGCCGAAGTTTTTGAGTGAAAAATGAGGAAGGGTCGCGTTTTGCAGAGATTTTATAGTTGCAGAATTCGACGACGTCGATCGATCGACGTCTGAGTTCGACGTACGTCGATCGATCGATGTCAGAGATCGACGTACGTCGATCTCTTGTTTTGATACGTCGATCGTTCGACGTGTCCCTGATTTTGAAATTTTCAGTTTTCATCTCTTTAGCTTATGTTTATCATTCCTAGCCTCGTTCTAATTGATTCGAATGTCTCAGTGGGAAGGGATTTGGTAAAGATGTCCGCCAGTTGGTCATTTGTTGGAACAAACTCAATGCATACCAATCCTTTTTGAATGCAATCTCTTATGAAGTGATGTCTCACTTCAATGTGTTTTGTTCTACTATGATGAACCGGGTTTTGTGCTATACTTATGGCTGAGGTATTGTCACATAGGATGGGAACTTTATCAAACTTAACATTGTAATCATTCAATGTGTTTGTCATCCAAAGTAGTTGTGCACAACATGAAGCGGCCGATATATATTCGGATTCCGCCGTTGATAGTGATACACTATTTTGTTTCTTAGAGAACCAAGAAACTAAGCAATCTCCAAGGAATTGACATGTCCCGGAGGTGCTTTTCCTATCAACAAGATTTCCAGCATAGTCGGAGTCACTATATCCTCTTAGATCAAAACAACCATTTTTGGGATAAAACAATCCGAATTTCAAAGTTCCTTTTAAATACCGAAAGATACGTTTAATGGCAACTAAATGCGATTCCTTAGGCATACTTTGAAATCTAGCACATAAGCACACAGCATGCAAAATATCCGGCCTACTAGCAGTCAAATAAAGTAAACTACCAATCATACCCCTATATTTTGTTACCTCAACCGGCTTTCCTTTTTCGTCTTTGTCAAGCTTTGTACTTGTGCTCATCGGAGTACTCACACTTCTTCCATCCTCGAATTTGTACTTCTTGAGCAAATCCTTCGTATACTTTGTTTGAGATATGTACACTCCATCTTGAGTTTGCTTGATTTGTAGACCAAGAAAGTAGTTGAGTTCACCCATCATGCTCATTTCAAATTCTCCTTCCATCAATTTAGCAAAATGCTTACAAAGAGAATCATTAGTAGCACCAAATATGATATCATCCACATAAATTTGAACAAGCAATTGATGGTTTCCTTGTTCTTTAATAAAAAGAGTAGTGTCGACTTTTCCTCTTGAAAACTCGTTTTCAAGTAGGAAGTTACTTAATCTATCATACCAAGCCCTAGGAGCTTGTTTAAGTCCATAAAGTGCCTTTTTGAGTCTAAAAACATGATTTGGATAATCATGATTTTCAAACCCTGGAGGTTGAGCTACATAGACCTCTTCTTGAATTATTCCATTTAAGAATGCGGATTTCACATCCATTTGGTATAGTTTGAAATCCTTATAGCATGCATATGCTAATAACATCCTAATAGCTTCTAACCTAGCCACGGGGGCAAAAGTCTCATCGTAGTCTATGCCTTCCTCTTGTCTATAGCCTTGGGCTACTAACCTAGCCTTGTTTCTAGTGATGTTTCCTTTATCATCCATTTTGTTTCTAAATACCCATTTAGTGCCAATTACGGGATGATCACTCGGTTTAGCAACTAATTCCCACACATCACTTCTCTCAAATTGATTTAATTCTTCTTGCATAGCTAATACCCAATCTTCATCATTTATTGCTTCTTTTATATTTTTAGGCTCAACTTGTGAAATGAAGGCATTTTCATTGAATTTTCTTCTTGTCATTACACCTTGGCTAGTTTCACCTAGTATCAACTCTTTAGGGTGATCTTTCCTATATTTATATGAATCCGGCAAATTTGAGGTATCCCCTCCTACTTCTTCATCTTCAATCTTAAGTGGATCAATCCTAAGGTCGATGACAATATTACCTTTTGGATCCTCAAATTTGTCTATGTGACTTACTTCGATTATTTCATCTTCATCGTCATCATTATTATTGTTTGACTTATCATCAATGAATTCACTAAACTTGACATGAATGGATTCTTCGACTTTCATACTTCTCTTATTATATACTCTAAATGCCTTGCTATTTTGAGCATAACCCATAAAGATTCCTTCATCCGCTTTGAAATCGAGTTTGTCCAAGTTGTCTTTGGTGTTAAGTATAAAACACTTACAACCAAAAACCTTGAAATAACCAATATTTGGTATTCTACCTTTCCAAAGCTCATAAGGAGTCTTTTTGAGAAATGGTCTCAAATAAACTCTATTGATCACATGACAAGCGGTATTTACCGCTTCGGCCCAGAAATATTTGGGTAGCTCAAATTCGTTTAGCATGGCTCTACTCATTTCTTGAAGTGTCCTATTTTTCCTTTCCGCAACACCATTTTGTTGAGGAGTTCTTGGAGCTGAAAAATTGTGTCCATACCCTTTGGATACACAAAATTCTTGAAACTCTCCATCAAACTCACCACCTCTATCACTTCTAATTTCCTTAATTGTGTCTTCTCTTTGATTTTCTAATCTTTTACAAAGCTTTATAAATTCTTGACAAGCATCATTCTTTTTAGCTAAGAACATTACCCAAGTGTACCTAGAGTAGTCATCTACCACCACAAAGGTGTAATGTTTTCCACTTAGACTTGCTGTACCAATATCCCCATACAAATCCATATGAAGCAATTGTAGAGGTTTGGTGGTGGAGATTTCACTTTTGGGCTTGAAACTTGTTTTAACAAGCTTTGCCTTTTGACAAGTGTCGCATAAGCCTTGATTTTCGAAATTCAATTTTGGAAGACCTTGGACTTTTTCATTTTTGCAAATCTCTTTGAAATTCTTGAAACTAATGTGTCCAAGTCGTCTATGCCATAGTTGAGTCAAATCGTTTTTGGCAACTAGGCAAGAAACATTTTGTGATATCAAATCATGTGTGTTAAATTTGTAAACATCATTTTTACGAATAGCTTCGAAAACAATCTTATCGTTCTTTTTCACAACACATTTTCTTTTCACAAACTCAATTTGAAAATTAGCATCACATAGTTGGCTAACACTTATCAAATTATACTTAAGCCCTTCTACATATAGTACATTATTAATAGTAAAGGAAGAATTACCAATTTCTCCATGTCCAAGGATTTTGGCTCTCCCATTTCCAAAATGCACCGTTCCACCATCTTGGAGCTTGAGCTTGGTGAACAACGTCTTGTCTCCGGTCATGTGGGTTGAACATCCGCTGTCCATAAGCCATTTGGTTCCTTCTTCTTTGGCTACTCCATTTATCTTGAGAGCCTACAAAACCAAAAGATGTATGCATTGGTACCCTTTGATGGTTGGGTCCTTTAGGGTTAGTTTTTCGACCCTTAGGCTTCCAAACATATGTGCTCTCAAATCTAGCTCTACATGCTTTCTTTACATGTCCTAGTTTGTTGCAATAAAAACAAGTGGGTACATGCTTTGGTTTAGAAGATGATGAATTTTGT
Organism: Eustoma russellianum; assembly: GCA_036186865.1. NCBI lineage: Eukaryota > Viridiplantae > Streptophyta > Magnoliopsida > Gentianales > Gentianaceae > Eustoma > Eustoma russellianum. Next base: position 4,294,588 of record AP025051.1, read on the forward strand.
TGTGTTTTTCTATTGTTTGCCTTTTTCTTTAAGGACTTAGGTTTAATAGAAGAAGATGATGAGTTAAATCCTAAACCGGATTTATCATTTCCAATCCTTTGATTTCCAAGTAGTATGTCTAAGTTGTTTTTACCATTTGTTAGTCTTTGTAAGTCTAACTTTAGTTTCTCACATTCTTTTCTAATTTCTTCATTTTCAAGAGCTACGGTTTTATGCATGGTAAGTATGATATCATGCTCTTGAAACATCAAAATATTTTTGTCATGCAAGCTCTTATTTTCTAAAATGCATTTCTTGAATTCTTTCTTTAAATGCTTATATTTCAAATTTAATTTCTCAAAGTCATCTTGCAAATCTCCTATTTCATCATGCAAATTTGAAGGGTTAGAATTTACCTCAAGGTCATCTTCTATCGCCATAAGACAAGTATGTTGAACCTTTGGATTTTCAACCATTGCCACAAGTCCAACACCTTGATCTTCACTCTCTTCTCCTTCCGATTCCGAAAGGAGATCATCCCACGTGGTTACCTCCGCATTGAGGGCTTTCTTCTTTTGAGGAAAGACCTTCTTCTCTTGCTTTTGCGGCTCTTTTACGTGGCAATCGGCAATGAAGTGACCGGGTCGACCACATCTATAGCAATTTTCACTTGCTTCTTTTTCTTTAGATGGTTTCTTGAAAAACTTTCTTGCTTGAGCTTTGTTTCTAGTTGCCATTCTTCTAAATTTTCTTACAAGAAGGGCAACTTCCTCATCCGAATCATCGGACTCTACCACCAATCCCTTGTGTGATGTTTGTGTAGGCTTGATGGGATTCATCCTATTTTGTTCATCAATAAGAATCTCATGAGTAAGAAGATTACCGGATAACTCATCAAGAGTAAGAGTCTTGAGATTCTTTGATTCAGTGATGGCGGTGACTTTGGGTGTCCATTCTCTTGGCAAAGAGTTGAGGAGTTTTGAGACAAGGTCTTCGTTTGAGATTTTCTTGTCAACCATGGAGAGTTGATTCACTATTCGTGTGAATCGATCGATTGTCTCCTCAATCTTCTCACCACTCTTCATTCCGAACATCTCATACTCCTTCATGAGCATGAGTCTTTTGGCCATTCTTACTTGCTCAGTTCCTTCATGTATCATTTCAAGCCTTTTCCATGCCTCATGGGCTGTTTCAAGACCTTGGAGTCTAATGAGCTCAGTGGTGGTAAGAGCACTTGAGAGAATGTCAAAAGCTTTGCCATTGATGGCGAACTTTATCTTCTCTTCGTCGGTGTAGTCATCCTCATCTTTAAACATTGATTCTCCTTTTGAGTTGGTAATCATTGGAACTTCAATTCCTTTGACAACAGCTCTCCATATATCAAATCCACAGCCTTTCAAATGATTGATCATTCGAAATTTCCATAAAGAGTAGTTTTGGGCATCAAACATAGGAGCTTTAGTGTTTGATCCGGAAAATAGTGCAGTAGGCTTGGAAGATGAAGAGGTTGAGGTTGAGGTTGTCATTGCCATGATCTTTAACCTTGCTACTTGCAAAGATAGGCCAAGCAATCAAGGTTAGGCTCTGATACCAATTGTAAGGTCCGGAATACACTCTAGAGGGGGGGTGAATAGAGTGTATGGCTCTTTTGCGGAATTTTCTTGTTTTTCTCAACTCAAAAAGATATTCAAAATCAGAGCAAGAATTGGAGATGAGAGACAATGAAAGAGTACACCGGATATAGAGTGGTTCGAATCGTAAATGATTCTACTACACTACCACTTTGTTTCCAAAGTGGATTTTCAACAACTACTCTTCTTATTATGAACAATAAGAACAACCACAGCAACACTTACACTAACACTTTAGTGTAAGCAACAACAACAGCAACTTCTTGCACAACACACTTGTGCAACTACAACAACTACAGCTCGTAGCAAGAACAATTTCTTGCTTCCTCACAACTTCAACAAAAGTTCTCTCAAGAACTTCTCACAGTGGGTTGAAGAGATATAGTAAGGTTCACACTTTCTCACAAGTCTAAGCACAAGCTAGAGATCAAATAATTATAGTTCCTCTTGTGCTTGACTCTCTTTCTCTCAATATACAACAATGAAGATCAAAGAAAGCTAGACAAGCTTTGAACAAATTTACAAGTATGAGAGAAAAGTACAACAATGTAAAATGAAGCTAGATGATGTTGAAAGTGTGTAATTGCTTCATCCAAGCCTTCTACATTTATAGAAGAAGTTCACCACGTTTTTGAGGCCTTCCACCAAGTCTTCATCTTCAAAAATGTCAAAATAGTGCCCAAATAGTCTTTAGCCACCCTATGGAGTGATTTGATCTTGGATAGCCACCCTAGAGAATCTTAGACATGTTTAAAATAGTCAAGGAAGCATGTAGTATGTTAGGTTAAAGTCCACAAGAATTTTGAGCAAGATTGGAGAGAGAAAATATCATAGATCTCCCTTGGATTTTGTTCCAACGTTTGAAAATTTTTGAACTCTGGAGACGTCGATCGATCTACGTGCCAGAGCTGAGAGATCGACGTCTCTCAGAATGACGTCGATCGATCGACGTCTGCCTGGCTGAGAGATCGACGTCTCTCAGAATGACGTCGATCGATCGACGTCTTTAGGCTGAGAGATCGACGTCTCTCAGATGTACGTCGATCGATCGACGTACTCTTAGCTGAGAGATCGACGTCTCTCAGATGTATGTCGATCGATCGACATACCTTAAGCTGAGAGATCGACGTCTCTCAGTTATACGTCGATCGATCCACGTCTCTTGGCTGAGAGTATGACGTGGATCTGAAAGCTCAAACGTTTACCAAGCTTCACACGAAACGAACCATGTGCCTCCTGAGGGCCTGATATATACTTCAACCGATCCATGAGAAATTTACGTCTCGCACATGTTTTTCTCAATTTGCTTCAATCTTAAGGTGTGAAAAAAAAACATCTTTTTTTTATATCATCAAAACATTTTATAATCTAACATCATCAACATCAAACTCATTTCAACAATCAAGACTATGTTAACAAATAGAGTAAATTGAGTATAGACAGTTAGAAACCGCAGAATCTGCATCATAGGGAGCAATCAACCATCTACCCTGGTAAGATGCGTTAGCTCACTAGTTGAAGTGGATGTCATAAGATTAAGTTTTTTTTTTAAAAAAAAAAAACCCTCCAAGACATAGTCTAGATGATACTCGGATCAGTTGGTATTCGAATTGGGATTTGATCCAAGAGGTTAAGACTTCGATTCCAAGGACACGCACAATGTGGATTCGACCTAGTTTGCAGGGAGACATCTTGTGTGGGTCACTGCTTAAGATCTCATTCAATTTAGGAGGCCGCTGGACTTATGACTTACATCACCCATATATGCTCCTTGGGGCTGGACAGTGAGACCCCGAGAGATTTCACCTTATGCTCCAAGGTTAAAAAGTCGTAGGTTGAATCATCTCAAGTGGAGTAAGTTTTTTTCCTTATAATGATATATCTTTTAAAAAAATCACTCTAAAAATGTAATAAGTTTTTCACCTTATAGTGACATATCTTAAAGAGTCACTTTAGCAGTTTATACGATCAGAACTTTGCATTTGTAGAGTGTGCTATATGAGTAGATTTATATTTTTAAGAGACAATTAATACTTTAATATTACATATGCATAAACAACAATTTGGAAAAACCGTTATGTAGAAGTACACTGGTTATTTGTAAACAGAGTGCTGAAAAATCTATCTAATTATGGATATATACACATATAAATAGTCTACGTATACATACATATATATGTACAAGTTTATGTAAGTTGCCGGCTGGAATCATTTCAAACTAGGAAGTCAAATGGGAGACATTTGGGATAAGTCATTCCAAAAACGAGGTTTTTGATATAAATGTTATTTTCGGAGGTGTTATAATTTACATATGTTCCCAAAATAATGTCTACATATATATATATAGACACACACACGTACATATGTATATGTGTGTTGTTTGTGTGCCAGCGTGTGTGTATAATCAGTAGTCTTATGCTCTATTTCTTTTTGCAGGATGTACACAATCTAGTTTATAATTTTAATTTACAATGGAGTCAAAGACATACTCTTGATTGACTTTGGAATATGATAGAATAAAACAAAATAACTCACTAAATTGGATGCGCTTCTTATATTGTGAAGTAGCAGTTGATCGACATAGTTTGACGCATCATTATGGGTCATCGGGAAACAACATCTATCTGTTTCTAACACATGGATATGGTTGCATACATCAGACCCCCGTATTCCGCCATAGATGGGAGACTCCAAGACTTTGGGGGCAATGTTGTTGTTCCACACAATCTAGTTTATTGCATATGCATTTTCTTTTCAAAAAGACATTATATGAAGAATTTTCTTTAAGAATACATGAACTATTGAGTTCATTTATCTAAATAATATGTGAACGATTTTGTCCCTTCGTAAGTTTGAAATCTCTACAAGAAAATGGTGGATGAAACTTGATAAATCAAAATTGTAAAGGTCAACTACATGAATCTGAAAATTGAACATGTCAAGCTAACACAATAAACGAATGACTATGTGGATTTTGTATAATTATCAGCAAAGAGTTAAAGTCAACGCGTTTTTTTTCGGTGGAAAAAGTCAATATCTTTGATGCAGTCTATTGTTTTCCTATACATTTTGAAGGTGAAAAATCATAAAGTTTTTTTTGACTAGTATCATTTATAAGTTAAGTAGTTTAATAGAACACCAAGTTTATACTCGTACAACAAAGATGACACGCACAAATCGAGAAATGGTCCAAAAAAAAGTTTATACTCGAAATAGTCGGAACGTTTCTTTTTTTGACAATTCAACTTAACTCAATATATTATATTCAGCTAATGAATATTTTGCCCTTCGATTTAAAGATTATTTTTCTTGGACATTACAACAACTTGGGACTGCTTGATATTGTAATTATTGTACTACTTTTTTACTTTACACTATATAATAATGCTTTGATTCATTCGATTTACATTGTGTCGCGATACAATATTTAGCCATATAGATATCGTAAAGTATTTGATATATACTTATCTTAATCATAGTCACATGTTCCTTGTTATGAGAATATATAGCTTTTCAAATTGTGTGATATTTTGTGCAAAAGTTATTTCTTTTATATAAATAAACGAACATGTGAAATCATCACTTTATTGAAATATATACAAGGTAAAAATCATAATTGTAGTTTGGATTCCAAACAGCACATATAGTATGCGACTTAGAAAAATAGGAAGTATTCCAATTTGGAAACAATTATTTGAAGTTTAGAAAAATGCGAGGAGATCCATCCCATTTGTACGTCATTATTATCACCCCATCAGACGCTGTTGCACATTTGGTCTCATAATCCTGGTGGTAATACTTTAGAAGTTTTTGACGAAATATGAAGGATGAGATGTACGTAACTATAAATATATTGTTTTTTGATTACCCATAATGAAACATAATATTGGTGGTAATCATGATATGAACTCTTTTACGGCCTCCAATCTCTAATTTTCTATTTAGGCATTTATGAAGGCCGAGTCAAAATCAAAGGTAAAAGACCAAACAGAATTCTCTCGCTCTGTCTTTTTTTTTTTTCCTTTTTCAGAAAACTTTGTATTTGTATACTGAACTCCTGTCTATGTCTAACACCTATGCAGTCTTCCTTTACCAGCATACCACGAGTCAATACACGATTTTTCTTTTTTCTTTTCTTTTTATCAAGTCAAAGTCAAGGTCTTTTTCTCCTTTTCTTTTTTCCTACCTTCTTGATAAGAAAAGTATTTGGTTCTTTGAATTAAAAAAAATATGTATATAGTACATATATGTATGTACTATATATATATATGTATATATATATGTGTGTTAAATATCAGTAAACAAAATAAAATAGAAAATAATACAATATATTGAGAGGGTATCACTTAATCTTGGCATCTTAAAGCCTCAGATTAGCGATTTCATGTAGCCATTTTTCTTCTCTATTGTATTCCATTTAAGAAAGTTTGAACAATTAGCACCTTTTAACTATTACTATTTTTTAAAAGGCCAATGATAAATATACAAATTTTTAATAAATACAATATTTGTTATTTTTACAGTATTGATTTTATATCGTCAGTTATTATTAACCATTGATCAAATAAGAAGATGTGTAATTACGATTGGTCTTTCTAAATTGTTTGCACGCGCGTGTACATCAATTTTATTAGATGAAAAAGAAAACTTCTGATTATTTTGTGGGATGAGATCTCCTTACCACACGGTGAGTCATCGCGCGGTCCATAACGCGACACGTGGCAGTAGTAGAGCATGGTAAGGCTGGATGAAGGTTATCTTCATCCAGTCTCACCACCCTCTCTTGTTGCCACGTATCGTGCGGTCACGCACGCGGTGAGAGGGGAGCGATGAGGGGTCCTATCCCTTATTTTGCTAACTGATGAAAAAGTCATAGTTTGACATTTTTGACCCGACTTTTAGTGTGCTGTGCGGATCCGCGAGCTTCAAGGCAAGTGCATGATTCCGCTCGTTAATTTTAAAAATTTCTTAAAATTCTTAAAGAAAAATAAATATAATCAACCCCAGGCTACCGAGCAACTTCGCTTGCCGTGTCTTGATATGGGCATTATATGATGTCAACTTAACATTATACAAATTATATTAAAATAGGATAGAGATATATATTATAAAGCTCACACAACTCATGTAAGGTGTACACATGGTAAGACTTATTTTCTTATTGCATATAAGGTGGCCAAAGTATTTACATTTATAGGACACACTTTCTTGATTTTAGAATATAATAGAATAAAACAAAATGACTCACTAAATTAGTTACACTTATTGTATAGTGAAGTAACAGTTAATCGACACAGCTCCATGCAATTTTCATTATGGGTCATCGGAAAACAACCTCGGTGTGTTTCTACACATGAGTATCGTTGTGTATATCAGACCTTCTATACCCTGTTATAGACGGGAACCTCTAAGACAATAGACAATGTTGTTATTGTATATAAGGTGGCGAAACATAAACAGAACCAAAAATAAGGGCTCAGAAACTTCACAAATTTGCAGCAAAAGTAAAAGTGATATTTGGCATAGGTTTAATAGATGAGTGGAAAGAGACAAGTAGACTCACCAAGACAAAAATTTAATGGTGCCCTATGATAAGCAATGTATAATATTTAATTTGCTTTTTCAAAGTATTGGTTAGCGGTTGAACTCTGCAGACACAAAATTAGTGAATGAAATGCAAGTGCTTAGACTTCGAACTACTCACACGTAAACGTGATTGTATTTTAACCAACGTTTGAATTCTATATTAGTTTCTATATACGTGTGTAAAGTAACGTTACGGAAATTAAGAGTTGATAGTATGGATTGATCAATTAACACTACGGAAGCAATTAAGTGAAATACAGACTCGTTCATAGGGTGTTCAACGAACCGAACAGTTCACAAATAATTTGTGTTTGATTCGTATTTGATTCAAGTTTGTTTTTTTAATTTTAATTAAACGAGATGAGTTAGAACACCTAATTAGATTTGTTTACTAAAATGAGTTAAACTGTTCACGAACTGTTCGGCTTGTTTAAAGAGTTATACTGTTTTCGAGCCAAATTCAAATCGGTTTTGAAGCTCGTTACCGCAAACGAGCCAAGCCGAACCATTCGTTAAGCTAAAACGAATCCGACTTTAAAAACATAATATCAGTTTAGTTCGGCTAGTTAACAATCCTACTCATTTATAAATCAATAATGTGTCATTTAAAAAAAAAAAAAAACAAGTTGCATGGATCATGCAGTATTATTAGTTTCATAAAATAATTATCCTACAAACGTATGCAATTAGTCAATATAGAAATGAAAAGCTCATACCTGTACTTTACAAGATTCTTAAGTGAATATAAACGGATGCCAACCTCTAATGCTAGCATTTGTTGCATAGGAAATCATAAGCTGTCATTTTCCGATTGAGATCAGTAGAGAGAGAAGGTGAGGCAAAATATGATGTCTCCAATCATGCATTGATATGTCTACAAAAAGGAAAGAGGTTTAAAATTTTTTTGTTTTTAAAAAAAAAGTTGCTTGTACACGTGGCAGCGCGTGATTAGAAGCCTCATATTTTCACTCACTTTCTGCCTATCCTATCCTGATCTCAACCCGTCATTCTCAAAGTCAATTGCATGGATCATGCAGTATTATTAGTTTCATAAATAATTCTCCTGGCCACTTATGCAATTAGTTAAAACTTAAATGAAAATCTTATACCTTTATTTCGGGATTTTTAAGGGAGTTTAATTGGATACAAAGAACCAACAGCACCTGTCCTATAAATTAATGCAACAAATGAAAGCTTAAGAATCAGCCAAACATACTGTTGATTAATTCAAACAATTAATATACAACAAAATCATTGAATTACGTAGATTCTAAATGTCTCAATGATATACGCATAGATCTCTATATGCTGTACTATGGCATTTGTGAACCAAATTTGGCTTTAGTTATTGAAAATCGAAGACCGCAAGAAGCTTCTTTGCATAATAATAACAACAAGCATATTTAGAAATCAAGAAAAAAATTTGCGTACATGAAAAGGAATTAAAATTTTACGCTTCAATCCAGAAGATGCAAGAAAGATAACACATTTAATCAGAGATAGAAATGTTTAGCCTAGTTTCTTAGACTTGAGAAGGTATCCATAATAAATTTATACCATAAATGTTTCTTCCGTCTCAACTTGTTTGGAATGACTAGATTCCCACTAATGTACTAGCTACTCACGCGACGGACGTATCTTTGACGAGGGAGTGGGTTCTCCCCCACCTGTACCAGAGGCCCTTTAGCCAGGTGGGATGTAAATCGAGAGATGTGCTCCACCGGCAGCTCTGCAAAGGGAGAGGACACTCGAGACTCAGTCAGCCCAGAGGCAAACCTTGTAATATTTCAACAAAGATTGTCTCCACACGGACTCGAACTCGGGACGTCGGGGTTCTAGCCCCAATCACCTTTGCCACTTACCACTGGACTATGCCCCTGGAGGCACGACGGACGTATCTTGCCTACACGCAAAATCTCTAGTTCTATACATTTCTACTATTTCAGCCTTATAGAGATGCATGGAGAATGTAAATTAGAATTCAACGGCTTCTTAGTTAATTAAGGCATTGTCGGAAACCCATATAAAATGTCCAAAACAAACTAAACCAGCAAACTTTTAACCAAATTGGATCGAATACTACGGCCTAAGCCCTTACTAACCTATATAACAGTATTGCACCCATGCTATGTGTGTCCGATTCGAACATACGACCTTCTAATTGCAATTTTTTCAACCCGAGTACGAACTAAGCTATGCCCTAAGACCGCGACAAACATATCTTAGCCAAAAGTATCTTCTTTCATATACACATGCACATGTACATATGTATATATATGTGTGTGTGTGTATATATATGTATGTATGTATATATAGCTGATAACTGTCGAATTCACAATGGTGACAACAAAGGTTAAGAAGGAAAGAGAGGGAAAGACAGTTGGTATTCAGATCAGTATTTGCTTCAAGAGGTCAAGAGTTCGATTCTAGATACATGCACAGTATGGGTGCTTCATTATAAGATACATCTTGTGTGGGTCACTGCGTAATTCCTCACCCAATCTAGGAGGCCGATGAACTCATAATTTGCATCTTCCACAATGCTCCTTTAAGCTAAAAACAATGAGAGCTTGCAGAGTCCGGGCATAGTCTTTTGCTCGAAGGAAAGAGAGGGAAAGGCAGTCGAAAGAAGATGAAATATGATATACTTCTGACGCTTTATGTAGCCAAATATAGGTCATGAATAACAGCTGATATTCTCAATTTCTCATGTTCATCATGTTGCTTTACAACACCACCTATGATAATTTTAACTTTTTTTAGACAGACCCACGAAAATAAATTACATTATATTAGTGTTGATTGTGCCTTCAGCTAAATTTACATGGTTAACTGTGCTCCACTCATAATATTTTATGGACCCCCCCCCCCCCCCCCTCTGAACTCCACCGCTCCGACAAGATTATTTTAGTGAATAGAAACGACAAATCAATCACTGGTTAAGTGATTATCATGGGCAGTGGAAGAAAAGCCTAGCTTGGCAACATTGATCATCTGGCCAGAAACTGGTCCAGTAGTTTATAATGCATTGGCCTATCCCGACATCAAAGTATGAACAAATGCTTACTAGTGGAAAATGTTACTTTGTATTTATCCAAGAATATATCTCAACTTGAGATCATCAACAATAACTTTTTACCGTATTGGCCTTTGTGTTCAACTATTTCTAGAAAATACCAACCCAGAACATTTCTAACACAATTCCACCCAGTCTTGAAACTCATGTTACAACTTTTAGGACAGAAAACTTGAGTTATATCAGACCATCATCTAGTTGATACAAAGCTGCAGTTAATCAGCTAAAGGGTAATGTATAGCATGCCACCTGCACTCATTTGATTCCAACAGTGGCACTGTAATGCACCCCTTACATCCAGAAAAAATGCAGGAGCACAAATCAAATTCCAGTTCCCATTTGGTAAAGCATGTTCAAGCACTTTTGACCATTTCCTTCTTTTTGGATGAAAGATGTTTACTCACTGTTGGCTTCTCTCTGTCCAGCTAAAGCTTCCATCTGGTTTGGTTCTAGTACTGCACCTTGATCCACGGGTTGCGGAGATGCTTCACTACCACTCTGGTTGACGTTTTGTTCTCGTTTGCCCTCCCTTACTTTTCTGCTTGTTGCAATTGCAAGAATGAGTTCCAGTTGTTTCTGTTGTTGCTCCTAAAATGGATTTCCACCAATACAATTGCAGTCAGATTGAATGAATATCCAGAAATCCAAAAGGTAAGATTATATGAGAAACAAAGGTATTAAATAATCAAATCTGGAATTCAACAGCCCATTTCAACTAAAAGTGATCTACAAAGCCTAATCTACTGGGAAATTAGACAAGCATTAAGAATGTTCCAGTTGTATACTTGTCAATCGTTTTTCACCACAGTCCTGTTTCTTCTCTTCTTGCTTCAAAGTTTTCTCTATAAACTATCTGATATTTCTTTTCAAGACAGGTTTAGAGAGAACAAGCAACCAGAGATTCATTTTCCAAAAAATTATCAGGTCTGATTTAGAAGATAGCAAATTCAATGAACCCAAACATGACGTTACGTTCTTCTGCACCAATGGCATCTAAATCAGTTTACTTCTCATTTTAGTTTTTGCCATAAACCACCATAGCAAGATACACAAAAGATACAGATGAATGGGTGTTACATGGGCGTCCAAGCGCAGAGTAATGGAAAAAAGACAAATACAACATTCTAGCATAAGTTTCAGCATGGATATTAAGAGTTCAAGATTTTATATAGGTAGTTCATAGCCTAGTCTAAATATCTGAAGATCTCAAGAAGATGAAAAGAGATACCAAGACACTGGCTAAGTATGCTCTCTCTCTCTCTCTCTCTCTCTCGCCCCCCCCCCCCCCCCCCCCCCTTTTTTTTTTTGGATTCTCAACAGTAACATTATTTCTTCTTGTAGAATTTTGGCCACGCACTTCTATTTTATTTTTTTTGGAGGGAAGACATGCATCTAATGTGCAGACATAAAGCTTCTAATCCTCACCAGTGAAATTGCTCAGAAAAAGATCGGATTCAGGAGTCTACTAATATAAGCTTTTCTTGGTTTTGGCACTAGGGTTAGAATGTTCTGTTAAAAACCATCAAGGAAAGAGGTGCTGTTGTTTTCAATATTTGCAGTGAGCCAAGGTCTTGGCTCAATTCGCAAATTACAGGATTTGAGAGCTACTATCGTGCTTGAATGGAAAATGGTAAGATCAAAACACTCAACAGGCTGGAAACATCAAAATACCAAAAGTATGAAATGCATTTACCACGAAATAGAAAAGCTGCTAAGATTCTGCTCAATTTACCGCAAAAAAGTAATTTCTCCTCCTATGCTGCTTCATACTACAAGCATTTACAAAAAGGAAAATTGCGTAATGCCTGAACCATATCGGATTTTCTGGCAGCCCTATCACTATCTGGTATAGGCTGAGATATTACTCAGATTTTCTTCCTTATCATACCAGCAATTTCAGTCGAGATAAGCATGCAAAATTGTGTACCTGCATTGCCAGAAGAACCTTCTGAATTTCAGCAAGCTCTTTCTCCAGAATATCCTCTTGCATGGCAAGCATTCTGGTAGCCTCAGAGTTCTTTTGAGCCAATGCAGCAGCCTGAATATGGACGCAACAAACTAGTCTTACGAAATGAAGCCAAAATAGGGCCCCAAACAAGCACAATATCAGTAACAAAACAGCCATTAGACCATTTTAAGTACCCCTTCCTTATACACTACATATGCAGATTCATGCTCCTAATTTTCCAAATCCCAAATTGGAAACCATCTTCCAAACCTTCAGACTAACAAGGAAAATATTCTACACCTAATAATATATAAACCATGGGATTGAAAACAAATGAGGAAGTGTCTTCGTTTCCTAATTTACCAAAAGTTCACTATCCTTCATAAAATTTAAAGAGAAGTTCCCTGCATTATTTTCCCACCTTCAGAATCAAAATTACTTATATAACTCATCTCTCAATATTTCATAAACTATATTTCTATATTCCGAGTAAAAAAAGTCCACAAAATTTTTTCCAACTCATGTTTAAAAAAAAAAAAAAAACACCACCTGAGAAATTGGCTCCTTGAGAGCCTTCCTAAAGACACGAAATCGGACACCGAGCTTCTCTAGATGCCTAGATAAAGCCCGAATTATAGCATTTGAACTTTTCAAATCCTCCTCCAAATTCTCAATCCTTTCCACCAAATTCACCGGCCTCGTAAAACCCGCGTTGCAAATCCTCCTCCACTGCCGGCTCCTAATCATTGCCCCCACCACCACCCCACCCACCAACACTACAAACTGCCAAACCAAAACCCTGTTGCTAAACCACCCCAAAACAACCTTTTGAGATCCCAAGAGCCTTGAATTCACCGCATAAAATACCGAAACCAAAAATGAAGATCCAAAGCAGAGAAATTCAAGAATCGAAAGAAATGCATCAAAATTGAAGTCACCAGAGGAGGCCGTTCCTTTTCCAATTACTCCCTCATGCTCTAAAGACTTCAAGTCAACCGCCCATTTCTCGCTGTTCTGAACAGAACATCTAAAGTGGGATTTCTGGGATTGGAGAATTGAGGGGTTTGCAAAGGGTTTAGGGTGTAAAGATAGTGAAAGCTTGGGGCTTTTAAGATGAAATTTAGGGGAATGATTGTGAAGCTTGATGTTAGTTTGAGGGTACAGATTTCTTGATAAGATTGACATTTGAAAATAGAGGGATGATATCTGGTAATTCTTGTGGTTTGTGAGTTTTATGGAAATGAAAATAATCTTCTGAAGTCATTTAATCAACCATGCTATGGAAGATAATCGAAAAAAGTTCAGACTGTTGGGAGGAGTTTGAGAGAAGCATAGATAAAGAGGAGAAAATGTTGGTGAAGATTGAAAAATGAAAAGACTGATTTTAAGTGACGGAGAATAACGGATCCGGGCGATTGTCAATTGGTATTCCCTTTCTCCTAAAAAATATTGGTCGCTTTTGGTTCTAATTTCGGTATCGAAATCAGAACCGGAACGAGTTAGTGATAGTTGTTTGATATTGAAGTACGGATAGATATGATAGACATTGATGGTGTTTGGAACGTATCGTAATTGAAATGAATATCGAATATGGCTGGCCAGAAAAATTTGACCGGCCGTGGAGGATCGAGGGACCGGCGTTGGACGGTGGCCGCGGCATTGACCGGTCATTCCCCTCATTCCCCCTTATCCCTCATATTGATAGACAATGAGACTAGTATATCAAAAAATGATATTTATTACCAAATATTTGAATATCAAAATTAAAACTCATACCTCTCATTTCCCAAATAAACAACTTCAATGATTTTGGATTCCTCCAAAGTCATTCCCTTATTCCTAAGCTCCAGCCAAACACCACCTTAATTTACTTTTCTTTCTAAATATCATAAAAATACAGTCACTTTTGAAAAATTAAAAGTATATTAACATCAAAAGTTTCTTCAACACTTTTGTCATTAATATGATTAAAAAAAAAGCATGCTGTAGCATAAAAATTACAATAAGCAAATCATGATAAAAACATAAATAATATTTTAAACATGTAGGTCAAGTTAACTAGTCCAATATTTTCAAGACATAAAAATACCACCCCCCCCCCCCCCTTTTAAACAAAACTATTTAAGTAAAATAACAAATTTTATTTAGCTTGTTATGCAAAAAAAAAAAAAAAACCCTGCATATATGTGATAAATAAAAATCTATCATAAAATATAAAAGTGTAGGTAGTTAATAAAATTACCCTATTTCTCATCAAATCAATTTATAAGACATTTTTAGTGTGGACATGTTTGGCATGAAAAAAGCACTAAATATATATAAACAATAAAAGTACTTATCGATAAGCTAGTACTTCAGAGTTGACTACTTTTATGTTTATAAGCAAATAAATTATAAGCATGAACTTTTTTTTTTTGTGTGAATGGGATCATTTTATTGATAGCAACAAAACAGATATTTACATCATGGTACAAGTATATCAAAGCGAACCATCTAAGGTGTAGCACCACTATTTTCTAGTCTCCAAGCAAGTCGAATGTTTCTAGCTTTTTCAAAGATTGTTTTCACTATAACGTTTCATTGCGGTAATACAAAGTCTTCATCGAATAATCTCTTATTCCTCAAGGTCCAAATCGAATGTACCCCTTCTCGAAAGACATATTGCCAGTTCTCTGCCACACGTTCATTTCCAAGTGTTTCTTTTAAATTCATGTCAATCCAGCTGACTACATTTTCACTCTGGAAGAATCTTGGCCATGCGTCCCGTTTTACCAACTGTTTCCAAATTCTTGCTACCCATCGACAATCTCAGAGTGCATGAAGAGTGTTATCTAATGTGTGTTGACAAATATCGCACATTGATGTTGGTCGAAGATGTCTATCATATAGTAACGATCCGGTTGGTAGCCGCTCCAAACATGCCTGCCATAATAGTAAACTCACCCTTTGAGGTCCCTTTGCTTTCCACAGTTTAAGCCAGCCAGATTGGATGTGTCGATCTTCATCTGGTAGTTGGATGTTGTACGCAGATGCGACAGTGAAATCACCATTTTTAGTCCCCTGCCATGTGAATTTGGACCTGCTGTCTTGCCTATTGGCATCGTTTTCGGTAACTGTAGCTAAGCCCTTCCTGATTACCTGCAGTGCTGCCAGTATGCTTCTTTATGTACAGGAACCGTCTTTACGCAGAGGACGGTTTCCCATCAAACTTCCATATTTCCCTCGTAACAGTCGAACCCAGAGGCAATTGTCATCTTGAATATACCTCCACGCAATTTTGGCTAGTAATGCGTGGTTCATTCGTTCTAGCTGCTTTATTCCTGTTCCACCCGCACCTTTAGGCTTACAAATTTTGGCTAGTAAGCATGAACTTTATTATTAGCCCTAGATGACTACCCTCTTAATGTATTATGCAAATCAATAATAAATTTTATTTAAAAAATACGGTAAATTTTATTTTTGTGATATTGTTGCTTAGTCATTCCAATATTTCTAAGTCTCATATGCAGTATTCTTCCTTGCTATTAAAATAAGTAATATTTTATTTTTAGAAAAGTAATATTGATTTATAACTGATTTTTATTATACAAAGCCATTAAGCTAAAACCATGTTTTTTCTTAATATAATCGAGTTAACCACTCAAAAAAAACTTATTTTCACATCAGTTAAGATGCTTTTAATATATTTAAAACAGTATATTTGTTTACTGTTATAATTATATTGTATCATTTTAAGTATATTATATATTCAACATTTTTAATGTTTATAACTTTTTTTCATTCAAAAAAATAATAAAAAGCACAAGCTACTTAATGCTTACAAGTATTTTTTTTTTTTTTTAAGCAATCCGAACTAACTCTGGTTGTACAACATTTTTCATTCTTGGAGAAAGGTCCGGATTTCTTGATTGAAGATAGTACGAGTTCGGAAACGATGCAGACGAATTTTGGTGGAGAGAGAAGGCTCAGGAAGCCCACCAAAATGGAGGAGCTTCTGCAGTTGGAGAAAGTGCAGAGAATCATACAACTGATGCATTCACATGAAATCATTAACTCTTCCTTTCAAAATCCCTGCTCCCCTGCTTCCGATCGTTTTCTCGCTGATTTCACTCTCTTTTTGGTACAATCACGCTCTCCTACCTCTTTTCTTTTTTCTTCATTTTCGCTTTTCTTTTTCTTCTTTTGTCTATGAAAATTATAGTTGTTTGTGTTATGGAGATTGCAACTTCAGTTAAGTGATCTATGCTGCTTGGTTTATGTGGTTTTTCTTTTTCCTTTTTTTTTCTTTTGAGTGTAAAGTCCAAATCTTTGGCATGTAAATTTCCTTTTTTGGGGTCATTTAGTGCTTCTCGTTGCTCCTTTAAAATGAGTTAATATTATATCAAATGATGAAATTTTTCGGAAAGACACATAGGTTAGGGATATTGGTGGCCGAAGGAGGGAGGTAGAAAGACATTTGTGCTTGATCTGAAACTTGAAAAATAGAAGTTTTAAATGGAAAACTCTGTTTCTTCCCCTCCCCTCTTTGTTGATTTCAACTTTTTTGTTTGTTTGTTTTGCCTTCTGTTATTTATTTATTTATTTATTAACTTGATGAGGTGATTTGGTGAAGATACAATCACATAATGAGCTGGATGTCCAAGCCAAGTTTCAGCTGATTTCCGAGCATATGGTGAAGGTGAGGGGAATGAACATTCTTTGTTTGATAATGGACTGGTTCTGTATGGTTACTACATTATCCCATCTTTCTTGGCAGATTTCAGCTCCATTTCTTGAGGAAGCTGTTCAATTATTTGGTGACCAAGGTAGACAAAAGTTTTGCCTTTACTGAACGAATGTAGGATATTCTTATTTTCTTTTTGAAAAAGTTATATATTGTGGCTACTTGATTGATGTTGGTCACTCATCTTTTGTGGGCTCATGCTCTCGAAATCAGCTGATACAAATGGCAGACACACCAAATGCGATTTTGATACATGCTGCTTAATTCCTTCAACTGTACGATAGTCAGAGTGCTGTAATCTTTGTTTAGTGTAGGCCACGAACATTTAAAAGATGAATGTCCATTTCATTTTGAGGATGAGGAAGATATCGACTCACTGCCAAATGATGTCCAGGATGACGTTACAGTTAATTTTGATGCAATGCAGCGAGCCAATTCTACTTTAGAAGATTTTGTAAGCACCATCTTGATTTTTCACTTGAAGATAAGTTTTCAAAGGAAAATGGTACCCCATCAGACCTCGGTGTTTACCACAATAATTGTTCTCTTGTATTCTTATTTTCTCTAAATTATTGAATGTCAGAATATTTCATACAAAGCTGGCTTCTCAATTTGCATATAAATTGCTGCTAATCAAACTGTTTTGTTTTTTTTTGCTTGCATATTGTACTGATCTATCCCTGATAAACAGTGTAGGTCATATTTTATGTTTCATGACCTGGATGTTCGCCATCCTCATTTGATATTCAGATACCTTCCGTTGCTTTCATTTACAGAAGGCTACATTTATCAGGTATTTTTTTTTTGAAAAATTACTTGGCCTATGGAAACTTAATTTATTAACTCCGCTTGATCGAGTTTTCGACTTGCCAATTCTATACCTGGGTCAAGGAGGAGGGTTGCGTTAGGTTGACAACAATGTATGCCTTTGTCACTAAACATGATTATGGAGCAAACAAGAAATTGCGCTAGTGTTAGGATGTTTCCTACATGGAACGCACCATATGGTGAAATGCGATGTCTCGGCAAGGACCGTTGCATTTAGGGGGCTTTGATGTAGTATCAAACAAGTAAGGGAACCCCGTCGCATGTTCCGTTATGGCGACAATTGAGCTAGGGCCGCTGCATCTCCTATAGAACTCGGATGTATTGAAAAATAAGCAAGAGTTCTTATGCTTTAAATTCCATCCTAAGAGAGGAAATACTAGGTTAGGTAGAAGCTTTAGACTAGAAACATGGAGCATTGAAACTCTAACAGGAAGACAATGGAGATGGTGGACACGATGATGAGGAAAAATAAAAATTTCATGCGTGAGGCCAAGTGGATAGACGAGGAAGCTCGAATGTTGGACAATTCAAGATTTAAACTTTGGTAGACATGAAAGTTTAAGACAAGAAATAAAGTTGAGGTTATTATAGATGCTCGTTAAGAGACGTAGTAATATGTGTTATTAGGAAAGAAGATAGAATTATAGCGCTTAAGTTGATGCTTGGGAAAAAATTAATATTATTAGCGCATGTGCTCCTCAAGTGGATTTTGAGAAGGCTATAAAAGTTCAATTTTGGGAAGATTAAGAAGATGTAGTGCGTGAAATTCCAGTAGATGAGAATATCTTTATAGAAGGAGATTTAAATGGATATGTCGGTAAAAAGAATAAAGATTACAATGAGTTACACTGTGGATTTGGTTTTGAAAACATGAACAATGAAGGAAGATCAATTTTGGATTTCGCAATAGCGTATGACCTTACAGTGGCTAACACGTTTTTCTTAAAAAAAGAGATGAACAATTAATTACATTCAAAAATGGACCAAATAAGTCGTACATAGACTATTTTATGACTCGTAGGAGACATATAATAGCTTGTAAGGACTGTAAGGTTGTATGTATCCAACTTAAAAGATTGAGAAAACAAAGGCGTATAGAACCCAAGATAAAATGATGGAATTTGAAAGAAATTAAGCAGATTTTAGAAAGATAGTAATGGAGCAAGAAGTCTTGAGAAATCAAGTGTTGCTACAAATGAAGTGCGGGGGAATGTAACGGTAAAGATAAAAAAATAGCGAGAAATGTACTTGGTGAGTCAAAAAGTCGAGCACTTGCAAATAAGAAATCTTGGTGGTTGAAAAAAGTGTAAGACAGTAAAAAAGTAAGGGAACTAGTTGTAGACGCTTCAATTTTGTATGAATCAAGAGAATTGAAAAAAATATAGGTTTGCTATGAAAGAAGCTAAACATACCATAAGTGAAGCCAAATCAAAGGCGTTCTGAAGATTTTTATAAGCGGTTGAACACGAAAGAAGGTGAAAAAAATGTGTATAAAATTATTAGAGCGAAAGAAAGGCAGACAAGAGATTTGATTCAAGTTAAATGCATTAAAGACGAAGGTATCAAGATTTTAGTGGAGGAAAGGTCAATAAAAGATATATGGAGAAGATATTTTGAGAATGTTTTCAGTGAATTAGTGGGAGATGAACTTGTATTAGGCAAGTTACGCAATTCTGAAGAGGATAGAGATCTAACATATAGTAGGAGAATTCGGTTGCCAGAGGTAGAAGATGTTTTGAAAAAGATGAAAAATGGTCCAACAAGACGCTTAAAAATGCATAGGAAAAGAAGGTATTATGTAGCTCACATATATTTTTAACAAGATTTTTGAAGGCCAGAAAAATGTCTGACCAGTAGATAAAAACACTTTAGTATCTATGTATAAAAACAAATGAGATACTCAAGATTGTACAAATTATAGAAGAATTAAGTTAATAGTCCACACAATGAATCTCTGGGAGCGAGCGATTGAGAAAAG
This sequence comes from Eustoma russellianum, assembly GCA_036186865.1. Classification (NCBI taxonomy): domain Eukaryota; kingdom Viridiplantae; phylum Streptophyta; class Magnoliopsida; order Gentianales; family Gentianaceae; genus Eustoma; species Eustoma russellianum. The sequence continues at coordinate 4,314,337 of AP025051.1, forward strand.
GCTTCGTAAAGAGACTAGTATATTTGAAAATCAATTTCGATTTATGATTGGAAGATCAACAATGGAGGCTATTTATTTCTTAAAAAGATTAATAGAGAGGTATTGAGAGAAGAAACATTATTTGCACATGGTTTTCATTGACTTGAAAAGACATGATAAAGTTCCACGAGAGATCTTGCGAGAGTGCTTGAAAGGAAATATGTTAATGTAGCATATATACAAATTATCAAAGACATGTTGAGAACGCGATGACATAAGGACTCCAGGAGGATTAAGCCTAGAGTTCTCTATTACAGTGCGTTTACACCAAGGGTCTGTATTAAGTTCATACTTATTTGTTTTAGTTATAAATAAGCTCACTCGACATGTGCAAGATAGAGTTCTGTTGAGCATGTTATTTACATGTGACATTGTGTTGGTGGATGTGACTAGTGAAGGAGTGGATGCTAAGCTGAAATGTTGGCGGGTAACACTAGAAGAAAAAAGCTTCAAATTGAGTCGAAAGAAGACAAAGTATATGAAATTTAATTTAGAGCGACAAAAAAGTGAACTGAGAACCTTGTGTGAAACTGGTAGACCAAGAGATTCACCTTTGTGAAAGTTATAGATATTTAGGATCTATACTGCAGAAACATACAGAAATTGACAAGGATGTGAATCACAGGATACAGACGGGATGTTTAAAGTAGAAAAGTGCTTTAAGGCTTCTTTGTGTTAGAAAAGTATATTTAAAGATTAAAAAAAGTGTTATAGGACGACGGTGAGACCGTCACTGTTGTACGTGTCTGAACATTGGACTGTCAATTATGAGCATGATGAACAAAGAATACGACTTACAGAAATGAAAAATAGATGTTTGGACATACAAAGTAAGATAAAATAAGAAATGAACATATAAGAAGGTTGGGATGGCTTATATAGATGAGAAGTTGAGGGAATCAAGGTTAAGATATTACGGACATGTGCAAAGATGTCTTGCAGAGGCACCTGTTAGGTGGTGCGGGACAATGAATGAGGCGCATGTGAAATGCAGGAGAGGGACGTCAAAGAAACATGGAGAGAAATGATGAGGAAGAATATGACTTATATGACAATCGGGAAGCATATTTGATCTATGTAACCGATCATGTAGAGTGTATAAGATTTAAGTGGGAATTTTAGGCCTGAATCACGATTGAGATGATGTAATAATTTTGAAAGATACGTATTCTAAAGGCGCATGTTGTGCATTAGGTAGTAAGAGACACATAAGGAGGGCATAATTTAAGCTATGACTCAAAAATTAAAACAAAAGAACAAAACAAAATAAATAAATAAAGCGCAAGAGAAATGATTGATCCATATAGTTGATCCACATTATAGGAAAATGCTCGAGTGTTGTCGTTGTATGGAAACTTAATTTATTGTGATTTCTATTCACTATTTTGACTTGGTAAAGTTGATAAATCTTTTGTTGCCTTGCCAATAGTGATAAATGTTAATTATTCCAATTCAATTGATGTTTATCTTTTGTAAATACAGTGAAGAGGTTGTGTTATGAAATGGAATTTGTTTGCTAATAGCTGCTGCTGATCAGATTGATGTTATGTCTACAATAGCTTAGGTTTGGTTCCTTACTTCTTGATCCTTTCTCGTGCTTTTGGCTACTCAGCTGGATAGTTTAAATGAGAAGCTTCTCCAATTACCACCTTATTGCGATATCTCCCACAACAGCAAATGCAACCTGGTAATGTCACTTTGAAAAACTACGCTGCAGCTTATCTTGCAATTACATTCATTGCCACCCAGAGCTAGTTTATCCTGTACTTTTTGTTTCAGTTGCCCAAAGCAAAGGGAAGATGGGAAGTTGAATACGATCCACTTAGGCCACTTGGCCTCCTACTTGAGCATCACGGGCTTTTGACCAAGCGGTCCAGTACTATACTCTTTTTTTTTTTTTTTACATACATGTTTTTCCATTTAGTCTAATGACCATTCTTTATTTCTTCTTATGACTGTTTTCCCTTAACCCGTCCAGGATACTTGATGAGTTCTTATGTGGTCTGGAATACTGGGCTCTTGAAAGAAAGTTCTGTTCTTCAGTCTTATATGGAGATGAGGTAGTTGATGAAATTACATTACTGTGCTTCCCGCATTTTTTCTGCTGTGTTGTAGTTTTATGTTGAAACTAAAGCTTTGTGTCAAGATACAATGTGATACACATGATACTTGATGAACAGAGCATTCTGCAGGATTTTAGATCAGAACAAGTAGAATGCCTCTAAATCTTTATGAGCCACGAAAAATCGTTTTCTTATTTATGACAAGTCCCTCCTTTGCAATGAAATTTTAGTTTTTTATTAGTATTTAATAATACCAATGTAGTACATACTCATTATACTATTCCTGTTAAATTTCTCAGCTCTTAGCCTCTTACAGATAAAGATTGAGGATGTCTTGAGGGCAGCTCATCTCAAGTCTTTCGATTATCGGGTGCTGAATCTTCTATTATACGGACTGCGGGGAGAAAAGGTATTCTTTGTTCCATACTGGCAGTTCCTAAGCCATTTCTGTTGCTAGAAGAAAACTGATCAAGATACGTAGTCTATCTTACACTAATTACCATATTATCTTCAGATACTTCTTGTCACTGAATTTTTGACTTGAATATTTCTTCATTAAAGAGAAAGATTCAGTGAATGGTGTGAAAAGCATTGGTTCCTCATGGTTAAATCTCTCTTCATCGGCTTGTTTCATTGGGAATGTTGTATGCTTAAGTACAACATTTTTTGAGTAAATGTCATAGTCATAGAGAGATCAGGATAAATATGGTATATTTCAGAGCAAACTCATGAAGTAAATATACAATAGTGACAACAGCACTTCCCCATCAAGCTGGAAAATAGATGTTTAGCATGCTTAGATTGTTCTCCAATGTTAGCGCAAGAAAGCTGAATTAGCACCTTTTGAATTTTCCTGCACAAAATCTTCACACGACAATCACCCTCAAAGGACAAAATCTTCAACTGAGAATTACCCTCTAATACAATCACCTTCAAAATGACAATCACCCTCAAAGTACAGTTTCCTTTTAGTGGAAGTTCGAATCTGAAGTAAAGTGAGTGGGCGCTTCTTAAATTTACGTTGATTGCTGTTCGTAACATAGTTTTCCCAGTGAACTATTAGGCTCCCTTTTACGTTGAAGGGAGGATGCCAACCAGAATGAGAAAGCACTAGTTGAACTTCACTTTAGATATAACGTAGCTGCTGCTTATGATGGAAGCCCAAAGGTTAAGGCTAGATTATCTTGCTTGAAGGTTGACATTGGGAAAACTGAGAAAGAACAACTTTTCTCAGGTGAATAAGATTACATTATGGATTGACCAGTTGAATCTTGCATTTTTGCTAGAATTTCATTGGAACAGCTTTGATGGTGTACAATCCCCTTTTCTTTGCTCAATTTTGAAGGGCCATTAGATCTTCTAATCGATATAGTGTTTCATCTACTGACCTACTTAGTGGGGGCATGTCATGAGTCTTCAATTCTTCCAGAATTGATGTATGTGGCTTGATCCAATAAGTAGGTTAGAAGATGGTAAAATTATGGGATAGAAGATCCTTATCGTTTAAAAGGGGAAAGCAAGATAAGGTGTTTGGTGCTGGACAACATTATATGCAATCCAGGGAGAAGTAAAACAAAAAGCTTAACGAAGTGTTAGGAGGCGGAAGATAGTTTTATAGGACAAATATAAGACCTCTATGGATTTGTGGGCCGGACCCTGCCGGGAGTACCTTTTTTACTATAAGACATCAATGAAACATGAGATTAGCAATAATCTGAATGCTATGATCGGTGCGTGGACTGTCGATATCCTAGTCTGGACAAGATGACTAGAAAATGTGGAGATCAGGTTTGAGCCGGTGGAGGTGAAACTTCTAGTCTAGGTAAGTATAATATTCAGGAAATAGGTAAAATCCATGATTACTCTGACAATTTAAATAACAGCAGTTATAACTTGGGGTCTTTTATGCTGGAATGAAATTTAGAGATATATTAATTCGTATGTATTGATCTTATGAGTGACTCAAAAGGGTGACTCAAAATGAGAGTGGTGGGGAATTTAAATTTACTTATTGATGATTCCAAAATGCTGGCAAAATATGTCAGACGTGGAACGTTTTCCCTATAAATTAGTGTCCCTCTCGTTCTCTGATTTCTCAATTTCTTACTGGTTAACCATATCTATTAGCATATAAGTTGGTTGCATTTTAGTCATTATTTCAGAATTTCATGAGGATGGGAAAAGTACCACCACAATTGCCTCATGGTAAGAACACTAACAAAATTAAATCATAGACTTTTGTATACCATGACTTCTTAAGTCCCACGAGTCCAAATGTAGAAAGAAAAGACACTAATGTAAAACAGAATTAGCTGAATATATGATTTTGAAGAAGGCTAAAATATATCTTCATGTAAGTTGTGGGGCCTAATATATGCACCAAAGATTTCAAAAAAAGTTGGTTTCCTTTGGTGTACCTTGCTGTTGTTTCTTTGTGAATCCTTTTTTTTAAAAAAAAATTTTACACTTGAAATGGGTATGGATAGATACTCATTTGTTGGTGCACTCTGTAGTCGATTGAATGGTTCAATGTGCTGTTTAATCTACTCTTCAGGTTAATGATTTGCATATGGAGTTCTTGTCCGTGTCAGAGTTCTTGGTGGAAGTATCTGATGATCTGTAAGTAATCTCCTTACGTGGATTATTCTAAACTAAAAAATTGAGACGCTCATTTCCGCTTTCATGTTTGGTTCTGTTTATTTAGATTGAACTTATTGATTTTACTTCTGGAAAAAGCAAACATACTGCATTTGTTTGGCTGGTGAATCTGGTGTTTGTATCATTGGTTGTTTCATGCTTTTGTTCTTTCTTTGCTAATTTTTAGTTTTGGCTGGTAAATCTTGTGTCTGTATTGGTTGCTTTTGTCCTTTCTTTGTTAATTTTTTACTTCCACGTGGATGTACTCTTTTTAACTTGTGTCTGTGCTCAAGGTGGAAGGCATAACAATGCTGATGCTTAATTTGCTTTAAGGCTGAAATTTAATCATCAATTCAATAGTTCCAAATGAAACTGTTCAGCCTGTCAATATATAAATTACTATTTCTCTAGAAGCTTAAGCTTTTAGATGAGACGATAATTTAGCATGGTATCAGAGCACCACGAGGTCCTAGGTTCAAGTCTTGCTGCGTGCACTTCCTGAAAGAAAAAAAATTAATACTATTGTTACCCTACTAATGTTTTGCTGCTGTTTGTCTACTACTACCGTTGCAAGTATGGTAATATTCCACCCGTGATGGGACGCGTTAATTCTATAAATGTAAAAATTACTAATTCCCTTTATAACGCAAGCTTTTAGATAAGATGATAATCTACATAACTTTTATTTTGTCCTTTTGTTTTAAGAGAAAAGAAGTGGTTAAAACTGCTTCCATAGTATATGTCCAACCTCGAGGCAGTTAGGCATAAAAGTCAGATTCAGCTTGAGGGTCACTAGACATATGGTATCCTTGATTAGCTGCATGCTTCCTTTTGAGAAAAGAAACTTGAGGATGGCTTGAAGGCCAGTTTATCTGTGTATATGATATAGGTGGTGAGAAGGCCAATCATTATTCTATTTATATAATATTCTAGTGTTGTCATAAATCAGGTGGCTTGTTGAAGTTATTTCTTCTTGAGTACAGTAATCTAGCTAAATTTTTTTCTTGGTGTAAACCTTTGATAGCTTACTCAATATGATAAACGGTGTTTGCTCTTTTACTGCATATATTCTTGGTCTTCTTAAAATGAAGGGACCACAAGGAAATGTGCTATTTTGAGTTTCAGAAATGAATCACTTTAAATAGGCAACAACGAGTGTATCTGGGGTTGAAGATTATGGCAAATAACAATGTTTTCCTTCTTGTAATGCACGGAGGAGCATTTGGTGGGTGTACTCATTAATCGTGTTATCGTGATGGCCTAGGTTTGATTACGAGGCAAGTGTTAGAGCTTTAACTAGTATTTATTTTTGTTGGTTTACTGTTGTTGGTTGCTTACATGGAAGACTAAAATGGAATCTCTTATTTAAAGGACGATGTTTTTGAGAATAGCTTCAACATATTGCGAATGTTTGTCAAAGTCTATGGAGCCTCAACTGCGCCTCTGATGCTGGTGAGTAACATTTTTTATGGGTGAATGCCTTTTTCTTTCTATTCTTTTTGTGGGTGTTTTCCTTTTCTTTTGTGGGGGTGGGGGGTATTTGGTCTTCCGTAGTTGTGCTTCAACAGCATTGAAGAGAAGAGAATTTTGGATCTTGTAAAATCTTAGCATCTTCCCTTTCTTTTTGGTTGATCGTATGCAAAGTTCAGTTTTGGAGATGCTTTCATGCTCTTTCTGTAGGCAAAATGCATTACCGAAGCCGAGGAGAAGTACAGGAAGTTGTTGGAATCATTAGATCCTCAACTGTCCATTACTTATCAGAGAAGATGTCAAGAAGCTACTAAAGAAGGTAAATGGTTACGGTGCAAAAGTTATCTCTTTGCTCATTGTCTGCCTTAAACTCCTAAACATGGTCCTTTCTTCTCCTCCCACCCCTCTCTCCTCTTATTCCCCTGCTTCTGAAATTGGTTTAATCGCGATATAATGTAGAAAAGAAATTCATGTCTCCTCTGTAGGCGGTAAGCTTGCAGGTCCTTCACTTGGGACCTGGAATATACCAGCCATAATTGAAGATGAGGATTCATATAGGCAAGATATTTTAAGAGCCAAGCCTTCTAGTGCGAGGGACTCTCATGTACGTAGTAGTTCCGTGCCTCATGAGCAAAGATTCATGCAGCAAAGAAGCGACTGCTTCTGATTACCGAATGGGATCTGCTGTGTTGCTGACCGTTCTGTGACCGCCAATCACGAGATGGCACGTCGACACATCGGTAAAAAAAATTCTCAGGTGCCGACGTGCCGGTCAGCTAAACGCAATCGGCAGATCCGGCCGCCCGATTACTATTAGACTTGGGTACTCGTGTTTTCCACTGCCACTTTGAGAGTTGTTATGTAATGGTTCTAGTGTTATGACCATATTGATGTCAATTGCATCAAACAAGTCAAATGAGGGACATGACCCCCCTGATATTCAAGGGATCTGTTTCCTGTTCGTTATTCATGTCGCTTAATCTTATTTTTTAAGTTTTGAAGTATTTTATAAGTCCTCGTAAACTCTTGAACCAAACATCGAAGGAGACCATTTCAATAATAAGATCCTTTTCCTCTCAAAAAAAAAAAAAAAAAAAACACCGAAGGAGACGTTAGCGGGTTTTTTAAAATTTAAAATCATGAATGGAAGTTTTCATTCAGGATTTGTAATTTTTTTTATTTGTTTTTTCTGTATGTTTTGATTGATTCTAAGTATTTTTTTTTTGACGGTTTTCTTGTATCGTTTTGTTTTCAAGTATTTTTACATATAAAAGCATCTATTTCAAGTGTTTTCATATTTCATTATTCCATATGGTTTCTTTTAAAATATTTTTACACAAAATAAACTTGAGAAATAATTAGATCCAAGAAAACAGTTAAAACATACAACAAAACCATGAAAATTATAGAAAAATAAACAAAAAGTGTAATCATAATGTCATGAATTAATTTCATCTATCCCTTATCCAATTTCACCTCACTATTCCTTAACCAGTTTATTACGCTTAAGCTTAAACTTTAGAGTTATAAGCCTCTAGTCAAAGATTAAAAGATCGAGTTAACATGATAATTAACGATTCGTTTTAATTCGTGTGCTCCGCACGTGCCAAAGATGCAACATTTTTTTATACAATTATTGTCTTTTGTGTACTAGTAAGAGTTAATATGGTGTATAGAGGAATGACTTCTTGTTGCTGAAACAATAATAAATACTTTTAGTACTACCTCGTACAGTCTTCACCAAATTCACCAAAGGACTCCATGAGTAAAGCAACCCCCATGCCCCATCCACCCACCAAAAAACAAAAGGGAAAAGAGATGAAGAAAACCAAAATTTGTAAAAACTGGAGGAAAATCATACCCTTATCAAAGTTGATAATTTAATAAAGGAAATGTAATTCAAGGTAAGTAAGAAATCATGGGGTCCCTCCTTGGATATAGTTGAATAACTATTCCACAGATCCACTCACCATTTATTAAGGCAGTGTTTGTTGGCATGGCAGGAGGCAGGACCATTTACATTAGAATTACTTCGCCAATGTGATAAGTAAGGAAAACTTATATTTACTCTAAACGTTAAATATTCCCCCGGCCCCACCCCATCCACTCACACAGAAAAGTAGACAGAGAGAATAAGTTTATCCAACAACTTGTAGTTCTATTTCACTCGCATTTGGTTGAAATCCCTATTATGTACATTAGTCGTGTTATTTATTACACGGGAGCAAATGACAGTGACGGGCTAAGTTATTTCACTTTCATAATTTACAAAAAATCCAAACAACTGCCTCTTGTCCTGTTTGTGGAAGTAGAAACATTGGAGAATTACATGAGTTAAGGGACTCTCGGTGAGCTCGAAATGTTTAGAAAATTATTGTTCATCAAAGTCACAGGTTGTGTTCTGTATAGGTGAGCAATATGGCTGAATGGATTGACATTAATTTGCAGGAAAACTTGGGGGCTATTGAGAAAGTCTTTTCTTGGCAATACCTGTTCCATAAAGTTACATATGATGTTTGACACTTTTGGAACAAGACAATTCATGATGCTGCTGTGACCAATATTCCGTCGGCACAGTTTATTCAGACAATTGGTCATCATGTTTTGAGTGTTGCTAATCATATTGATGTTGTTAGTATAAGAACGCAAGCGTAATCTTGTTAGAATCAGTAGAAGTATTGTACATATTGAAAGTTTTGATTTTGTAAATAATACATCAATCTTTTCTAAAAAAAAAAGCCAAACAAATGAGTCGATCCTTTCCCAAAAAATCCAAACAAATGAGTTCTAAGAGAATGGCAAATGCTAGACAGCTGAAATGATATAGTGGTCAAGACCTAATTGAAAAATATATAAGCGAAAAAGAAAACCGTGAATTCAAAATGAAAGATACTTAGACAATGGTCTCATCATGGTGATGGAGAAGGGATGGGTTTGGAGCAGCCATCATTGGAGGCAGCATGTAGAGGGTATAAAGGAGTAGCAATGGACAATCCTTCAAGGACAAACAACTTGCTCTGCTAAATCAAGCTATAAAAGAATTGAAGTGCAACTGCTCCTCTTAACTTTTGAACAGTTGTGCTGTTTTTGTTTTCTTTTTTCTTCTTCTTCTTCTTTTTTTCTATCCCCTTTCTGAAGTCAGATGCAATCCGAAGTTACATAGACCTAGAATGTTGGGTTGTTCGCAGAGCTCTGCATGTCAAACTAGAGATGTTAATTAGGGTAAAACTTATAGTCACATTAGGATTATATTTGTTTTTCTGAAACAGAAATCGTTTTCCACATGTCTGGCAAACGAGCTTGAGTACATGGGAAGGTGGCCTTGCGCCCTGGTCCCGGAATTGAGTTTTAGTTCATATATATACGCGCGCACACACACATATATTATATTATATATATATTATATATGTGTGTGTGAAAAAAATATGCAGTCATACATATATACAGGCATGCGTGTAGGTATGTAAGTATTTGCATACATACGTATGTATATATGTATATGTGTATATATATACACATGTAGTAATGGTCTAATAACAATCGACTTAGCAATCCTAACACCTTTTACCGTTTGATTTACTATTTGAATTTTAAAATGCTATGTAAACTAGTCTTGGCTTAAAATATGATACACGTAATAGAGATTCATCGGATGAGATATGCTATTCCAATAAGGTACTCTAATTTGGTTTTTGGATCAAAGTAATACATATTACTTAGTTCAACACTGATGTCACATTATGACACTGATTATTTTACTAAAGTAGTATGTATTATTACTTTGGCTCAAACAACAATTTGGAATAATATGTTGGAGTAGCATATTTAATATAAAGAACCACATATACTTTCTTTGTCCTAAAAAGATAGTCACTTTTTTTTTGGAATGTCTCAAAAATATGTTTGTTTTCTATTTTAACTTTTAAAAATTTTGTGATCTTTCAACATTAACTATATTAATTATAAAAAAACACATCAAATTTATTGAGGATAAAAGAAAAAACACATCAAACTTATTGAGGATAAAAGAAAAAACACATTGAAACTCAACAATAAGCAAACAGATGATAAAAGGAGCGGGATCTCCTAACCTCTCCACATGGACGGTAACAAAGGACCCCCTACCACGTGGCAGCAGGGGATGGTGAGGCTGGATGACGGTCATAAGAGGGTGAAAGAGTGGGCGGTCAGGAGATCCGGACCCATGATAAAAGCCCAAAGGTCCTTCCTTCTTCTGCCAATCTCCACTCAAAATTTTGTATCCTAATATGTTGACTTGTTCTTTTCACTCTGCCTTCGTGCAGTCCAATCACATTCTCATCTTCTCGCCCTCTTCCATTCCTCCTCATTTATGTTTTTCCTCTTTCATTCTTTCACTTTCCACAAATTTTATCTCCCCACACCCCAGTCAACAATTTTTTTCTTTCCTCTTTCTTTCTCTCCGTTATTATTCATTTACAAGATGATCAATAAGTAATTATACCAAGATACCACAGAAGAAAATGCAATCATGAGTGTGATTTCAGCTCTCTCATTAAATTCGCCTACCACTTTGATAGTAATTGCAATTCTCAATCTTCAATTCTTAACATTCTGTTGTTTGAATCAAGATCAACCCTCAGAAACTCTTCAGGTTTTTCTCATCATTTTTCCTCCTCCTATCATCTCCATTTTTATATATTGCCCACCTACATTAAACTTCTTTTTTTATTTTTTCTGAATTAATGTATGTTTTAGTTATTTGGGCTATGGAAATTTTGTGGGATTATTAATGTATTTTTGTGTGTGAAGGAATTGCTGGTGGAAGAGAAAACAAGGCTGGGATCAACACCACCAAGCTGTTATAATAGATGCAATAATTGTCATCCATGCGTGGCGGTTCAAGTGCCGACAATGCCAAATCATGTCCAAGTTGTTGAGCCAAAGAAACCAATGGACTACTTTGACACAGACATGTACTCCAACTACAAACCTCTTGGTTGGAAGTGCATATGCAATGGCCATTTATACAATCCTTAAAAACCACCTCGTATTCATACTCAAGATTCAATCCCTTCTTGCCTTGTGCTCGCCTACCTTGTTCAAATATTGGGGTGGGGAGGTGGGGGTGGAGGCACCCCTCTTCCATCCTGAAGTTCAGTTATATAAAGTAGAAGGAAAAGATTGCCTATGATTATTGAGCCTGCAAAGTATATTCTCTCGAACTCGAACTTCAGTTTTCTGAATGGAAGAAATCGTTGGCGGCAGAAAAGGTGTCGCTTCACAGATTATGAATGTTTATCAGAAAGCACAGATCTTTGCGGAATTGTAGGACTATGTAAGAAGCTCATGTGCACTCAATGCGGAAAGGTTAAGGATGGTTATGTTTAGTTGAAGCTGACTTTAGAATTTGTTAAGGATTGTTATTTTTGTCTTTCATTATTAGTCTATTTAGTTACATAAAGAGTCGGGGTCTCGCTGTAATTAAACTCTATCTTTTGTGATGGAGATATTGTTTGTTTGTATCAAAACTTTTTCATACCCTAACAATAGCCTTTGCTATCTTTCGATATACTAAATATATGTGTTGTTTGGGCACAGTAAATACTATTTAGATTTACTCGTTTATTGGAGCACCTATCTACATTTGCATGCACCCAATCTATATTTGCATCTGAACTTGACTGTTGCTATCTTTCAGAAATTCATCAGTTTGACTGAGGGATTTGATTTCTGGTTTTTGCATTTTGTTGGTTTAAATGTTTAGTCACCACATTGAATTCATTTGCGTTCTGTCTCTGTTGTTTCGCACCTTCTTGTGATTTTCGTGATCTCTTCTCGGGTCTGTTTGAAATGTTGAAATCTTTTGCTTAAAAAAGGAGAACTTGGCTTATTCTAAATTGACAACAGGAAAAAGAATCACGTAAACAATATTATCCTTTTTTTTCTTTTAAAAGTGGAGTAAACATGGATTTGGACCATTTAAGAGAGCCTAACTAAAACAGATCTACAAAATTTCGTTTAAGTAGTTGTTCTTTTTTTTTTTTTTTTTTGCGCTTATGAGAGTGGAGCCCTGGTGATTAGGATGAAAAATATTGGAAAAAATGTTGTAACCCAACCAGTAAGGTTCTTGGTACCTCTGGTTATATAGGAAATGTAAAGATATAAACCATAAACTTAATAGATTCAGACAAAAGGCATAATATTTACATAGGTATAGGATTATGAAGTCCAATCAACTGTTTCTATCAGACTGTCAGTGGTTTTCGCTGTTTCAGTTTGTTTTTTTTATCTTTTTTTTCTTTTGCTTGAAAGGACACTTTATACTGTTTCAATGACGAAGGCAATTGAGGTGAACAGTGACAGTGAATAGTGGCTTCGCAGAAAAAGATGTGCAGAAATTAACTGCTAATGCGAACTGCTAGTAATGTCACTTCACCTACAATCCGTATTTTTTTGTCTGATTCGTAGGCCCATAATAATTGCAGGAGATTTGGTGCCAAGGGGTAAATTGGTATTTAAGAGGATTTTCAAATTTCGTACTCGATTTTCACGTGATATAATAATATAACTCGAAATTAACTGTTCCAATTAAGACTATTAATTTTTGACTTAACACGCTATTTCGACACAAACCGGATACGTTTTTAGTATGATTGAGTTCAACATTCGCAAGTTATAGCCAGACTAGATCAACTATGCTTAACTATGGATTGATTTATCTAACTTGACAAGTCTGAAAATGACATGTCAAACAGGATAAGAACCTAAAAGGCTAAACCGCCACATCTGAAAATAGCACATCAACCAAACGCGTACTTGATCCAACAAACTTAAAAGGAAATTGTATAATCTTATTATATATTAAGATATATAGAAGCGGAGAGAAATTTCTTATTGATTCTTCAAGTATCTCAAAGCTTACAACACTATGTCCTATTTATAGGACAATTTCAAGGCACTTAATAAATGGATCAATAACCCTTGTAATTCCCAATACATAGGGTACATGTAAGGTCATCCTAGATATTTTCAATACCACCTTGGACATCCACATACTATGTATTGTTACATAACACTCCCCCTTGGATGTCCAAATTTTATAGAATATGCCTCGTTAAAACCTTGCCAAGAAAAACCCAGTGGGATAAAAACTTGGACGAAGGGAAAAGAGTACATATTCTAAAAATTGTTTCGTGTGATACACTGCCTCGTTAAAACCTTGCCAAGAAAAACCCAGTGGGATAAAAACTTGGACGAAGGAAAAAGAGTACAGTGTTTGGATTAATCACACTCCCCCTGATGATGGTATAAGGTCCTTGAGCTGACGCATCCCAATATTGTGCACCACCTTTCGAAACGTAGCTGTAGGTAATGCTTTGGTGAATAAATCTGCAAAATTCTTGCTTGATTGTATTTGTTGGATACTGATGTCACCATTCTTCTCAAGTTCATGAGTATAGAAAAATTTTGGTGAGATATGCTTCGTTCTATCTCCTTTGATGTAGCCGTTTTTAATTTGAGCAATGCAGGCGGCGTTATCTTCAAATAAAGTTGTCGGAGTCTTCCTCAACGAAGGTAGTCCACATGATTCTTGGATATGTTGTATCATTGACCTCAACCATATGCATTCGCGACTTGCTTCATGTAACGCCAAGATTTCGGAATGGTTGGATGATGTGGCTGTTAATGTCTGTTTGACAGATCTCCATGATATAGCTGCGCCTCCACAAGTAAAAACATATCCACTTTGTGACCTTCCTTTATGAGGGTCAGATAGATAACCAGCATCAGCATATCCTACCAGTTGTGGTTCGGATTCCCTTGAGTAAAACAAGCCCAAATCTGGTGTTCCTCGAAGATATCGTAAAATATGTTTAATACCATTCCAATGCCTTCGTGTTGGTGTAGCACTATACCTTGCCAGTAAATTTACTGGAAAAGCTATATCTGGTCTTGAACAATTGGCCAGATACATAAGCGCACCAATAGCACTGAGATACAGTACTTCTGGACCTAATAATTCTTCGTTTTCCTCTGCTGGTCTAAAGGGATCTTTCTTTACATCTAAAGAGCGAACCACCATCGGACTACTTAATGGATGAGCTTTATCCATGTAAAATCGTTTCAAGATTTTTTCTGTATATGAAGTTTGATGGAGAAATATTCCATTAGGCAAATGCTCGATCTGCAGACCAAGACAAAACTTGGTCTTTCCAAGATTTTTCATTTCAAATTCTTTCATAAGATAGTCAGAGGTAATAGTGAGCTCTTCAGGAGTACCAACAAGATTTAAATCATCTACATATACCGCAACTATAGAAAATCCGTTTCCAGATTTTTTTGATGAATACACAGGGACAAATTGGATTATTTATATAACCACTTTTCACAAGGTACTCAGAAAGACGATTGTACCACATTCTGTCAGACTGTTTTAATCCATACAAGGATCTTTGTAATTTGATTGAGTATAATCCTTGTGCCTTTTGATCACATGCCGCAGGCAATTTCAATCCTTCAGGGATTTTCATGTAAATATCATTATCTAGTGATCCGTATAAATATGCAGTAACAACATCCATTAACCGCATATCCAGGTTTTTCGTGGCAGCTAGGCTGATTAAATAGCGTAATGTTATGGCATCAATTACAGGGGAATATGTTTCATCATAATCAAGCCCAGGTTTTTGTGAAAAACCTTGCGCAACAAGACGTGCCTTATATCGCACGACCTCGTTTTTCTCATTGCGTTTTCGTACAAAAACCCATTTGTATCCAATAGGTTTTATCCCTTCAGGGGTTTGGACTACAGGTCCAAATACTTTCCGTTTTTCTAAAGATTTCAGTTCTGCTTGAATTGCATCTTTCCATTTTGGCCAATCATTTCTGTGTCGACATTGTTCAATGGATCTTGGTTCAGGATCCTCGTTTAGAATATCACATGCAATTCCATAAGCAAAAACATGATCCATAGTAACCTTTTGTCTATCCCAATTTTCTCCTGTACTAACATAATTTAAAGAGATTTCTTCAAAATTTTGTTTACATGCCTCTTCTGGAGCAACTTGTTTATCAATATTCAACTGATCAGTTTCATTTTCTGTAGCGCTTTCAAGTTGTGAACTTGTTTTCGTTTCCGGAGTATGCTCTTCTGGAGCGTCAATTTGTACCCTTCTTTTCTGAGGGTTTTTATCTTTTGCCCCAACTGGGCGCCCACGTTTTAGACTGGCTTTTGGTATTCTGTCATTATGTCTTGCAGGGACATCAAGTCTAACAGGCGTATTCATTGCCGGAACATGGGATTTGGTTACCCTTTTACTCTCAGTAAATGCATCAGGCAATTGATTTGCAATATTCTGCAAATGGATTATCCTTCTTACTTCTTGCTCACATTGATTTGTTCGTGGGTCAAGATGAGAAAGTGAAGGAACGTTCCATGTAATTTCTCGCCGTTCTTCTGGAACGGGTATGTTATCTCCCCCTAATGGCGGGAAAACACTCATCAAAGTGGCAATCAGCATACCATGCCGTAAACAAATCACCCGGCAGGGGGTCAATATATCTCACAATAGAAGGAGAATCAAAACCCACATATATGCCTAAACGTCTTTGAGGACCCATTTTTGTTCGTTTTGGTGGAGCAATTGGAACATAAACCGCACAACCAAAAATCTTCAAATGTGAAATATCAGGCTGCTGGCCTGAGACCATTTGCAAAGGAGAATATGATTGAAACGAACTGGGTCGGAGCCGAACCAATGCAGAAGCATGCAAAACTGCATGTCCCCAAGCTGTCGTAGGTAAACTAGACTTTAAAAGCATAGGTCGAGCAATCAGTTGTAAACGTTTGATAAATGACTCAGCTAGGCCATTTTGAGTGTGCACATGTGCTACTGAATGCTCAACATCAATCCCAATTGACATACAATAATCATTAAAAACTTGGGAAGTAAATTCTCCAGCATTATCAAGACGAATAGATTTAATAGGATAATCTGGAAATTGTGCTCTTAAGCGTATTATTTGAGCAAGAAGTTTGGCAAATGCTACTGTTCTCGTTGAGAGCAAATTCACATGGGACCATCGTGAAGAGGCATCTAGTAAGACCATAAAATAACGAAATGGTCCACTAGGAGGATCAATAGGCCCACAAATATCCCCTTGTATTCATTGTAAAAATATAGGAGATTCAATATGAAGTTTTAGTGGGGATGGCCTCGTAATAAGTTTTCCTTTTGAACAAGCGACACACATATAATCATGAGTTAAAAGAATCTTGTGGTTCTTTAAAGGATGCCCATGTGAGTTGTGTATTATTCTACGCATCATTATGGATCCCGGGTGACCAAGTCGATCATGCCATAACATAAATAACTTTGGATCATCGAACTTCTGGTTCATCACAATATTAGATTCGACTGGATGTATAGTCGCATAATACAATCCAGATGAGAAAATTGGAAATTTTTCTTTCACAAGCTTCTGGCCTGCATCATTATATGTAATACATAAAAATTCCATATTCCCTTCATTCATAGTTTCAATATGAAAACCATTAAGACGTATGCGGTATGTCTTTGAAACTCAACAAATTTCGTTTCGACTTGGTGGAAAATAATGCCATATTTATCACTATATGCGTACCACCCGGTAATATAAAAGTTGCTCTGCCGGAGCCCTGAATCAACGGTGTAGTACCAGAAATGGTACTGACATTTGCTTTTGCCAATGTTAACGTCGAGAAATATTTTCGATCTCGAAGAATTGTGTGTGTCGTTCCACTGTCAACCAAACAGATATCTCCACCAATCATCTTGAAAAATATCTAACATATACAATCATAATTATTAAACTTTTAAGAAAATTGTTAACAAACACAATTCATGCAAAATGTTATTCATTCATAGAAATGTAAAACCAAACAAAAAGAAGAACTTATAGAAATATGTAGACATCAGTGCAAATTTTCATGCTAATCATAATGTATCATCATTCTTGATTATTTGCTTCATTAACCAGAAACTGAATTCCATTTTCATCCATGTTTGGTGCCATAAGGTAATCTTCAGGAGTAAAATCATTGAAACTATTAGGAATCACATCTTCATTATCATCATTGTTATCATAGTGTGCGAAATTAATTTCCTTTCCCTTGCCTTTATCTTTTTGGGATGCCTGATATAGATCGACCAAATGCTTAGGTGTTCGGCAAGTACGAGACCAATGCCCTTGGGCACCACAACGATAACAAATCTCATCATTGTTCTTGGCACGTGCACCATGTTTCACAGTCTTTGTATTCGCACGCTGTTTATCCTTAGTTTCCAACTTCTGGCGATTTGGTGCAAAGTTTCTGCCATGTCCACGACCTCTCCCACGACTATTATTGCTACCACGTCCTCGTCCACGACCGCGACCACGTGCATGGTTATAACGATTTGCATTCGCTTCAGGGAATGGCTGTGATCCGGTCAGATGAGAATGGTGATTTTTCATCAACAGTTCATTGTTTTGTTCAGCAATAAGCAGACAGGAGATCAGTTGAGAATATTTTTCAAATTTTCTTTCACGATACTGTTGCTGCAGGAGCACATTAGATGCATGAAAAGTAGTAAAAGTTTTTTCCAACATGTCTGCATCAGTGACCTTATCTCCACACATCCTTAATTTGGAGACGATCGAAAACATTGCAGAATTATATTCATTTACTGTTTTATAGTCTTGTAATCGTAGATGCAGCCAATCGTACCGAGCCTTAGGGAGGATCACATTTTTATAATGCTCATATCGTTCTTCCAAATTTTTCCACAATTCATATGGATCTTTGATACCAAGGTATTCAGTTTTTAGACCATCATGAAGGTGATGGCGAATGAATATCATTGCTTTGGCCTTATCTTGTTCACTGGCCTCAACACCTTTCTTGATGGTATGCCCAAGGTTCATTGATGTCAGATGGATCTCAGCATCCATGACCCAAGCCATATAATTTTTTCCAGAAATGTCAAGGGCAGCGAATTCCAATTTTGTAATGTTCGCCATTGGTAGTAAAGACTTGAAGAGTTTTCGTGCTGATAACGTATTATATATTAAGATATATAGAAGATGAGAGAAATTTCTTATTGATTCTTCAAGTATCTCAAAGCTTACAACACTATGTCCTATTTATAGGACAATTTCAAGGCACTTAATAAATGGATCAATAACCCTTGTAATTCCCAATACATAGGATACATGTAAGGTCATCCTAGATATTTTCAATACCACCTTGGACATCCACATACTATGTATTGTTACATAACAAATCTGATCTTTTAAACTCGTCAAATTCAAAACTCGAATTGACTAGCTAACTTGAAACTAATATGTCAAAATAACAATTTAGGTTCAGATTTGTCATTTGAAAAATCGTCATCCTGCTGACCAAATCTGACGTGTTTGTCATTCATTATTCCAATGTCATCCAAAGAATAACTTGAGTTTAACTATCATAGAGATATATATAGATACACACATGCATATATATATATATATGTATATATATATATGTATATATATATATAAACAATCATAACTAGTATATCTCAACGACATCACAAGCTACCGCTTGGGTCTGGGAGGGTGAGAGGTAGGCAAACAATATTTTCATCCCATTGGATAGAAAATTTGCTTCCTATTGAGATATCCGGCTTTATATGTAACTGCATAGATGACATAATATTAGAAATATGGTGTGCTAGGGTGAGAGGTAGACAAACAATATTTCCATCCCATTAGATAGAAAGTTTGCTTCCTATTGAGACATCCGGCTTTATATGTAACTGCTTAGATGACATAATATTAGAAATATGGTGTGCTAGAGTGTGTGTGTATATATATATATGTTTGTACCGTATTTGTAGTTTTTTAATTAAAACTTTGATATTTTTTTGATATCTCCCTGTGACAAAGCTAATATATCATATTGTTAGAATGGAGTTTGACGAAACTATTATAGATTTAACAGCATTAAACGTTAAGTCTTTTGGGCTTTTTTTTTTTTTTTTTTTGAATTTTACATATTAGGTAAATAGTCGACTAGTAAATGAAATTGAGTATCACGTAGTATGACCACTTGGACCTACGGGACTAGTAGGATTCCCTCACCGCAAATGGGATGCGGTTACGCGTGACCGCGCGACACGTGGCAGCAAGGGGTGGTAAGGCTAGATGAGGGTCACTCATATCTAGCCTCACCACCCCTCTTTGCTGCCACGTGTCGCGTGGTCACAAAAGGGATGAGGAAAGTGGGGTTAGGAGATCCCAACCCGTATCACACCGTGCGAACCATATCTGGAATTCTTTAGTACGGATATCCGGAGGATCCATCTTTGATGATAGATTTAATAGAGAGGGCAGGGCGAAGTGGGCTGGGATAGTGCTGGGAAATGGAGCTTAATACTCTTATCTCATATAGTGAAAAAAAAAATGAAAGACACCAGTGATATTTAAGTACGAATTTATCGGTGTTATTTAAGTATAAATCTAAGTTTAAGTGTTTAACGTAAGTTAGTATTGTCATGTCGGTACGGAGTCTATGAACAAAGCCCAACAAGTTATATTTAGTACTGTCAGTTTGTTTAGTAACATCATGTTGTTCTTTTTATATTTATTTTTTGATTCTGAAAATATTATTCTAGTTTGATTTGAACATAATTAAAAAAGTCAAAATATTTTAGTCATTACTCCTGTTCTATCTTAGTTGATTAATTAAAGTAAAATAAAAAAACCATACGATCAACAAATAAAAGGGTTGTAGGGGGATTTGATTAATCTTTGTAAATGTGACAATATTTTTAAAATAAAATAAAGTAGAAACTAAGACAATATTTTTAGAATAAAAAATATTTATTTTTCAGTGTATACGTTAATAGTGACAAGGCCTACCACTGATGCTGATGAAATTCATACATAGTCCTTTTAAAGAATACTTTTTATGTTTCAAAAATACTGATCTTCATTAAATTGAACAGAATTTAATGAAATCATATTATTTTGACTATTATTTCAATGCTACTCTTGATCAATTGATGTAAATTAGAAAAACATGTAAATACAAATTGAAAAGATAGCTTAAAATTTTTGACTAGCATTATATTCATAATTTTAGTTAGTAAACATTATTTTTATCACAACCTAAAATAGATAAGAAGACAATATTTTTGGGACAGAAAAAGTAACTCCCACTTTTGGTGCATTCACAAATGCCACATAAGGATTTATATTCTACTAATCAATGGGTGAAACGCTCCCAGAGCATAGTCCAGTTGGTACTCGGGTTGATGATTGCCAACAAGAGGTCATGAGTTCGAATCCAGGGATGCGCACAGTATGGGTGTTCCTCTACTGCCAGGCCAAAGGCCTAGTTTGTAGGGACACCTTGTGCGGGTAACTGTGTAAGATCTCACCCAATCTAAAAGGCCGTTGTACTCCTAATTTACATCCTCCACGCAGCTCCTTGGGGCTGTGGCAGTGGAGTCCTTTTGAGTTGGGTTCAACCTTTTGCCAACAATCAATGGGTGAAACACATCACACACATGTGTGTGTGAGCTAGAGATATTGCAGTATTTTCCTAAGGTCTTTTAAGATTCAGATTCTTGATGCATAGGCTAAATATTAGAAAGTATAAGCAAGAGCATTTGGCTTTGATAAATTATTTTAGTTCATAAAGGATCTTCAAAATCTTCATACCTTTTTTCATATAATAATAAATGAGTAATTGAAAATATTCTTTAAAATTCATACAGTTTATTCCTATTCCTCATCTTTCAACATCTACTTCAAAAAACGAAAGCAAGCCTTCTCAAAGCAAAAATAATGTAATTAAACTTGAGACATGCTTGAAGACCAAGAGAAGTTCTTTCTTTTTAGAAAAAAGAACTATTGGAAAAAACATTGAAACAAAATTGGCATTTTTTTAAATCGTAAAATTTTAATTAGTATTATCTTTAAATGTTGGCAATAAAGTTGATAATTAAAAAAAAAAGAAAAATAAAGTCAGAAGTCTATGAACAGTGCTGGCCGTGCCACGTAACCGCTAATTTCCTTGTGACGTTATATATACTCATTGTGAAAATAGACTTTGTCAAGTTTGCCATCTACACAATATTATCTCTCTCTGGTAAAGATAAGTATCCTTCTCTGGAAAACACCTTACCAGAAACCCAGAATTCGCCATTATATTGATGCTGTTGCCACTCAAGGCATGCACTTTTGCCTTCACTCACCGCACTCCTTTATTCAAATACCTTCCCTGCAAACTTAAACCCCATTTATTTATCATTTTCTCTTCTGGGTTCTTCTTAAAACCCCTAATCTTGTCTCCATTCACCCCCAAGTTCTCCACAACAATGTCGTCTAAACGCTAGACCCTCAGCGTTTGATGTCCTCATGGCAAACGCTTCCAAGAAGAAGAACCCCCAAGAGAAGCCACCGTCACCCAAGAAACTCAAAGATGAGGAATCTAACAGTGCCAAGAACTAAGATTTGGTGCAAATTCAAGAAGCCCGGATCGAAATTATCCCACAAGAAACACTAAAAATGGCCAAGGTGACCACAAATTGATGGGCTGATTGAGAGTTGTACAACATAGCCGTTGTGGCTCGGCTTCTCGCCAAGAAAGGACTTCTTTCTGGTACCTGTATATATACTGTGTAAATTAGAAGCAACGTGTAGCAGATTGAGTAGGAAAAGATTGTATTCTTTGTGATTCTAAATGAAGTAAATAATGTTTTCTTCTTTCTTCTCTATCTCAGATTTCATATTCACCATTTGTTTGATTAATCCAGTTTTCTTGGTGTGTTCTTCATTGCATGTTCAATTTAAGGCCTCGATTCATTTCAAATGTAATTGCTAAGTCAAATCAGAGTTAGGGAGGAAAAGTATTCTCCTCCAACGGTGTAACTGAGTTTCAAAACTGGAATTCGGGTTCATTATTTTGAAAAAATTTTCTTCATCTGAGTTTCAAAACTGGAATTCGGGTTCATTATTTCGAAAATTTTTTCTTCATCTTCAGATTGTGTCTTTGTGTTTTCAATTCTGTTTTCCAACTCTTCTATCAATTGATTGTTGAAACCTCCTCTGTTCATGTTCAATGTCTCGGATTATTGGTACTTATAATGATTGTAGTCAGGGGAAGCATCCAGATGGTGGTGCATTCACCAACTGTTCGACAAAACGCCTCTTTGACTGTACAGTACTGAAGCTTAATTGGTGCAACTATATTTCCAAGGATAGCTGTTGCATTATGTGCCCTCAAGGTGTTTGTCTGCTGTCCACTAGGATCTGGACCATGTTATACCTGTCTGATTCTACTTGTTCCTCCAACCTATGTCTAATCCAAGTAATCAGATGTTAATCTTCCTTCTCATCCTTTTATAAACTCGTTTCTATGACTTCAAGTGTTTGTTTATATGAAGAAGTGGGTGTGCGATTCATGATAAATTGGTTATATGATATTGTTTTCTGATGAAATCCTTTATCGATTAAGTTATGAAGTGTTATCACTTGAGGGGGAGCATGTGTTATGATTAATATTGTGTTATGGGCAAGTGTTTCCCCAAACAAGTAATTTATGGGCATGGTAGCCGAAGAGTATGTTGTCCACCTTTATATATCTTGTCTGCTGCCTTGTTCTTATCATTTATGTTCTGTCTTTGGGATATCTCTGTTTGATATCTGGTTTACAGTATTTCTTATTACTATTAAAACATGTTCTGTTAATAATAATCTATAATCTTGTCCCATGTTTGCCCATTCTCCTCTGGAGGCAGTCTTATGTGTCCTCAATGAAGTTGTTAACATTTAAATGGTCTCCTGGTCTTCTTCCTCCAAGATTTTTTTCTGAAAAGGCTTGAGCTTGCTCTTCCGTCTAAAGGGTGATTGAGATCATTTTAATGATATGTGTCATTGAAGCTCTGTTTTCATATCATTGTCTTTTGAAAGCACATGAAAGTGTTGATGTTATTCTCATTGATATTGATGGGTGCAATTTTTCCCCCCTGGTGGTATCGTTCAATTTTTTTAATTTGCATCACCTATCCTTTACTGTTTAAAGAATAATCATCAATAATCCAAATACTACGTACTTGCTGCGCCGTCATTATGATTCTTGACAAGTCTGGGTGAGGGACAACCTCATGCGCTGCAGCATCCTGCTTATGTAGGATTTAAGAATTTTGGTTGCTATCTTCCGTTACAGCCATATGAGGAAATTTTTGCGGCTGAAACATTTAACCAAGAATAGATGGAAGAAATGTTGCTGCAATACACATCTGAAATTTGAAAGAAAAAAATAATTCTAGTTCTAGAACTTCCTAGCTGAGCACTTTGTATCTTGGTTCAAATCGATGAGACTTTAGGACCGTAGGTTCTTGTATGGCCATAGATTATATGATTAAAGATTGATTTGTTGCCAAGCCTAATCTACCACCTGCAATACACATCTGCAAAATAAGTTGTGTTCTTGTTTTGTGGCTTTTAGGTCTGAATTAACTGTATGAAATCATGTGAACTCACAAAGCCCCCGATAATATGAATCTGTAGAACCGAGTTGGCATGTTCTGTAAGTGAAATGTTCTGGGAAAATTTCCTCTTTTGGGGTCACTCACTGTTTTAAATGGCCTGTTTAGCTTTTTTTTGGCATGTTTGGTTGTTTTCTCCAGGAAAAACATATATTTTCCCTCTATGGAACTTTTTCAAAGGATGTTTCTGTTTTGATATTAATGGTAAATATGGTATTTGGAAAGTTCTTGGTATATCCTGTTGTTGAAAAGCAAAAGTTTTTGGGAGCACCTTCATGTTGGCCTAAGGCGTTTGTTATGGCATCATGTTTAAGTATAGGCCTTAGTTGCCATTGTTGTTGTGGCCGTTGTTGCCATTATTATTTGAATAGACAAGAGAACCTCTAAGCTATGAACACAGATAAGCTTGAATTATTCCTCTGAGTCATAGACATGAACTCATATGAGTCATTCTGTTTAAGTTTGAATGAACAAGAGTCTTCTTGTGCCATGGACAAAATTAATAAATCCTCTGAGTCATGCACAAGAACTCCTCTGAGTCATTCCAAGTATTGTTGAGGTCTGAGTCGCCATTGTTATTTTGCTGGATGTGTGTTCCCGGCTGGCATGAGTTGCCATTATTAGTGTTTGATGCCATACATGTCCTTATTTCCACTTGGAAGGTGTAGTTTCCCAATTATACATATTGTCTCATGATGGCAGTGTCTGGATGGAGTTCCCAGCAACCTTAATTGTCCAAGATGTCTAAAAATGGTGATCAATGTATGTGGTTTCTTAGACCAATCTGTGAGTAAGTTTTGAATCTTGGGTTGTCATCTTAGCTAAGTATTGTTAATACTTAGATGTCTGATATATGCATATATGATTTGTAAATGAGAGGTTCTAAGACGAATGTGGTCTTATATATGTCCCGTGCTGTGTCACTTCAAATCCTGTCAAATTAATCTTATAGTGTTGATCCATGATTATATGTCTCTCTATTGCAAAATTTTTTGTTTCATTCATACATATGTTGTATGTGTTGGTGTCTCCACATGTACAAAGTGCTTCACCTGTTGCTTTAAAACAGTTAAGTGGTATGGTTGTACATACCATCTATGTCCTGTCATTCATGCAATTACGCCTTGCTTTTGTATAATATAATTGTCTTTTATGTTTCAGCGCTGCTGTAGTTGTTGAGCTTAGAATTCTCAACCCATTCCTGTGTTGATATGTTTCTGGTAACATGTAAACTGCTTTTGTAAACTAGAAGTCTCATGATTGTGTACATGGTTTGTATGTTCTCTCCGTAACCTAAAGAGAATTGTCTTGTATGCATAATTTGTATATTGATATATGCTCTTGTTGCTATTGATGGTCTTGAGGATCAGCAATAATGCAGGATAGATCGACTAACTCAGGATCTATTTGAGAAAAATTATGTTTCCTCGAATGAAGCCAAGTGAATTCACATTCAGCAGGTACAAAAGACGTGGTCACTACCTCTCCCTGACTGACTCAGAGGTTGTGAACTGTCACAACCTTGGCATGGTAAGGTCAAGGATGTGACTTGAAGCTCTAAGAGCTGCATTGGTCTCTGCTTGCATACTCAACCAAGTATAAGTGTAATGGTGCAACTTTCAAGATAGGAAACTGGTACCAATCATAGTCTCATATCAAGTTTTTTTTCTTTCCTCCTCATAAACCAATCTCAGCGTGGCAGCCATGGAAAATATATATTTTGCTTGATCATTGCAAACATGTTGAGTAAAATCTTTGACATATGCATTCTGGGGAATATGTATAGTTCAGCATATAAGAACAACCTCTCTGCTTTACTGTTAAATGGAACTTGGAGCATGATTGAATTTGATGCTAACATCTTGATGTAGGTTGACCAATACACGGTTGGATTCCAAGTTTTAGTCACTAACCCTTATTTTGCATGTGGCATTTGAATGCAATTTGTTTCTTCCTAACACTATGTGCATGGACAAAATTACTTTATTTGCATGTCTCCCATGGGCATATGCAGATTACAAAAACACAAACAGCAATGTGAGGTTCTTTGCCACAAAGAAGAACCTCAGGATGGCTTTTATGGTGCATGATCCAAGAACTAACAGAAGACTCCAAACAGGTATATTTGTCATGGTCATCCACTCAACAACTTATTCGTGTATGTTTGTCTATTAAGGTACTATGCAGAGGATGTTTTCCAGCAAGGTGTGGACTGATCTACTGGTGTAGAAGACTTCGATCAATCAATTGAAGGCTTCTTTACATATCTTGCAAACTTGTTGCATCATTCTATGCATCAAGTTTGAAGGGAAGTATTGAGGAATTCACTGATACAATCATCAAGTACAAGAAATTAGTGTTCCTGTCAGGTTGCTCTATCTACATAGTATTAGAATATGTTGTTACATATAAATGTTTGTACACTTCTGTATTCTTTTTTCTCTGAAAACACTATATTTTCACAGGGGTTTAGGCCGGGCACTCCTAGGATACCATCATAAGCCGGCCCCCTATTTTCGAGCTACTCTCTTCCCTTACATGCAGATATCTTCTTTCTTTTCCTGCTTTTCACTGCCATCAGACCGTTGGCACTTCTTGAATTTATGGCTGATTGAGAGTTGTACAACATAGCCGTTGTGGCTCAGCTTCTCATCAAGGAAGGATTAGAAGCAACGTGTAGCAGATTGAGTAGGAAAAGGTTGTATTCTTTGTGATTCTAAATGAAGTAAATAATGTTTTCTTCTTCCTTCTCTATCTCAGATTTCATCTTCAGCATTTGTTTGATTAATCCAGTTTTCTTGGTGTTTTCTCCATTGCATGTTCAATTTAAGGTCTCGATTCATTTCAAATGTAATTGCTAAGTCAAATTCCAACAATTATTTTCTGTTTTATGTGGTTCGTCCTCGTCGTGATTTCATCTTATTGTTTGAACTTGGCATTGTGCTAATTTTCTTTCCTTTAATCTTGTCTTTGCAGTTGGCCAATGGAGGAAGATGCCCCTATAAGTATGCATTCGCTTTACCGAGTTTTTTGGTTCGCTGTTCCCTGTTTGTTTCCAAACAAACAGCTATTTTCTTTTAATTAACAACAGGTATTTTCATATCAATTTTGCCCTTTGTGTTTGGCGTATATTCTCAGCACCTATTTATGAATGGAAGGGGGAATTCTTCCCTGGAATTCCGAAGATTAAATACGAGGTAGTACTGGACAAATTCAACTTTTATTGGTGAATGAGCTGTTTTGGATTCTCATAACTAGTTACGTGTTTCAATTATTTGCTTGCAGGGACCTTCCACCAAAAACCATCTGGCGTGTAAATGGTATAATGTCGAGGAGGTCATCCTTGGGAAAAAGATGAAGGTTATTTTTGCTTTCCTGCTTCATGTGTTTTTATGTATCAGAAAGCCGTGGCCTTTGGCTAAGATGAAAAATTTATTTACTCCACATAGGATTGGATGAGATTTGGTGTTGCTTTTTGTCATACCTTTCGCGGTACAGGTTGTGACCCTTTTGGTGCATCTACAAAAGTGTGGCCATGGGGAGATGGTACCAATTCTTTGGGCATGGCTAAGAAAAGAAGTAAGACACTTGCCGCTCATTAAGTGTAAAGTTATGTAGTACGTATTGTGAGGGTTCTCTGATTTCTTATGTTTTCTGGCAAACTTGATGTCATATACACAGTGAGAGCGAACTTTGAGTTCTTGGAAAAGCTTGGTGTGGACATGTGGTGTTTTTATGTCAAAGACATTGATCCGGATGGTAAAACAATTGAGGTTAGTAAATGTTTGGTGGTTGTTTTTCGTCTGTTGGCAAACTAGAGCAGAGTTTTCTGTCTAGTATAACATTCTATTGACCCCATTATATTGTTGATTCCCTTCCATGCTAGTTCTTTGTTATACATCTTTTATAATTATTGGACTCAATCCTACTAATGGTGCCTTTCAGGAATCAAATGCTAACATGGATGAGGTTGTATGTCTTGCCAAAGAGCTTCAGGTAATTTTATCACTTTTTCTTGGCCTAGAACCTAATCTTCTTCACTGTTTTTCTGATATGACATTGTATACCACTATTCTGTTTATTTTTATTTTGTTAATGATGTTATCATTATACATAAAATTCCGAATTTGTCAACATATAACATCTTGTACATAAAGTTACACATCCCAAACGTTTGTCATTCTCATGGAACAAAAATCCATCCTTTGTGGGGTACAACACTGTTGTTCTTGCATCCTCGTTACATGCGTGGTGCGGCTACAAGGTCTATTGACTACCCTCCCCCCTTTTTTTTCTTATGCGCGCAAAAAATTAATTTTAGGATTTATGACTATAATTTGGTGGCTGACCTTTTATCATGGTGCTTGATTTCAGTCCTGACTTAGGCATATATTCCTTTGGTGCAGCATTGGTCAAGAAAGCGATAGAGGTGTACTCTTTGATTTTGGTCATATTGCTCATTGAAAGTGAAATTGCCTTCTCCCACGGCTTGTCCCTTCTAAGCTAGTAACAAAAGGCCTTGATTTGATGACTCGGAATAAGTAGTAACTAGTTTAGCAATAAGTAGTAACTAATTTAGCACTTAGAGGAGAGTCACAATAAGGATCTTGATATGTATTTTGGCTGCAAGCATAGGCTGGTGAAGTGTGATGTTGCTTTAGCTATTATATTCCGTCGTGGTTGGTTGTCTGAGTGATTGGTCCTGCAACCTTTTTTTTCAGGTGACATATTATCTTGGTGGTGAAAACTATGTATTCTGGGATGGTAGGGAGGGCTATTAGACCCTTCTAAACACATATATGGAAAGAGAGCTAAATCACTTGGTAAAGTTCTCAGGTTTTTAGCGGCTGTTAAGGAGCTTCTCACACATATTTGAAATTTTCGTATCTTTATTTCCTCTATCAATATAATAGTTGTCTCTTAATTGGCTTGAAGTAAATCTCCTGTGTTTCAAAGGTTCCCCTTCCTACTTTTACTCTTTCTACCACTTCACCTTCTGTACTAGTTGGATTACCGACTGAAGAGTTTGTTGAATCTTTTACCAGGTTCTTGGAAGCCGTTGTTTCGTACAATAGTTGATCTGGAATTTCTTCTTTCTGATTTTTCCTTCACTCTTCTATCTCTCCCTTCAATTGAAGCCAATGACGGGATAATTCCCTTCGAAACTTCTTTTTAAACCCGATTTTGTTGACTAGTTATAATCCATGTCTTTGTGACTAAGTGACTAAGTGCAATTGCCGTGCTGTTTCAACTTGTTTTTCAACCCCGTTCTTGTTGTCGGAGATCTTCTATCAGAGCCTTTTTCTTGGACCTCTTAAACCCGATTTCGTTGACTAGTTATAATCCCTAGCTTTGTGCATTGTCTTTCTTGCAGTTAATCGTCACTCGAGCTTCTTTTTCGAATGTGAAATGAGGTTAGTGCACATCTCCCAAGTATTTCTTACTGTCAAATTTGGATTTTTTGGAAAATTATTTTCAGGAATCTGCGATTTTCTTTTTTTGTTTTATTTTTCCTCTTTCATTCAGTGTCTTTTGTATCAACGAATCGTATGTGTTTGTTTCCACATGTAATATTGTTATTCTCTGTTCTAGGTGGTTCGTCCTCGTCGTGATTTCATCTTATTGTCTTTGTAGTCGGCCAATGGAGGAAGATGCCCTATAAGTCTGCATTCGCTTTGCCGAGTTTTTTGGTTCGATGTTCCCTGTTTGTTTCCAAACAAACAGCTATTTTCTTTTAATTAACAACCGCTATTGTCATATCAATTTTGCCCTTTGTGTTTGGTGTATATTCTCAACAACTATTTTCATATTTCTTGTTCTCTGATTAACAACTATTTTCATATCAATTTCGCCCTTTGAGTTTGGTGTATAGTCAACCACAAACTCTGTCAGGGACTTGCCCAAAAAAGAAATATTGTTTGGAGTAGGCAATTTTAATATCTACCAAATTAATCACTTGTCCTAATGTGTAGAAGATAAGCCAGGGACTCTCAAATTTTAATTTAGGATGGGAAATGAGGTTAGTGCGCAGCTCCAAAGTATTGCTTACTGTCAAATTTGGAATTTTTTTTTGAAAAGTTATTTTCAATACTCTGGGATTTTCTTTTTTTCGTTTTATTTTTCCTCTTTCATTCAGTGTCTTTTGTATGAACGAATGGTATTGCGATGTTTGAATTCAAACACGAGGTTTTTTTCCACATGTAATATTATTATTCTCTGTTTTAGGTGGTTCGTCCTCGTCGTGATTTCATCTTATTGTTTGAACTTGGCATTGTGCTAATTTTCTTTCCCTTGATCTTGTCTTTGCAGTCGGCCAATGGAGGAAGAGCCCCTGTAAGTCTGTATTCGCTTTACCGAGTTTTTTTTGTTTGCTGTTCCCTGTTTGTTTCCAAATAAATGGCTATTTTCTTTTAATTAACAACAACTATTTTCATATCAAGTTTGCCTGTGTTTGATGTATATTCTCAACAGCTATTTTCATATTTCTTATTTCTTGTTCTTTAATTAACAGCAGCTAACCACAAACTCTGCTGGGGACTTGCCAAAAAAATTTGTTTGAGGTAGTCAATTTTAATTTCTACCAAATTCATCACTTGTCTTAATGTGTAGAAGATATGCTAGGGACTCTCCAAATAAGTGGTTTAAGAGTATCATCCTAATTAAGAGTACATATGTGAATATGATTCCTTGTATGCGTGCAACTCTATGCTCAAGTTAGTGTTAGTTTCTTGTTGACTATAAGTAATACGATGTTTATAGTGACCTGTTGGCTTATGATTTTGACAGGTTAATGGTGCTGGCCATTATGTTTTAAGATCTCTACTTAGGGCCTGCGCTTGAAAGTGACTCTTTTGCGTGTTTTGACTCTTCGTTACAAGGTGTTTAATCATACTTGCTTGATTTAGGGCATCCTCTTGTTCTATCCTGCTTTCTTGATTTAGGGCATCCTCTTAAAAATAACGTGGTTGAAGATATTGGACATGTTCCTTTCTTAGTTCATGGAGCAACAGGTTCAGTTATTGGCTGCAAAGAATTGCGAGAGAAGACAAATCTTGCTACTTGTGCTACTTGCAAGCAAGTCATAAATGATATCTTCGTTGGTTATTGTTGATTCTGTTGTCATTGATGTGCTCTGTTAATCTCATTTTTGTTGTTATATATACAGGTATTTGTTGAAGAAAAAAATCTGATAGTAGCTTTTTGTTGCTATTTCTTATTCATAGCATGGATGCTTTGGAAAACTACAATAACATATCTAGATATAAGACAGTTTCTGGGTATAAGATAGTTTTCCTCACTTCGCATCTAATTTTTTGTTTGTTTGACATATATTATCTGTTACTTTTTAATATGTACAATACATTTGTTTTTTAACTAATTTTATTAATTTGATGTAATAAAATTATCTTATTCATTATTTTCTTACAGGCCACGATGATCAATTACCGACAAAGCGTACTTGGAGACCTTCTCAAGCTAACTTCTTTCCTACCCAGCGATTTGTCTCCATCTGCACATGTGTTTAGTTTATTGATTGTTCTTCTCAATCTCTGGTCGCACAGCTACAGAACGGCTTGTTTGTAGCTTCCCATATACCATTTTTTAAGATATGAGTTAGAATTTTAATAGGGATCACATTGTTACCAGAACCTTAAGGTATATTTCTTTGCAAATCCATCAATTATTTTTTCTTCTTCCCTTCTTTTTTTGTGTAAATTTTTCATTGATGCAACGGTAGGATATACAAGATGTTTAAAGCCCTAGCTACACGCCAAGAACGCCTCAAAAACAAAAGTTAGTTATTGCTGATACGCACCTAACATATCATGAAGATATTTTCTGGTACATTTTTTGTCTATTGTTTCTAAAGTACAATGATACTTTTTGTGGGTATAAGTCTTTTTTTAACTTACAAAAAAAAGTCTAAATCTTCTTCTCCCTATGTAATTTACGCATATTCATGTATTATGTCCTTATCTCTCTTTTGTTTCCTTTTTAATGCTGACTAGAGTTTCTGGATAGCTCTAGTAGGAATCATGAAAAGTCGGCCTTCTGCAGATTTTAGTGCATCTTGAGTGAAAATCATGAAAACCCGGTCTTCTGCAATTCTCAATACATTTTGACTGCTCTCTGTCTCAGCAACTAGAAGATTACAAGAGCCATTCAGCATTCATATAAAGTTGAAGACTCTGAGCCTTTGATTAAGGACCCTGGGCATGTGGAGGGTTTGCGATCTTCACTTGTTTTGTGTCGTTTTCTAAATTCATCAGGTATTCTGTGAAATTAGAACTTGCACTACTATCTTTTCCCTATGTACAAAGTGAACTATTTTTTTAATATGCATATCTTTTGGGGTACTATACCAGTGAAAAAAAAGAAAGGTGACATGCATGGAACAAATATACTCAATGTAGATTTTCTGTTGTTAATCAAATGGAGAGTAGTTTGATTTGCATTTGTTAATCAAACAGAGAGTAGTTTGACCGTAAATTAAGTTTTGCAGGATCAGTTTTGGTTGGCAGGCAAATCAAGTTACTCTTCAGTTTCTTGGGGTGCATCTTTAACTTTGAATCAGCTTTGGTTTAGTAGGAAAATCTAGTTTATTTTCAAACTATATAAGGAGAAACTCTCTTGTGAATAATTCAGTGTGAGTAATTCATTATAATTGCTGTTATATTCATCACTTACACTAGTATAGTTAAATATATGCTAGGGCCTATGTGAATCTGTGGTTTAAGAGTATCATCTTACTTAACACTACCTTTGCAAATGTGATTCTTTTTATGCATGCACCTCTAAAGTCAAGTTAGTGTTAGTTTATTGTTGCCTACAAGTAAGACTGCAATTTTCTTGTAACTTTATATTACAAGTAATATTACTCTAAAAAAAGTATACAAGAGAGGTTCTTTCTTTTTAGAAAAAAGTACTAATGGAAAAACGGTGAAACAAAATTGACATTTTTTTAAGCGTAAAATTTTAATTAGTATTATCTTTAAATGTTGGCTATAAAGTTGGTAATTGAAAATAAAAGAAAAAAGAAAAAAGAAAATAGGTTGTGAAGTCTATGAACAGATGACATGAGTATTCACGCGGTTTCCTTGTTAAGTGCCACACGCCACGTAACAGCTAATTTCCTTGTAACTTTATATATACTCATTGTGACAGAGATTCTGTCAAGTTCGCCGCACCCACCATATTCCTCTTTCTTTCTTGATACTCCTCTAGCAGAATCCATAATTTCTTCTTTCTAATTTTTCCTTCACTCTTCTATCTTCCCCTGCAATTGGAGCCAATGTTGGGAGAATTCCCCCGGAACATCTTTTCTTTAATAAATTTCCACATTATTTCTTTTATTCTCTCCAATTTAATCCTCAAACAGAAGTTCTTCCCGGTAAGACTGCGGTGTTGTTTCATCTTGTTTTCAACCCCGTTCTTGTCGTCGGAGATCTTCCATCAGATTCTTTTTCTTGGACCTTTTGAAACCCAATTTCGTTGACTAGTTATAATCCCTAGCTTTGTGCATTGTCTTTCCTGCAGTTAATCGTCTTATTTCCCCTCCTTATTTCACGGGTTTCGCTTATGAGTTCAATGTTTATTTGCAGCTACAATTGAGGGTATTAAAGGTATTGAGGGGCCTGGAGAGGCAACCAAATCGAAGCTGCTTGTTGACACTTCATGTACCAATGCAGTTTGCTTCTTCCAGAGTGGGTGTGGGGAATCATGCCCTTGCAGCAGGTATACCCTTGGTGCATGCACTCTTCCCGAGTAAAAACACTTTCGGTCTATCCTATGTAGATGATCATATCATGAGAGGTTCTCAATCGAGTAATTTTGCTTACTGTAGCCGCCGCTGCTTCCAATTTTGAGTACTTTTTCATTATCTGTCACTCCACAAGAGCCTCCATTCCCCAAAACACCATTCTGCTTCAAATGCCA
Source organism: Eustoma russellianum (assembly GCA_036186865.1). NCBI lineage: Eukaryota > Viridiplantae > Streptophyta > Magnoliopsida > Gentianales > Gentianaceae > Eustoma > Eustoma russellianum. The sequence continues at coordinate 4,348,025 of AP025051.1, forward strand.
AAGGGATTTAGTCTCTAATTCTTCATTCTTTGTCACAGTTGGATTGGGGATTTCCGTTTTGAACTCAAAGGATGAGGAATCAAGCTTTAGGTCAATAAAAGCTGATTCATCCAAGAAACTAAAATCACTCTCTTTAATGAGAAAGAACTCATGTTTGGAACACTGTGTTCTTCCAAACTCAATTTGACATCCCTTTTTGGCATTCTTGAAATCATTCTCTTTTTCAAATTCTGATGTTCCCTTTTTTTTTTTTGTAAGTTCTGATGTTCCCTTAAATCCACTTTTTCTTGGTTCTGATTCACTGGACATACAACTATATCCACTCTTTCTAACTTCTGAATATTCATCAAACACACCTCTGAATCCACTCTTTCTTGGCTCCTCGTCATCCGATAACCCTCTGAATCCACTTTTTCTTGGTTCTGAATCCAGAATTTCTTGTTTCTAATTTTCCTTTGCTTTTCTATCTTCCCTTTCAATTGAAGCCACTGATGGGAGAATTTCCCCTTCGGAACTTCTTTTCTTCAATAAATTTCCACATTATTTCTTTTCTTCTCTCCAATTTAATCCTTAAACAGAAGTTTTCTCCTGGTAAGATTGCGGTGCTGTTTCATCTTGTTTTTCAGCTCCGTTCTTGTCGCCGGAGATCTTCCATTAGAACCTTTTTCTTGGACCTCGTAAACCGGATTTCCTTGACTAGTTATAATCCCTAGCTTTGTGCATTGTTTTTCTTGCGTTAATCGTCACTTGATCTTCTTTTCGGATAGGAAATGAGGTTAGCCCACATCTCCCAAGTATTGCTTACTGTCAAATTTGGATTTTTTTTTTTGGAAATTATTTTCAAGACCGTGATTTTCTTTTTTCGTTTTATTTTTCCTCTTTCATTCAGTGTCTTTCGTATGAACGAATCGTATTGCAACGTTTGAATTCAAGCACGAGGTTTCTTTCCACATGTAATATTATTATTTTCTGTTCTAGGTGGTTCGTCCTAGTCGTGATTTCATCTTATTGCTTGAACTTGGCATCGTGCTAATTTTCTTTTCTTTAATCTTGTCTTTGCAGTCGGCCAATGGAGGAAGATGCCTCTGTAAGTCTGCATTCGCTTTCCCGAATTTTTTGGTTCGCCGTTCCCTGTTTGTTTCCTAACAAACAGTTATTTTCTTTTAATAACATCTATTTTCATATCAATTTTGCCCTTTATGTTTTGTGTTTATTCTCAACAGCTATTTTTATGAATGGAAGGGGGAATTCTTCCCTGGAATTCCTAAGATCAAATACGAGGTAATACTGGACAAATTCAACTTTTATTGGTGAGTGTGCTGTTTTGGATTCTCATAACTCGTTAAGTGTTTCAATTTTTTGCTTGAAGGGACCTTCCACCAAAAACCATCTGGCGTGTAAATGGTATAATGCCGAGGAGTTCATCCTTGGGAAAAAGATGTAGGTTAGTTTTGCTTTCCTGCTTCATGTGTTTTTATATATCAGAAAGTCGTGGCCTTTTACTAAGATTGAAAAATTTATTTACTCCGCATAGGATTGGATGAGGTTTAGTGTTGCTTTTTGGCACACCTTTCGCGGTTCAAGATCTGACCCTTTTGGTGCACCTACAAAGGTGTGGCTATGGGACGATGGTACCAATTCTTTGGGCATGGCTAAGTGAATAAGTAAGATACTTGCAGCTCATTAAGTGTAAAGTTATGCAGTACGTATTGTGAGGGTTCTCTGATTTCTTATGTTTTATGGCAAACTTGATGTCATATACACAGTGAGAGCGAACTTTGAGTTCTTGGAAAAGCTTGGTGTGGACATATGGTGTTTTCATGACAGAGACATTGATCCGGATGGTAAAACAATTGAGGTTAGTAAATGCTTGGTGGTTGTTTTTCGTCTGTTGGCAAACTAGAGCAGAGTTTTCTGTCTAGTATAACAATTTATTGACCCTATTGTATTGTTGATTCCCTTCAATACTAGTTCTTTGTTATACATCTTTTATAAATATTGGACTCAAACCTACTAATGGTGCCTTTCAAGAATCAAATGCTAACCTGAATGAGGTTGTATCTCTTGCCAAAGAGCTTCAGGTAATTTTATCAATTTTTCTTGGCCTAGAACCAAATCTTCTTCACTGTTTTCGTGATATGACACTGTGTACAACTATTCTGTTTATTCTATTTTGTTAATGATGTTATCATTATACAGAAAATTCCGAATTTGTCAACATATAACATCTTGTACAGAAAGTTACACATCCCAAATGTTTGTGATTCTCAGGGGGTACATGACAGTTGTTCTTGCATCCTCGTTACATGCGTGGTGCGGCTACAAGGTCTATTGACTACTTCCCCCCCCCCCCACTTTTTTTTCTTATGCCCACAAAAAAAAATAATTTTAGGATTTATGACTATAATTTTGTGGTTGACCTTTTATCATGGTGCTTGATTTCACTCCTGACTTAGTCAGGCGTATATGCTTTTGGTGTGGATTTGGGGGTTGTACTGGCTCATGAGAAATATTGTTGCTCGGCAAAATCTTTCGCTCTGGATCGAAGGATGCAAATTAGGAATCTATCGGCCTTCTAGGTTGGGTGAAGACTTATATTGTGACTTACACAACGTGTCACATGCAAACCAGGCTTTCGGCTTAATAGCAGCGGAACAACCACACTATGCGTGTCTCTAGAATCGAACTCTTGACCTATTGAAATAAATCCAAACCTGAGTACTAACTGAACTATGTCATGGCGATAGAAATATTGTTTACTGGATTTATATTTGATGGCGAAACACAATAATGAGACGTTGGGAGAGCTGGAATATAAGGTGAACGAGAAGTGTGACCAAAATGTTAAGGTAGGGAAAAAAAAAGAAAGTTTGAAAAACTTTGTTGGACATTGAAAAGACGGTAATACTTTCAATTTCTATTTATTTTGTTTGCAAAAGGTTGAAACTCAATCCAAATGCCTCCACTACACCAGCCTCAAAAGCTACATGAAGGATGTAAAAAAAGAGTTCAACGGTCTCCTAGATTGGGTGAGATCTTACACAGTTATCCACATAAGGTGACTCCTACAAACCATTGAGTTGGCCTGGCAGCAGAAGAACGCCCACACTGTGCGCGTTCTTGGATTCGAACTCGTGACCTCTTGTTAGCAATATCTAAACCGAGTATCAACTGGACTATGCTCCAGGAGCCAATTTCTATTTATTTTGCTATTACATATTTAAAAGATGATCAATACGTTATAGGAAAAAGTTTAATGACAAATGTTCTCATAAAAGCAGTTTACTAAAATCAATATTCTTTGTCAACTGTCTCACACACACTAATACACGTGTCTATATATATATATATATATATATATATATATATATATATATATATATATATGCATGTGTGTGTAGACGCACACACACAACATATATATATACACACATGTATATATATGTATATATGTATGTATGTATATGTATATGTGTGTATGCAAATTTTATTGAACTCGACAAGTAACGTTATACATTAATAAACTAATAAGATAAGTGATGCGTGTAGCAAAACAAGAGATCCACGCCTACTAATATGATTTTGATTGGTTGATAAATAACCAATATGATTTTTCTTTATAAAATTTGATCTACATATAGATTATATATATATACACACACACATATATATACATACATATATATATATACACACACACACACACACATATATATATATATAGACACACATAACCGCATCTCGTAGCAAATGGTGACAAGTTGAAAAGGGCCTACCATTAACTATGAGGAATTAAAAATATGATTATGATTAACCTTATCTTGAGTGGAAACGTAAAGTTTGCAGATGAATAAACATGAAAAAGACAACATTTTCATATTAATGGGGATAGACTTTTTTTTTTTTTTTTTTTGGACATACCCTGTTTGTTGCTGTTGGATTGAATGCGACCAAATTGCATACGTCTTCTGTGTAGCGCAACCAGAAATTTTCCTCATCTTATATCATAATGGACTATCCATATTCCACTACCCACAGTTCCTCCCAACAACCCATCGAAACCACCCAAATCCCCACCACCTCTTCCCTCCCAAAAGCCCGGGGGGGAAAAACCAAACAAAAGACCGAAAGTTCTCCTCTGTTAAAAATGACCACTGCCGTGTTTTGCTTAGGTCTCATAACCAAAACTAAGTCTCCACCACAATTTTTAACATAATACTTTAACTCACCATATTTTCTTTCATATTTTTCATCATACAAAAAAAATGATTTTTATGTAAAATAATAAAATTATTTATAATTAATTGTATCGTATCAATGAACTCGTTACGAAGATTAAAATGAATATAATATTAACTATTTTATATGTTATAAATTGATAAGTTATTGTACAAAGTTTTTTAATTCATATACTCATTACACCAAATTAGTATGAAATCAACCATTCTTATAACCACCATATAACCCCAAAAAACCTTAACCAACCAAGACTTTTTTTTAATATTTATACAACAACAACATTACCACATTGACTTAGAGACTCCCGTCTATGGTAGGGTATGGGAGGTCTGATGTACGCAATCACACTTATGTGTTAGAAATACATAGGGGTTATTTCCCGATGACCCATAATAAAAATTACGTCAAGATGTGTCGATCAACTGTTACTTCATAATAAAAGAATCCACATAATTTAATGAGTTATTTTTCTTTATTCCATCATACTCTAAAGTTAAAAAAGAATGTGTCATTGACTCCATTGAAAATAGAAACAATTATATATATATATATATATATGTGTGTGTGTGTTTACTCTTTGTTGTTTTGTTTTGTAAGTGGAATTAATTATTATCGCCGGCGGCTGAGGGGGATGGGATTCTAATTTTTACTATGCTTCTAGAACATTAGCAGCAGTTTAACATTCAATAATCAAGTCGTATGATGAAACAGATAGGCGTGAATATTATTTCTTCCAGTAAAAGTAGAAAGGCTTAAAGATTAGCCGTTCTAAGACCGAGTATCTGCACTGTAACTTCAGCGGCGTAGCAGACAGTGAGGATAGTCAGCTTACCATCGATGGTCAAGTGGTACCACAGGTAAGTAAGTTTAAGTAACTAGGATCATTTGTGCATCAAAATGGAGACATAGATAATGATGTAGCACATCGAGTTCAAGCAGACTGGTGTAGATGGAGGGCGGCCTCAGGGGTGCTGTGTGACAAAAATATCCCAACTAAATTAAAGGGAAAATTTTATAGGGTGGCAGTGCGACCGGCAATGCTATATGGGACAGACTGCTGGGCAATCAAGAGATCGCAATTAGTGGCAGAGATGAGGATATTAAAATGGATGTGTGGGCATACAAGGCTAGACCGGATCAGAAACGAGGTGTTTCGAGAAAGGTTAGGCGTGGCTAGTATAGCAGATAAGATAAGGGAGGGAAGAATGAGATGGTTTGGGCATGTCAAGCGGAGACAGACAACGGCGGTGGTCAGAGCAATTGAAAGTCTCACTGTAGAGGGAAACAGGAGTAAAGGCAGGCCCAAACTGACTTGGGATGAGCAGATAAGGCACGACCTACTAGATTTGCATCTCTCTGAGGACACGGTCCATGATAGAAGTTCATGGAGACATAAGATTAAGGTTAACGAGGTATATGCCATATATAGGGACACTTTAGAGTATATTTAGGGACATAGATAGGCGTAAACACTATCTACGCTTTAGGTTGACTTTCCACTTGGTTGCGTATGTTATACCGTTGTTTTGCATTACATGTACATATACACGTGATGTGTATTTGAATATCGAAAGTCTTTTTTATTTATGTTTATTATTTTATTATTTTTTATTTATTATTTATTGAATTTCCTCACTAGCACACTAGCACAGAATATCTTTATTATTATTATTATGTCATTTATGCAGGTACATATAGAGCCGGGGGTCTCACTGGAAGCAGACTCTCTACCCTCCCCAGACCCTAGCGATAGCTTTTGCTGTCGTTGGTATATACTGAGTCCGGATGATGACGATGACGATGATATACGCGTCTGTGAGTATATGTATGTATATTCAAAATTCATGTATATATATATGCGTCAAATATCCAATAAAATAATAATAATAATAATACTAATACTACCTACTACTAATAGTAACAAGAATTATAATAATTAATGATATTAATAATAATCCTAGCATGGGCCACACAACAGCAGACAACTCCACGAACACTACAGGCTGGAGAGTTGGAGAATGGTGAAACAGAAAAATCCTCTCCTTAATTATTGCCAAAGAATAGTAGTTATTCTATTCTTACTGCAGAATAAAGATGTTCAAGGTACAACAATAGTGCATATTTTTGCTACTTCTTGAAATCCCAGCCGCTTTGCTGCTATAAAGGGTAGCAACTCCGTATTTCTTGAAATATAAGTGCTGAATTATGTGTAGATTTTTTTAAACTTTTCGTGGGTTTTTTCTCAGAAAGATTATTCTTTGATTAAATTTTGGAATTTTGCGCTTAGCTTGCTGGTTAATCTGAGTTTAAGCCAACTTCTAGAAATGTGATGGGATTTTCTTCTGTTTTCCTTTTGTGAATATGTGTAAGGTGAGTTGGGATTGAGGTTTTCTCAGGTGCCGTTGAGGGTAACCGTGACTAGGGGTGTGATTTTTTGTGCATACCACTCGCCAAGTATGAAGTAGCAATTGGAAAGAAAAATTAAAGCTTCCAATTTTGAGGTTCATGCCTTCTTCAATTTGGAGCAATTGTCTATGATCGCTTAGCATGTTTATATTGTTTTGTTGGATTGTGCTGAATCCCGGGGGACTGTAGATTAGTTGAGAGCAGGGCACTGGTATGTGGTATCCTTTTCCCTTCACTAAGTTTGATATCTTTGCAAACGAATCCAGCCAATCAATGAGTACAACCTTAGAATCCATCAGAACCGACAATTCTTGATGTAATAAAGGCTTAACCAACAGCGTGTCGCAAAACCTATAGAAAAACTCATGTCAGAATGTAACACTTTTCTGCTTTTCCCTGAATGGAATTCCATTGTATATAGCAGGTTATGTGATCACACTTCTTTTTTTTACATAATCCTTATACAAAAAGATGATATTGGACCGGAGAACTTCGTCTTCTTTTATCCTTGCTTCTGGTGTTATAATGTTAAATTGCTATACTCTTGCAGGGTTCATGACATGGTCGCAGGGTGAATGAGGCCAGAATGTTGCTGTCAGTTGGAGTTCAGTTTTGACTTTGTCAAAGTCTCTGGGGGCGGAATTATTACAAATGGACCTGTGCTTTGTTATTTTGATCCTTGAACTTTTGTTACCGTTCGTCTCTCCTAATGCTGAAGGTACTTGGTATATTGTCTTCTTTCTAAGTAGATATAGGTCTGTTCCTAGTGGCTTCCTACCAAGCTTTTCGGATGTCAAACGTGAAAATTTTGCTTTTTTGCATTAGCTTTATGAGACTTATGTCTGCGATTTACCAGATATTGTCATTGGTAATATTTCTGATTCTTGTTTTTAATTCCCGTGGACTGGGTAAGAATGTGGGTCTACTCAAGCTTGATGTGTTGATTATATGAAAAAGACATGAAAATTTTTAAATCTCCATTTGGATGAGGAATACTCTGACAAGATGATAAGATGATAAAGATAAATAAATGAAGAAAGAAAGATAGAGACATGGTAGGATGCAGATCTTATGGTCACTATGACATCATCACTAATCGATCAAAATGGTGCAGACTAATTCCATGTCTTGTACTCGGATGCTTGTGTGGGTCTGTTGAACCAATAGCCTGTGCAATTTCAAATAACGTTTTTGAAGCATTTCATTTTCCCGAGTATTATCATTAGATATAATTGTTCTATGAGTATGACCATTACTCTATGTGATTAAGAAAATAGAGGTCTGGTAGGGGTCCATAGTGCTTAATCATCTGCATACTGGCACATAAAATGGAATTTTTCAGACCAATCCTTTCATGCACTTAAAAAGGAGATTATCTGCAGCGGCATTTCATCTTGAAAGTTAACCTCAACTTCAATATTGTCATAGTTCTGTAAGTTTACAGCATCGCCGATCCCAAATGTGTAGGTCTTTGCTTCTTTTGTTCTTCGCTTATTCTACTATCTCCTTTGTGCATGCTTCAGTTGAACTGTAGTAGCTCTTCTTTTCGTATATGTGTTATAAACTATGTCTTCGTTATATCTGTGATTAATACTGTCTGAATAACTAGCATGGTTTCTTGATGTAAAGAAGTCTTTGGTTTTGTTTCAGGAGATGCACTGTATGCATTAAAAATTTCTCTGAATGATTCTTCCAATCAGCTTAGAGATTGGAATCAAAATCAGGTTAACCCGTGCACTTGGCCTAAAGTTAATTGTGACAATAGTGGCAATGTCATTACTGTGTAAGTATCTTTACATCATTATATTTTTCTATCTTGTTATATCATATTGATTATCAAGTATTTCTTTGCCAAGTCTGCAGAGTGCACACTCTGCACATTCTAATTTTTGAACTCCGAAGCGTGCATAGTGTTGCCGCATAATGCCCGAGTCTATCAGTTGCCTAATACTCTGATCCACATCTTGCAGATCATTGTCCAATCTGGGGTTTTCGGGCACCTTGACACCTAGACTTGGCAATCTTAAATTTCTTTCTACACTGTAAGTCTCAGGAATGTATACATCAAAATCTCTTGATTTTCTTCTTGTGAAAATGATTTTTCCAATTTTCAGGATTTAGCCAGTTTTGAAGTTATGTTTGGGAATATGACTATATAATAACTACGCTGCGATATGAGCTCTCCTTGACCATACAATTTTCCATTTGGCACTTGACTTCCTTATTCTTCTGTTGTTCATTCAATGCCTTTTTATGCATGATTTAAGGGAGCTGGAAGAAGATATATTTGAAGTTCTCCAGATGAACTTCGCTTTAGCATCTTACACAAAAGACAGCTCCTTTTAGTTTTAGTTTCTGGAGCTGAATTTCACTTCTTGCTATGTTAAAGAATCTTTCCATTTCCAATGGAGTCAATGACACACTCTTCCATGACTTTGGAATATGATGGAATAAAGCAAAATGATTCACTAAATTGGCTACGCTTCTTATATTGTGAAGTAGCAGTTGATCAACACGCAATTTTCATTATGGGTCATCGGAAAACAACCACTGTGTGTTTCTAACACATGGGTATGGTTGCGTATATCAGACCCCCCCATACCCCGCCATAGGCGGGAGTCTCTAAGGCAATTGGGTAATGTTGTTGTTGTTGTTGCTATGTTAAAGAAATACAAATACATATACATATATATACGTGTATATATGTATGTATGTGCGTAGATATATGTGTGTGTATATATATATATGTGTGTGTGTGTGTGTGTAGATAGATATGTGTCTGTATGTGTGTGTGTGAAAAACCTTAGTTCTATCAGTTGAGTAGCGTTTTCCTACACGGGTCATGAGTTCGATTCCTCCTCTCCAATTTAAATTATATATGTATATATATGTATATGTATGTATTTATAAGAAATCATGGGCTTTGGTGTATGTGTATTGGTTTGATGATGTCTTCTTCCAGTTCGCTGGGAGGAAATGGAATTACAGGTACAATACCTGAGGAGTTTGGAAACTTAACAAGCTTGACAATGCTGGATATGGAGGGTAATCATTTAAGTGGTGAAATACCAGATTCCTTTGGCAAGCTCCAGAAGCTTCAGTTCTTGTAAGGAATGCCGATATTTCAAGACTTATGCATTTGCTCGTGTAAAACTAACATCTTATAGAGGGTTGACTTTTTCTTATATAGGGTTTTGAGCCAAAACAATCTTACAGGTGCGATACCTCTGTCACTTTCAACCCTTCCTAACCTTATTAATCTGTAAGTTATCTGCTTCTTTAGCTGTTGGCACACACCCAATGAATTTTGACCTATCTTTCCAGTGAGAAAATGAAGGTCATGATGCCCATGCATTTGTGTAGTTCGTTCATTAACAAAAGTTCTTCTGCAGTCAGCTTGCTTCAAATGGCCTGAGTGGACACATACCAGAGCGATTGCTTCAAGTTTCAAAGTACAAGTACGGGAAGTCTTTTAACTTTCAACGTTAATTTGTTTTCTTCCTTATATGTAAGGTGGAAGTGAATTTAGAATTCACTTCTGTTTCACTTGTGAACTTTAGTTTTACAGGGAACAACTTAGATTGTGGTGGAAATTTTCCACATCCGTGTGAATCTGATAATGGAGGTATATTTTTATCAAGTTGTGTTAGACCTGTCCCTTACGACCATTTGTTTGTTTATTTATCTATTTAGTTCCTTCTATTTAAGAAGATGCATTTTTATAGCTGTACGCATAATGCTGCTAATGCATACTTGTTCAATTTTTCCTCCGGGATTCAACAAAAATGCCAGTGCGTTAGCCAAGTGGAACTCTTTGTTGTAAATTTCTATGTGGGCATTTATGCTTTGAGATATGCATTTATAAACATGAAAAAAATTATGTTTTGCCCTTATCATCTGTTGAACATGCTTTAACCTGCATCATATTGTTCGGCAGGTTCTTCTGGCAAATCTAAAGTAGGGTTAATTGCTGGGATAATTGCTGGATTTTTAGGTGTGCTTCTTTTCGGAGGTTTGATTATGTTTATATGGAAGAGCAGGCACAGAGGCTACATGCGTGAAGTTTTTGTGGATGTTGCTGGTATGTGTTCAATTTTTAGACATGGTGATGGGAGTTTCTATTTGTTATATTCTTTAGTTGTCACAACACTTTCCATTTCCGATGGAGTCAAGGACACACCCTTATTTGACTTTGGAATATGATAGAATAAAGAAAAATGACTCACTAAATTGGGTGCACTTCTTATATTGTGAAATAGTAGTTGATCGACATAGCTTGACGCATCATTATGGGTCATCGGGAAACAACCTCTGTGTGTTCCTAACATATGGGTATGGTTGCGTACATCCGACCCCCTATACCCCGCCATAGGGGGAGCCTCTATGGCAATAGGGTAATGATGATGATGTTGTTGTTGTTTAGTTGACACAGCAAATAATAATCTGGGCGTGACAATTTTTTTGCTTGTTGAGATTTGTTTTTGATTTCGAAGAAATTATTTTTGCAAGGCTTGGAACATGTGATCACATCTTTAAAATCCTTCTAGGAAGACAATATGACCATTTATCTTTTAGCTCTTCTTTTGCCTTATTGCTAGCCGAAAGTTTCAACGCTTTTATGTTTCTAAAGGATACTTCACCTGCCATCTTCAGGCGAGGTTGACAGAAGAATCGCATTTGGCCAGCTGAAGAGATTTTCTTGGAGAGAACTGGAACTTGCTACAGATAACTTCAGTGAAAAAAATGTTCTTGGACAAGGAGGTTTTGGAAAGGTTTATAAAGGAGTTTTAGCTGATGGTACAAAAATTGCTGTGAAACGATTAACTGACTATGAGAGTCCTGGTGGTGATGCTGCATTCCAACGGGAAGTTGAGATGATAAGTGTGGCTGTGCATCGAAATCTTTTAAGGCTGATTGGGTTTTGCACTACACCGACTGAGCGTCTGTTGGTGTACCCTTTTATGCAGAATTTAAGCGTTGCATATCGTTTGCGAGGTACCTTTTGGTTGAAATATGATTAGATCAAGTGTTGTCATGCACCTTCTTGGCAGTGCTGAAGCACTTACCTTTCTTTGTTTCATTGCATGATAGAATATACCCTATGTACTCATCCTGTTGCCTCTGTATTTTCGTGTAATTTGACAGCTCTATGCCTTAATTATCACTCTGAGGCTTATATGTTGTTTCAGAAAGTTAGGAATGTGTCCCAACTGCATGCTGCATTCAAAATGATTGCAGAAAGAAAATAAAAATGAATGGAACCCTCACGGAATCTGATCATGTTTCTTATTCTAACGTTGTCTAATTGATCGACCTAGGATAGACGTACCCGTACGTTTTACCACAGACACTTAATGTTCTTGTCTGGAAGAGATGGTCTGTCTTGGAACTAAATACATGAAGTATAGTCACATGTATTCTAGTCCTTGTGTATTTGTTCCTAATTACCAAGGCACTTTTGGTGCAGCAACTAATCCGCAATCTGTTTTCAGTTAAGCTATTAGACCCTCTAATCCCTGCCAATTGATCATGAAGATCATGCTAGTTTAACATGTGAACCTGCAAAATAAGTTGGTTATGTTCATCATCTTAAAGCTGCTTTTCCTTAAACTTTCAGTTGCCTTTCATTGTTTCTCATAAATTTGAAAACTAATGCAGAACTTAAACCTGGGGAGGCTGTACTAGATTGGCGCACAAGGAAGCGTGTGGCATTGGGCACTGCTCGTGGACTGGAGTATCTTCATGACCACTGTAATCCTAAGATTATACATCGTGATGTGAAGGCGGCTAACGTACTACTGGATCATGATTTTGAGGCCGTTGTTGGTGATTTTGGCTTGGCAAAGTTAGTAGATGTGAGAAAGACTAATGTAACCACTCAGGTGCGTGGTACAATGGGTCACATAGCTCCTGAATACTTGTCAACTGGGAAATCATCTGAAAAGACGGATGTCTTTGGATATGGAGTTATGCTTTTAGAGCTTGTCACTGGCCAGCGCGCGATCGATTTCTCGAGGTTGGAAGAAGAAGATGACGTCTTGTTGCTTGATCATGTAAGTTGAATATGGCGCAACTCACATATGAATTTACCACATGGGCACAATGTTTGAGATCACGTATGCATTTATTTTACGTACAAAACAGTAGTAGTAGCAGTAGCAAAGTGGAGGCAGGATTCTCACACGTGACCTTTGCTCTGATACAACAACAACAATCATACACACTATATCCCAACGACAGCAAAAGCTATCGCTAGGGTCTGGAGAGGGTGAGAGTCAGGCAAACAATACATTCTAAGGGTGAGAGTCAGGCAAACAATACATTCATCCCAAGAGATAGAGAGTTTGATTCCAGCGAAACCCCCGACTCTATATATACCTGGATAGATAGTATGGGGAGGGTGAGAGGCAGGCAAACAATACCTCTATCCTAAGAGATAGAGAGTTTAATTCCAGTGAGACTCCCGACTCTATATATACCTGCATTGATAGTACAATAGGAAAAGTAATTTATACACCTAACAGTTTCCAAATGCAATTGCATGTAATTAATCTGTCATTGGCTCTGTTTTTCAGGTGAAGAAGTTACAGAGAGAGAAAAGATTGGATAATATTGTAGATAGGAACCTAAACAAGAACTACAACATCCAAGGAGTGGAGATGATGATACAGGTAGCACTGCTCTGCACTCAAGCTTCACCAGGGGACCGACCGGCGATGTCTGAGGTGGTCCGGATGCTGGAAGGAGAAGGGCTAGCTGAAAGGTGGGAAGAGTGGCAGCATGTTGAAGTGACTCGTAGGCAGGAGTACGAACAACTTCAGAGGAGATTCGACTGGGGAGAAGATTCACTGTATAATCAAGATGCTATAGAGTTGTCCGGAGGAAGATGAGAGGTACTCTCTGAATATTTATTTGCACCATTTCCATATTGTAATTTGTCTGTCCTCAGTGTCACTGTTTCTTCTTGGTCTTCCTTTCCACGCTTTGTCGGCTGATGATACCGGTTTTTGTGTTGCATCAGCATTTCTTGACGTTTTGAACCTCATGTTTTGTTTACACTCTTTTGAGTACAACAACATTAAAGTTTTTTTTTTTCATTATATAAGGTCGGTAATATGATTATAGAAAATTCGATATAATTAATAATCACATGTGTGCGCGCACACATATATATATTTATATATTTGTGTATGTACATATGTACAAAGGTATATTTGTATGTGCGAATCCATTATGGAGTTGGCTAAATAAATACATGCAACGTTTTATAAAATTTGATTATGAACGGGTTATGGATTCCGTTAGGAATTGGTGTTCATCTCAAGCACAAATTAGATTTATAAAGAATCCCTTATTAATTTTATATGCTACGTGGAGACAAGTAGAAATTGTATGTTTCTGGCTGTACTTTGTGTGTTACATATTATTTATACATTTATGTCTATATATATAAGAAAAACTTGGAAAAAGAGTACATGATTATAAACAAAGCACACAAAAAAATTAGTTAAAACATTTAAAACATACAAGTCACTAAATGATAATTCCATTCAGCATGCTAAAGGAAAAACTTCGTTTATGCCTCGGTCCTTGCCGTCGATGAAATATGATTTCTGAAGTATAAAAAAAGATGTGGGTTTCTGATAATATTTCATGGGGAAAATTCTCACCGTCCATTCAACATTGACATCAATGTATAAAGTACAGATAATCCGCAATTAGTGGCATATCCCAAATTTATATGTACACAATTATGATAAAATTTTCCAATTAGAAATGGGTAAATGGCCGAAAACCTCCATAATGTTTTACGAGTTCGCCAAAAACCTCCATAATGTTTTGCTGATTTCATTGTGATTCAATAAATTTTTACTGGACGCGTTAAATTCTCATTTTCTTTTTATCATTTTTAGTGTGCAAGAGCAGTGTGAGAGGATAGCAAATGATCAAGAGTGTGTTTGCACGAATAGGAAAGCAAAATATTTTTCTTGTATTCGGTATATTCGTACATTGGTATAGCCTCAGATTTATACAACTTTTTCTCTCTATACTATGGTAAGTAATCAATCAAGGATTCCTAATCAATACTAATTATTTACAAGAATATCTTCTAATCAATGCTAAGAATATACAATATTAATTTCAATCATTATCCCATGAATTCTGGGATTCTAACACTCCCCCTCAAGTTGAACAGTGGGGTCAACAACGTTCAACTTGCAGAGTACATCATCAAATTTCCTTCCATTGACTGCCTTGGTCAACACATCTGCCAGCTGGTCTTCTGATCTTACAAACGGCAACTCAATGACCCCTCCTTCCAACTTTTCTTTAATAAAGTGTCGATCAATTTCAATGTGCTTGGTTCGATCGTGTTGTACCGGATTTTCAGATATGCTGATGGAAGCTTTGTTATCACAAAATAGAGGCGTCGGATAGTTTATATGCAAACCCATGTCTCTAAACAATTTTTGAATCCACAAGACCTCAGTTATTCCTTTGGTAATCCCACGGAATTCTGCCTCAGCACTGGACAAGGCCACAACCTTTTGCTTCTTGCTTCTCCATGTCACTAAGTTTCCTCCCACTAGTGTAAAGTAACCCGATGTAGACTTTCGATCCACTAAATTTCCAGCCCAGTCAGCGTCTGTGTATGCCTGAATCTCCAAGTGTCCACTATTACGGTACACTATCCCTTTTCCTGGTGTATGCTTCAAGTATCGCAAAATACGCATAACTGCTTCCATATGATGTTCTTGTGGACTATGCATGAACTGACTTACCACACTTACGGCATAGGCAATGTCTGGTCTCGTGTGTGCCAAATAAATCAGCTTCCCCACCAATCGTTGGTACTGACCTTTATCTGCAGCAGCTGCTCCATCAATTTCTTTAAGTTTATGATTAACGACCATGGGAGTATCACAGGGTTTGCAATCGAGCATCCCTACTTCTGTTAGTAGGTCCAAAATGTACTTCCTTTGTGCTATATAGATTCCTGCCTTAGACCTCAAGACTTCAATTCCCAAAAAATATTTAAGATGCCCAAGGTCTTTCATTTCGAATTTTGTGAACAAATGTTTCCGGAGTCTGGCAATTTCTTCTTTATCGTCTCCTGTAATAACCATGTCATCTACATATATAATTAAACATGTAGTCATACCTTGGCGAAGTTTGATGAAGAGTGTATGATCAGCATTGCTTTGTCTATACCCATCTTGTCTCATGACTTCCGTGAATCGTCCAAACCATGCTCGAGGTGACTGCTTCAGCCCGTACAAGGATCGTTTCAGTTTGCACACTTCATTGTCTCTGAATCCCTTAGAAAAACCGGGGGGCGGAACCATGTATACCTCCTCAGAGAGTTTACCATGTAGGAAAGCATTTTTAACGTCAAACTGATGAAGAGGCCAGTCCTTAGTAACAACAATTGAGAATAGAACTCTGATGGTATCTATGCGAGCTACTGGAGAAAAAGTCTCAGAGTAATCAACTCCATATGTCTGGGTGTACCCTTTAGCTACTAGACGAGCTTTGTAGCGTTCAATGCTCCCATCTGCCTTGTATTTAATCGTAAAAATCCATCGACATCCCACTGGCTTCTTTCCTGGAGGAAGAATACACTTCTCCCATGTCCCATTCTTTTCTAATGCACTCATCTCGATATCCATAGCTTCTTTCCATTGTGTTTGGCTTTGTGCTTCTTCTACTGTTCGAGGTATCTTTTCTGCACACAAGGACACAAAGAAACTTCGAGCTTGGTCAGATACACCGTTTAAAGAAGTATTGACTGGATACCTGGATGATTTGGATGTTTGTACAGGTGAATACCGTTCGGGAGGTACACCTCGCTTTGTTCTGGGTGGTAAAACCCGTCCCTGTGGTGGTCCATCGGATACCCCTGAAGGTTCAAGAGATGCACCTGTATAGGAAGTAAGGAAAGTATCTGCGGGGACATGGTCAGGGTTAGGGTCAGGATCATTTACTTCAGAAATAGACTGTTCATTATCGATATTACTTACCTCTGGCAGAGCATTCATCGGTGACAAATCAACAGTAGTGGGTTCTGAAGCTGTTGGTTGTATAGTGTTGATATCGTCAGCACAGTCGGCGCCATCTACTTGCCGTGTTGGAACTCCCGTCAGACTCGTAAGTGATGGCACCAACCAATCTAGGGTTCCCTCATTTATACTATTTGAATGGGTCTCCCCCTGAACCCGAGAGTGGGTGGAATAGTAGTACTCTGTTTCATGAAAAGTGCAGTTCATGGTGACATGGATGCGGTGGGTACGTGGGTTATAACAACGGTAGCCCTTTTGAGTAGTGGCATACCCAACAAAGATGCACTTTTCTGCGCATGGGTCAAGTTTAGTTCGCTCGTGTTTGGGTGTATGGAGAAAGACAGTACATCCAAATACTCGTGGGGGAAGGGTAAAAATGGATGGAATATTGTGTTGGGTTGACAAGGTTTGTATAGGGGTTTGGTAGTTTAGAATTTTAGAGGGTAGGCGATTTATGAGATAGGTGGCTGTAGACACTGCCTCCGGCCAGAAACTCATCGGAACCTTAGAGTCTAACATCATAGCTCGGGTTTTTTCTAGTAGCGTGCGGTTACGACGTTCAGCAACACCATTTTGTTCTGGTGTATAAGGACATGTAGTTTGGTGGATAATGCCGTTGGTGTGGAGGAAGTCACTGAGATTTTTGTCGAGATATTCGCCCCCATTATCAGATCTGAGTATTTGTATACGAGTATCGAATTGAGTATGAATCATTTGGTAAAATTGAACAAATTTGTGGTAGACTTCAGATTTGTGTTTAAGCACATATAGCCATGTCATTCGTGAAAAATCATCGACAAATATCACATAGTATTGAAAACCCAAAGGTGTAGCATATGGAGATGGGCCCCACACATCAGAGTGAACTAAAGTAAACATACGATCAACCCGAGTATTATTAGACACGTAAGGTGCACGAGTTTGTTTCGCCCGGAGGCAAGTGTCACAATGGAAATTATTTGGTCTGGAATGAAATAAAGTAGGAAACAAGTGTTTCAAATAGTTAAATGATGGATGCCCTAACCGGCGATGCCATAACCATACTTGCCGTTCAGCTGTCCCGGTGGCAAGATTAGACTGTCCCTGTTGCGCAACAATATCAACAAAATACAGTCCTTGGCGTTCAGTACCACGCCCAATGATTGCCCTCGTATGAATGTCCTGCAAGAGACAATAAGTAGGATATAACATAACAACGCAGTCTAATTCTTTAGTAACATGACTCACAGACAGGAGTTTTGAAGACAAGGTGGGTACGTATAGACAATTGGTAAGGGTTAATGAAGGAGTGATGGATATAGACCCACCCCCGGCTACTGGTATAGATTCTCCATTAGCAACTTCGACACAAGTTTTTGTTGGGGTAGTGGGTTTTAAAATGTCTAAAGGATCGTAGGTCATGGTGTCAGTTGCTCCACAATCAAGGATCCACGAGGTATTGGTTGTGGTGTGGGTTAAATTGCATATGGTGGGAGAGTTCTGGGGTAATTCGGAAATTATGGGAACAGTTGGGGTGGAATTGGGATTGGGCGAAGACTGTGGGGGGTCATATGTAGTTTTTTCTCTTTCCAGGACTTCGGGTAAGTTTGTGGAAAATGCAGGGGTGTATTCAGGGATATCTGAGACTTGTGGACTATTGTTGGTATGAAATTCAGACCTAGGGACTAGTTTTGCAATATTTGAAAAACCATTGTATATAAAAGTGGGATTAGGGTTAGAGTTTCCTCTAACCCTATTACCTCCCGCCGCTGATTCCTCTGTTTCCTTTCCTGGTTCAGTGCTGCCTCCATCTTCTCCGGCTGCTGCCTGGGCTGCCACCCCTTTTTCTCCTCTCTTCTTCTGAAACTCTTCCCACCAGTCCGGATATCCATGCAATTTGAAGCATTTCTCCTGAGTGTGACCTTTGCGTTTGCAGTGGGTACACTCCGGACCTTTTTCGTTACCACCACGCTGTGATGGCTGGCCTGAGCGTGGTGGTTGTGTCCCTTTCGGTTTGTTCTGTGTAGTTGGTCCTTTAATGGCCAAACCTTGCCCCACCCCAAGTGATGACTGTAAATCTGATGGGGTGACCTTAAGAACTACGGTCTGGATCTCTGACCGTCTGAGTTCGTTGTATGCATTTTCAACGGATGGTCTGGGGTCCCGTTTAAGAATTTCCCTTTTTGTATCTCCATAGCGATCATCTACTGCTAGAAGCAGTTGGTAAAGACGTTGTTCCTGCACTTTCTTGGCGTAAGTAGCGATATCTCCTGGAGATTCCATAGGATTAGGGTCAAGTGTATCAATTGTCATCCAAAGCCCCTGGAATTGATCCCAGAGAGCTTCCAGTGGTCTGTTTGCTTGCTTAATCGTATAGCATTTTTTGTGTAAATCAAAGATTTGTAACGGGTCACTGCCTGACCCGTAAGTAACCGCAAGTCCGTCCCATAATGTTTTTGCGGTAGAGTACCTGGAAACGTTGTTTACCAGGCTGTCCTCGATATTGTCGATTATCCACGTGAAGACCAATTGATCCTGTTGTTCCCATGCAGGATATGCAGGATCTGAGGGTAGAGGAGGTTGAGGAAGCCCTGTGATATGGGTGCTCTTTCCCCGGCCCCCAAGTGCAATTTTCATAAGTCTGCTCCATAGGCTGTAATTTGTGTTGTTTAACTTGACTTTCAATGTAAGATTGGTGGCTGGTGCAACGGTTGGCATACTGAGGCTATGCTGTAGGAATTTTGCAAATTGTTCGGATAAGTCCAGATTGCCAGGGAAGTTTGGTTTATTATCTGATGTTTCAGGCATTTTTTCTGAGGATTCTGGAATTTGTGACATTTTTGCTGGTGGTTTTGCAGATACTGCGTTGGTAAGAACAGGGGAGCTGCTCTTGGTCAAGGACGGGATTAAGGTATAGAAGTAGGCAATGAAGAACACTCAGATTCTGAGCCTCTTCAGGTAGGGCAGATTGGACACTTGGTCTCGGTATGGTTTGGCAGTGATGACTCTGTTTCTGAGCCAACACAACCACAAGTTCACCGCAGGTTCAATAGATTGAGACCTGCTCTGATACCATGTTTGCACGAATAGGAAAGCAAAATATTTTTCTTGTATTCGGTATATTCGTACATTGGTATAGCCTCAGATTTATACAACTTTTTCTCTCTATACTATGGTAAGTAATCAATCAAGGATTCCTAATCAATACTAATTATTTACAAGAATATCTTCTAATCAATGCTAAGAATATACAATATTAATTTCAATCATTATCCCATGAATTCTGGGATTCTAACAGAGTGTAGCTACTTCCTGCATGTACTTGTTATTGTTTCATTGTAATTTGTTTGAGAAAACATGGAGGGTAGTGCTTAGACCTTAGGAGGTGCCGAAGGGTTCCGGTGATTTTAGCGGCTGCGGATATCAATTTCTAGTACTGATCGGTTGCCGAAGTGTCTCAACCCGCCGATAGTCAAAGCCTGAAGGAAATATATATATATATATATATATATATATATATATATATATATATATATATATATATATATATATATATATATATATATATATAGAGAGAGAGAGAGAGAGAGACTCACTCAAAAGACGGAAAAGATGATAAGTTCATAGATCTAGTTTGAATCGAAAACTGAAGCGTGGCATATCATCAAGGCAAATATACCTTTAAGGACACCTTGGATTTTCTCTGATTTCTTTGGTCTTATTAATCACTTAGATCTTCGTTCGTCTATCTTTGTACATTTCTAACAAGATTAATCACGGGTTGTCAGAAACTGGAATACTTCTCTAAACTTCGATCATATTATGCAACCGACCATTTCTCTAAGACTGAAAGTCACCAAGATTGAGAATGTGACTGCGAATCCCAGAAATTTTTGACACAATCAGCAAAATAACACCATCTACAAGTCGGCGATGACAAATAGGAAGTGACTTTAAACCACGAGATCTAGTCCAGCACGGAAAAATGGCAGAACCATCTGCATGAAGAAAAGCATATTGCGGAACCATCTTCATGGAGAAATTCCCATGCTTCCTTCATAGATAGTCCCATTGAAGGCTACTGGAAGTACCTGCTCAGTTTTGGTGTTTTGCAAGCTGAATTACTCTGAGAATTCGGAAGCAACACTGTGAACTTCCATAACATAATCATACTTTCTCAGACCAGGACATTGCG
Source organism: Eustoma russellianum (assembly GCA_036186865.1). Lineage (NCBI taxonomy): Eukaryota > Viridiplantae > Streptophyta > Magnoliopsida > Gentianales > Gentianaceae > Eustoma > Eustoma russellianum. The sequence continues at coordinate 4,368,905 of AP025051.1, forward strand.
CACAACATGACTACCGATATGAAGATTGTATAAGATATAAGATAAAAGGGAAGACTGAGATGGTTTAGACATATCATGAGGAGACAGACAACGAACTCAGTCAGAGCAGTTGAGAGCCTCATTATAGAGGGAAAAAAGAGTAAAGGTAGACCCAAACTGACTTGAGATGAGTGGATTAGGCATGACCTACTAGATTTGCTCATCTCTAAAGACATGGTCCATGATAAAAGTTCATAAAAGAAGAGGATTAAAGTTAACGAGGTATAGACCGGATATACGGACACCTTAGAGTATATTTAGGGACTTAGATACTATCTACGCTTTAGATTGACTTTCCACTTGTTTGTTTATGTTTTTGTCGTTGTTTTGTATTATATGTACATATACACGTCTATGAGTATTTTAATATTGTCAGCATCCTCTTTGTATTTCCTGAATTCCCTCACTATCACACTAGCACATCATATCCCTATTATTGTATCATTTATGCAGGTACATGTAGAGGCGAAGCTATCACTGGAAGCAAACTCAAGGGATAGAGGTATTGTTTGTCTGCCGCTTACACTCCTCAAACGCTAGCGATATCTTTTGCTGTCGTTAGGATATACTGGGTATGATTGATGATGATGATGAAATGACATTATGTTAGTGGGACTCAAGTCTGAGCTTGATGAGCCATAGCTTTAGCTGCTGGACTGAGCCTCATTGGCACTTCAATCATTTTCAACAAACCAATGATGAAACGCGGCATTGATAATCCAATCTCATGAGGAATGGTTTGACTGGAAAAAAGAGAGAGATTATATTTGATGAATAGACAAAATCAAAAGCAATTGGTAGAAGAAATTTTAGGCAACAGTTTGGTCCCTAACTCATGCAGCCTCATTTGCTTCTTTTGCTTCTGCAGCTGCCTCTTCTTCTTGAAGCTTTTTCAAAGATGGTGGTGGTCTAGGAACTATGCTTTGCTTCCACTTTCGATCGAGCTTTCTGGACAATCTCTTGTTAATTCCTTCTTCCATCTCTCTCTCACGCTTAACAGTCAGCATGCGAGCAATCTGTTATTAAGTGGAATGCTTCATTCATTAAATACAATATCCACAAAGAAACAATCAACAAAACAAAGATGTGCATTTTATTTCTTAACAAAACAACTGACTAGCTCGTCAAGTAATCTAAGTTAAACTTGCAATAATAAAAAAAAGTGGCAACAGCATTGGAAGGGGAGAAAAAGGCCAGAAACATAAGATAGAATAGTAAGATGAGACTAGTGGGTAAAAGTGCATTCAGAATAGAACAGAATTGAGGCCCATATTTCTTTCTTTATAGGATAAAGTCACACCAACTTTATGACAATCGAGTTAAAAAGTGTTGAAGGACCTCAAAACTTTCTAGCAAATACATAGTTTCATTACTTTACTTCTCCTTCCCTGAGAATTCTGCACTCAAGGCAATCTCCCACACCACGTCTAAAGGCCAGTTTTAACCTACAAAGCTAAACCAAAGAACACTAAATTCCACAAAGAACTCACTGTTCACAAGATGCTTAATCAGACAACAAATTACCGTAGCTGTTCATGAAGAGAGTGCGTCTTCTTACAGAAGTGGCATTGAGAAAACCAAAAGATGTACTAATCCTATTTATTTCAAATGACATTACCCTCATGAAATGCATCAAACTGAGTTGACCTTTCTCACAGTATTGTCAAACTGAAACTTCAATTGAATACTAGCTCAGCAGAAAACAACAGAATGCCTTGTTACGATTTCCTTTTGGTATATCACAGAATAATCTATTGCATAACACACACTTTGTGGTAGTAACCAGTTTGTTGATAGAACAGGATAATTAAAAATCTTCTGCTTCCAAGTCTCTTATTTCTATTCATGATTGTTCAGTTCATATTAGCCAACAATAAATATATAGAGGTAGGAAAATAAAAAGACAATCCGAACTTAAAACTCTTTCTTCATGTGATTTCTGGGGGGAGGGGGGAATCCTGGCCTTTGAATTTTGAAAATTGTTATAAAATTCTCTTTTAGTTTTGAGCCGAAAATATATATTTCTTCTAATAACCCAACTCGTCTCATAATTCTTTTGAAACTCTCATTAGATAGAAAGGCCAAAGTCGAAACATGAGACATAGCAAAACTGTTTCAAAAACAAAGTACCTTGAATTCCAAAAAAAGAAAAAAGAATAAAAAAACGAGTACCTTTTTTATAACACTCCAATTTAAACACCATTAGTAGTAGTACAGTTTGATGAACACTATCCAGGTTCTAAAATGATATATTTGTAGAACTATTAAAGACATTGAACACTGGGAAAGACCATATTAAAAATGAACAGACGTAGAGTCAAGTCATCTATCAAGCAAGAGGGGAATATATTCGCTCAACAGAATTTGCATTAGTTTATTTTCAAGTTGGTTTGTGCATAGCCACTGTGAACTGAGTCATAAGCAATTCATCTTGAGTATGTCTGCATATGTAGTTTATTTTTCCTTTTCCTTTGTTTTTTCCATTATTGGACAACATTAAACAGAGGAACTTGACATAACATTCTAGTCATAAATCCAAGAATAATTACTCCCTCAACTCTATTCCTGCCTCCCATTCCTTAATTTTCCCAGGAAAAAAAAAAACACTAAACTTCATGAAATTTGAGTCTTCAGTACATTAATAGAAAGGTAAGAAACAAAAATTACCAACATTTTCTTTCTCTCCTATACCCAAAAAGAAAATATTATACAGCTAAGGATATTCAGGTTCAGCTAGGCATTTCACAGAACAATATACATGCGAACAGTATAAGCCAAACCAACGTATAAACAGAGCTTTTCAGAAAGGCGGAAAGCAGAAATATACCCTTTTCCTCATGCGGCGGAACTCGCTGGACTTGAACTCGTTACGAGCCGACCGTTGAAGGCGTAGCATAAACAGCTCCCCTTTCAAGTCGACAATCTCGTCGTTAAGCTCCTCAGTAGTTTTGGCTCTGATTTCATTCAATTCCTCCTGTTTCTTGGCCATCATCACCACCACCGATTTCGAAGCAGAAATCCCAATTCTGGGAGCTTGATTAGAGGGAAGGATTTGGGAAATGCGTACGCCGTTAAAAGACGATCTTGAGAAACCCAGTTTAGCGGAAATGCTCAAGCTCGCCGGCGGAGCCACGGATAAGCTCATCATCATTGCTTTCTTGGCCTTTTCACCAGCTCCCTCTTCACTTCTGTGCGGGGAAAGTATAGATAAGGGTCCGAATATATCTGACCTCACCGGGATAGACATTCTATTTTCCCTCTTTTTCTTTAAGTTTCGCTTTTACATTTTTTTTCCTTATAAGTTTTCTACTATCGGGTCTTGCTGAAAGCAAAATTTCTATCATTTGAAATGAATTTATTGTTTGATTGACTCTCAACTTATCTAGATCCTAACGATAGCTTTTGTTGTGGTTGAGATATACGGGTATGTGATGTTGTTTCTATAAGTTTTCTCAACTGGAGGACATAATATTTTTCTTTTTAACCGAGGGTAACATTAAAACTAGTCAAATAATTTTGTGTATAAAGGGAAAAAAAACTAGTCAAATAATTAAAAGTGTTATTCTTGTGATTGATGTTTACGGTAGATGGCGGTTTGGGTTATGTTTTTTCAAACCCAAGCCACCAGTTTTCACCTAATGTCTTTTCCCCTCCTTTTTGAACTAAAACTTGTTACTGTTCGAATTTAGTAATTTTTCCTCGTACGTACAGCTCTATTAGGCTCTAAGACACTCCGTATTAATACGTCAACATCAACTATAATTGAACTATTTATAAAAAAAAAGTTCTATTTTTATTTTTTGGTAACATTCCTAACATTAAGATGACTCCAGTAAACTTTTCAAAATGTACAACGGAATCGAGTGTTATAGTCCTTTTAATTAAGCTATTTCAAGATACTTACTTTTAGAATATTTTGGTCTCTGTTGCTGTTATCAATAGAATCTGACTTCCTAATGTCACTCATTTATATTTTATATATTACTATCATTGAAATCAAACTCTTTATACTTTGTGATACATGCATTATTTGTCTGACTTTCACCCTCTCTAAACCTTATCAATAACTTTTGATGTCGTTGTGATATATTATGTATGTGTTTTTGTTGTACATTATTAAAAAGGATGTCTCTAAATTCATTGACTCTGGCCTACGGTTTAGGTTAAATGCTTTGAGAGAATCAGCGCTGGTGGCGTGCATTGAGAGCCAAGTGATCGGGACAACAAGTTTGGGGTGTTGATATTTGATTCTTTACCTATGGGCATCCTATGTTTTCCAAAAACATAAGCTATCATAGGAAGTCCTCTGATGGAAGGTAAGAAGATCATGTTACAAGGAATCATGTTACAAGAAACTACAGTCCTTGTATTGAAAAACCAAAAACATAAACTATCCTAGGATCAACTTATAATCTCGACTACAATCGGCCAACGCTAAAAAATAGTCAGTCATTATCTTTTATCAACAGAAAAAGTAACAAATTAGTATTATCCAATTTCTGGATGACCTCCCACTCAAGTTCCTGAGATTCTAAGAGAGGACTAGAGATGTCAATGTTAAGAATATATTGATCTAGAATTAGCTAATTTTGTAGCATTTGTAGAACTTTGTTTTATTTTCTTCTAAGTCATAAAAAAGGGTAGGAAGGGATGTTTCTATCGAGGAAGGGTACTTTAGGAATTTAGAGAAGATATTGGACCACATGTGAAAGACTCCTATTGCCATTTGCATCACATACGAAAAGAGGTCTAGGGTTCGTTTCTTGAGGAGGAGTGTTATAGAGTTTGGAGAGTGTTTGGGCCATCTACATTAATATTTTGTTGTGATCATAGCGCAACTAGTAACTCAATAAAATGATGACAAATAAGCTTTATCTACATGTAAACAAGGAAGTGATTGGCCAAAACAAGGGGCTCATAAATATTCTATACATTTCATTGGTCATAGATCAACTAATCATACTTACTCATTGACACTAGTAACTCAATAAAATGATGACAAATAAGCTTTATCTACATGTAAACAAGGAAGTGATTGGCCAAAACAAGGGGCTCATAAATATTCTATACATTTCATTGGTCATGGATCAACTAATCATACTTACTCATTGACTTAAAATTTGTGGCATGTAAATCCACTCCATCATTTACTCAATTCCTTGAACTTCTCTATTTTTTTCCGCACATTAGGGAGGAATCTGCCTTCATACCCGGAAATCCATTTCCGCTTGTTACAAATCAATCTCATTATCATCCTCCTAATCCACTCCATAATTGACACTACTGACATTGTTCTAGCGGGGATTATGGCAGCATTAAAGGACTCGTTCATATTATTGACTAAAGTATCACACTTGCTTCCACAACCGAAGAAAGCTCTACTCCACTGTTCTTTTGGTATCTTGTCCAACCATCCAGCAGCGTTCTCATTACCATCTACACTTGGGTCTGCTTGGTTCAGCATCTCCATGGCCCGCCTATAATCCGCAGGGTGTGTAGCACTTGCTGCTCTCCAAAACAAGTCCATCAGCTTCTTCCCCTTGTACTTCTTCTTAAAATTCTCATACATGTGCCTGAGGCAATACCTATGCTCTGCATCCGGAAACAACTCTTGCACAGCATTCACCAAACCTTTCTGTCTATCCGATATAAATGTCCAGCTCCCACCTCCAAGATCACCATCCAAGTGTTCAAGAAACCACTTCCATGAATCATACCTCTCTACCTCAACCACACAAAATGCAATAGGAAACATATTGTCGTTCCCATCCCTCCCAATAGCACTCAAAAGCTGCCCGCCATATGTTCCTTTAAGAAAGCACCCGTCCAAGCCTATGATTCTTCTACACCCCAGCAAAAAACCTCTAATGCATGCATCCAAACACATATACAACCTCTCAAAAATCCTTCCTTCTCTCACATTTAATGGGTCCCCATTCACACTCATGTCAACTGGAACCTCTTGTACCTTGATCTTCATCGTACTCCCAGGATTACATTTTCTCACTGTTTCACAATAATCCCATAATCTCCTATACTCTCTTACCTCATCCACGCCACTCATCATCTTTTACTTTGTCCGTGCTCTGTACAGTTGAAACTTACTAACCTCCACATTCAAGTCTCTCTTTATATCTTTTTGCAAGGCAACGATTGACAACTTCGGATCATCGGCTATCCTGTTACAATACCTTTTTGCCACATATGTAGACGTACAATGCTTGTTCTTGTACTGTCTACCACAACTATGCTCTCCCTTCAGGGTTTTGACCATAAACGTTTGTTGTCCTTGAACTGGAGATGCATGAATCCTCCATGAACAACCTTCAGAACAAACAGCAGTTATTCGACTTTTTTCATTCTTCACATACGTAAATGTGAACCCCTCTCGTATAGCCCAATCTTTCAGAGCATCTCTAAATTCTAGTGGACTCCCAAATGTATGGCCAACCCTAAGCTCGTATTTTTTATCCTGTAGATCACACTCCATATCAAAGGCCATTTGTGACCTACCCTCGGTGTCAAGTACGTCATACTCGTTTTCTACATCATGTTGACCACCGTCTCCTACATCAACCCCCTCTCCACCTGCATCCCTTTCTCCGTCACCCTCATCAGAATCATACATGTCTTCATACTCCTCATCACGATATACATAGCATTCACCTCCTAATACACCATTCACATCGTCATCACTTATATGTGTGCGGTCTATATCACCGAGACCACCCCATATTTCCTCATCAACATCAACTCTACTGTCAACGTCAAAAACCTCACCATCATCCATGTCAAAATAAGACCCCTTCAATTAAACTATCTCAAATCCGAACTGGAAGACAATAGGCCAAACAGAATTTCAAGTAAATTAAGATAGGGAAAATTACAGTTCACAAAGTAAGACCCCTTCAATTAAACTATCTCAAATCAGCACACCCATATACAAATTGAAATCCCTATAGGGCTAGGACCTGCAATTCCACAGCATTTACGAAAACCAACATTTACAAGTTGAAATCCATCAGCATACGAACGAGAATCTGGAACTGATGAGCAATTCCACACCATTTACAAAAACCAACATTTACAAAAACCAACTATTCCCCAGCATTTACAAAAAAAAACCCAAAAAATCAGGAAAAAAATTTGACGAAGATTAACAAAAACCAACATGCATTATTAGTTCACAACTAGAATCTAACGACTACCAGTTTATCACCTCACCGATTAAGATGCAAGAGTAGTGTACACATTGACTTACAGTTTCGGTCCTTCAGCCACGCGAAGCAAAACAAATTCCTCAAATATCCGATGTAGCTGCTAAACTAACGAGTTCCAACCCTGCATGCTCCAATCGCCACCAGATACTTCAGAAACCAGCACCGGATTGCAGCCCTAGAGTGTTTAGCGTTTTCGTTCCCAGCTAAAACCCCAAGCCTTTGTGAATTTTGAAATTTGTTTTTCAGGAAAAAACATATATATTAATTCATTAAGGGCATTTCGGTCACTTTGCATTTCAATCGGTGCATCCACCGGTAAATTCACCGGTGCAATTTTAACCCACACCACAGGGTAGTTTTTTGGCTAATAACAAAAGACAGGGGATGATTTTATAATTACGCAAAACCACAGGGGAGGAAACTGTAATTTTCCCTTGATTCTATTGGCATTTGACCACATAGGATAAGATGTCTAAAGATTATTGGACCACATCCAAATGGCTGTTAAACCGCAAATCAGAGGCCGACTTACACCGTCTTGGACCGTTTTTAAAGCTGGTTTTTATTATTTTTATAATTTTTCCCCAAATCTTGTATTTATGTAGTTCAAGAAAATTTATTAATGTATATGTATTTATTTTTTATAACTATTTTTACGCTTTTTCTGTTAAGGTAATTATCTCTACATTTCTCTAGGTTTAGAACTCAATCTTTACGCTCTATATGTTTTCGATAGTTAGCTTTACTCTTTTTGTGTTTTAATGTAATTATCTCTACACTTCTCTAAGTTTAAAACTCAATTTTTACGCTCTATATGTTTTCGGATTTTTGTGCTTTAATGTAATTATGTCTACACTTCTCTAAATTTAAAACTCAATTTTTACGCTCTATGTGTTTTCGGATTAGACTAAAAACTAGAGTTTTCTGTCAAAATTAACAAAAAAAAACTATACTTTTAAGTTTCAATTCTTTGTGTAAGTTAAGAAAATTATAATTTTAGTTTCCCAAAAACAAAAAGAGTGTAAAGGAAAAAAAACAGAAGGATGTCAAGAATCATATATTGATCCGCATGAGATTAAAGTATAAAAGCTGATGATTTTCTTTAGCTTTCGATTCTAGTTTCGTTATAGAAAAAATAAGGATGTGAAGGTTGAGTTTTAAAATAGTATCTTAGAAGTAATTATGTTAAGTGTAAAAGTAGTCATTATTATTATTTTCCTTCCGAAAATCAAAGCACTATAACATGATCCTCTTGTAACCAGATGGCTCCGCCGCTGCAGTTTTGGTGCACCTACTCAAACAAAATCGCCTGTCGTCATTTTTCCTGGCTGCCGGACCACCGGAGGTTTCAAGTGTAAAGACAGATTTGCCCTCAGATATATACTCCTATATAATCTTGTTGTCGAACCATCCTTACCCCATCACGGAAACTTAGGGGGGAAAGGAGGGAAAAAAACAAAACTACGAGAATGGCGGCCGCGCCAGGGCAGCTTAACCTGGAGGAATCGCCGTCATGGGGTTCTAGAAGTGTGGAGTGCTTTGAAAAGCTTGAGCAGATTGGTGAAGGAACTTATGGGTTAGTTTTCAACTTCCTCATGATGTTTTTTTTTTCCGCCGCCCATCTTCCGGAATAGCTGAGCTTCATAGGCGGAGGTTTTTGGGAGTTGTATGGGTTTAGAATGGAATAGATAAGTCATTCATGGTCTTCTACTAACGGTTTAGGTTAGCCGCATTGTAATTCAGATGGGTTTATGTTTCTTTTCTAAAATTGGGTTTTTGTTTTGGTCAAATTGATGTTTTGTGTAATGTTCCTTGCTTTCTCATGATTTTATTAGGTTGTTCTACGTGATTTTTGATTGTTGTTAGGCTTTCGTAGTTTGGGGGTATATCTGTTTTAAGGGTTTTCATTTATGATTTTGTTTTGCTTGCCATCTCTGTTGAAATACCTGCTTGCTGAGCATGCAATCCCCTTCAGTATTAGGTTGTTCTACGTGATTTTTGATTGTTGTTAGGTTTTTGTAGTTTGCATTTAGTTTTCTCTTTTCAGTTGTAATGTACGTTTCTCATTTGCAAATCTATGGAAACAAGCAAGTTACAGACCCGGTCATAGTATATGAGGTGCTGGATGATCTCTTAAAGATTTTATTCTTGCCTGATATGTGTGGTTGAAAGAGAGTCGAGTAGGTATAATGCTTTCCCATGTAAACAATAACAACATTACTCTATTGTCTTATAGGCTCGCGCCTATAGCAGAGTATGGGAGTCGGATGTACGCAATCATATCCATGTGTTGAAAACACACAGATGTTGTTTCCCAATGACCCATAATGAAAATTGCGTCAAGCTGTGTGGATCAACTGCTACTTCACAATATAAGAAGTGCAGCTAATTTAGTGAGTCATTTTGGTTTATTCCATCATATTTCAAAGTTAAAGAAAAGCGTGTCATTAACTCCATTAGAAATGGAACCAGCTTTACCCGGTAAAAGTGTGTGATAAATAAAGTTCCCTAAACTGAAATATGATGCTATGTTAGCTGTAAGGATTTGAGTTACACGCGTAAGCTGCCTTTTGAGCTTTCGCTTGAAGGTATTAGGTCTTGGATATATGGTTTTCCTACCTAAGCTAATGGCTAAAACCATGCATGGAAGAAAACTATTGGTCTAGTGGTAATGAGGAATTTAGGAAATAATTCTTTAGAGGAAGGATGAAAGTGATAACTTTAGGTCAAGAAGGTGGTTAGAAAAGCAGAAGGTGAATACAAAAACTTAAGGTTTTGAAGATATTAATGGAACCTTGTCATTAAATAAGGAGCTCGTTATGTATAGGATTGATAAGAGTTATGGTTTAGAAAGACAATGAAGCCAGCTCAAGTTAATTTCTACAAGGAAGAGGGTGATAAGTTGCTCATAGATGGATGGTTAGGTCACGCTTACTTGAAGGAAACAATGCTTGTACAGGAATAGCTAGGTTATGTTTGAGGAGAAAACGAATGCTGCTTATCGAAGGATTCAATCATTGGTGATAGAAGAATCAGCAAAAGAAGATAGAAAAAGAAAATTGGACCTCATGAAAATTTAACGCACCAGTACCTTATATTATGTCAGGCAAAATACTGCGCGTATGTTGGCCTGCAAACAGGCTTCCTAGTAGCTTATCGGTGTTCAAATTAGAACTCGGTAATTCAAATTGTATTTGAGAATCACACTAACAGATGTTGGTTGACTTTTATCACAATTAAACTTGACAAAAATTGCCATCAAGCATGAATGAGCATAAATCTTAGTACATATATAAAGTAATTCTTATTATCTTGCAACAAATCTCGGCTGTTTCATATTTTATAATCGAATTTGAGTACGAACTCCTCGAGACAAATGCATTTCTTGTTCAAGCTCTTTTGATTAATTGATTCTGAAGTACTGAATCATGAGCATTTTAAATTATGTTTGGGTTGACCTTGAGCTTAAAATTTCTCGATTTGATCAGTATCAGGCCAAGTATGAGTAAATTATATTGGGGTAAGCTTTAATCAATAAGTAGCTGCCTAGGATAGTTTGCTATCATTATGTATTTTGAAGGACACATACGCCAAGGATAATGTGCTTGTTTGATTACCATATTGTCACTGTTTATTGGATATGTATAACCTGGTTGTAGTAGATATACGAGCACTTCCAAAATATTAGTACCTTGGGTTTCATGTTCCTGTGCCTTTCCATATCGGGATTAAACGACTAACAAGCAGCTCAAGTCAGTGTTGTGCTCAGACTGAAATAAATAAAATCAAACCAACCTTGAGTCACGTATTAAAAAATGTCAAGTCAATCTAGCGCAAAATTATGCTTGTTTCAGAAGTTCAGTAACATGGTCTTTGCAAAAATACTGTTCATTGTAGGGAAATAATGAATATTTGTTGATGTCAATGTATCGGATGAATTTGAAGTGATGTCAAAATACATGGACGATGTGTCTGGTGTCCTTTCTGCTGGAAATAATTATATTGATGTCTTTGATGTCAACTTGCTATATGGGATGCTAAATTGTTGATCGTTCTTTGAATTGTTTGAGTAAAAGTGCAGGACTGGTACAATCTTTCTGCTTATGTGAAGCTTTTGCATAGTGTATTTCTGCATTTTGGATAGTAACACGTGTGGTCTCGCTCTGGAGGGGGAGGAGGGGGAGGGGCTCATTAATTCAAGCCTGTTTGCCTGAAATTATAAATAGGTCGAAAGTAATGGAAATAGGTTTGGTGCTGTCACGTCTATACCATTTGGTAGTCATTTGCATGTCCGCTATTTTGATTGCAGGTGCTGCTTCTGCATTAACTCTGTCTAGAGCTTGATACATTTGTTCACCTCTTTTTTATTCTTTTATGGCTCAAGCAGAGAGCTTTTTCTTTCTCTGTAACATTTATTGCTTTGACAAGACTCATCTTACCATAATTGTCATTTTGTAAAATCCGATAACAACCAGCATCTTATAACTTTAGCTATGGTAATTTGGAGAATGGTGCTGTTTCTGCCCAGGTTGCTGCTTTGGTGTCTTTTCTTCCTCATGTTTTATTTTTTTGTGCATGATTTCCAGCCAAGTCTACATGGCCAAAGACAGGAACACTGGGGAAGTTGTTGCTTTGAAAAAGATTCGCATGGACAATGAAAAAGAAGGGGTATTGAATCCGCCTTTTTATGTGATTTTTGATAAGCCAATTGTACACATTTCTGATGGCTAAGCTGTGACATTGTATTTCCTTATCCAGTTTCCAATAACTGCGATCCGGGAAATAAAACTGCTAAAGAAGCTCCAGCATGAGAACGTTATTCAGCTGAAAGAGATTGTTACCTCTCCAGGTAATCAAGTTAGGGGTTATAAAGAGCTGAATCTGTTTTAGGTTATAAAAAAAACAATGTCTGGGCATTTTTTTGGGGACTAAATATGCTTTCTGAAAATTCTCAAGGTCGTGAAACGGATGAGCAAGAGAATGCAGGTAACATATGATGTATATCAATGATTTTCTTTTACTTTTGCACTTGTCTCAGAATTGTTCCTGAATTTTTTATTTCTCATGTATCATTATAATGTTTTGGATGTGCAGATGGTAATAGGTATAAAGGAAGCATTTATATGGTGTTTGAGTATATGGACCATGACTTGACAGGCCTTGCTGATCGTCCTGGATTGAGGTTTACAGTTCCTCAAATCAAAGTACTGTTTCTCTTTGATGTTATTGGTTGTACCCTTTTCTACTCACCAACCATCTTTCTTTATGCTTATGGACTTCTGTTTCAGTGTTATATGAGGCAGCTTCTTACAGGCCTTTACTACTGTCATGTCAATCAAGTACTTCACAGGGACATAAAAGGTTATTACTGTGTTTTGCGTAGTTATGTTGTGATTTGCTTTAATGTTTGGAGTTACATCTTTATCAACATATTTTTGCAGGCTCCAACCTTCTCATAAATAATGAGGGAAAGCTGAAGCTAGCTGATTTTGGGCTGGCAAGATCATTTTCTAATGACCAAAATGCAAATCTGACTAATCGTGTGATTACTCTTTGGTACCGGTAAATGTAAATATATATTCGAAGATGGAGCGTTTGCTGTAACATTTGGAAACTCTTGGAAGCGTAACAAGCATTTGACACTATTTGAATTTTTTAGACCACCGGAATTGCTTCTTGGAGCTACAAAATATGGTCCTGCTGTTGACTTGTGGTCAGTCGGTTGTATCTTTGCGGAGCTCTTGCACGGAAAACCAATCTTACCAGGAAAAAATGAGGTGGGTTCTGTCAATTTTTTTTTTCCTTTTTTCCTTTTTGAGAGGTAGAGCTAACGGGTAGTTTTGCTTATCCATATTTCTTTTTTCTCTTTTTCTTGTTTGAAGCTTCACTTCTGGCACTTACTCTTACTCCAGTATGTTCCCAGCACTGAGTAAGGTTACATACATCCGACCCCTCTTACTCCGCCACAGGCAGGAGCCTCTAAGACAATGTGCGTAATGTTGTTGTTGTACTATAAGGGCAGAAAAGGGGTATTTTTTTTTTTTTGGGGGGGGGGGACTCTAGTTATTGCATGAATTGGTCATGTTATCAATGGGACCTATGGTAGGAGAATTATTCAATGCCAGTATAAGAGCACTATTTTGGCGTATATGTTTAGCCCTTTTCAGCTTTGGTCTTAATTATTCTTTTTTTTATGTGGTTGGTAAAGGAATTTTGGCCAAGTGACTGAATAGTAATGTCCTCAGCTGGTCTCATAGTAGAACCTATTCCTGCTGTGAAGAGACCAGGAATTCACGTCACTATAGGCAATAGTAGTTGGTTAGTCTAGGTGGACTCTGAGCACCCCTTCCTCCACCCTGCTTCTCCCCCCCCCCAACAAAATCTCCCTCTTGCTTTTCTTTATTTTCTTTTCCTTTTGCGCCTTAAAAATGGGAAACCGATGAAAAATAAAAGCAAGGCAATTAGAGAACTGAAAGCCTAGGGTCCTTTGCAAGTGATTTCACATTAGTGGCTAGGTAAGACTAAAGGTTGAAGATATTGAAGATGTTGCAAGAGGAGAGTTGCTTTAAAGTTCTTGAAACCTAGTGCATGTCGATTGATCATTACGTAGAAAGCAAAAGGGTGCTAAGTGCTTTCTCCTTGCTGGATTTTCTAAAGGTATGGACGGTGAAGGCCTGAAAAATGGCATGGAATGAAATTATTTGGATTTGAGATTTCTCAGATTTTATTTTGCATCATGAACCTCATGTCCCAGTTAATGTTCTTTGCTAGAATTGATGGTTAATGATTTTCACGTCTGTCATCGATAGTTTCAGCATATTTATCATCTTTCTGTAGTCTCTAAGCAGCCAGTTGAAGAAATTGTTCACTCTAACTATAGTCTATACATTAACAAGAGTTCTCTATTCATACCCTGTAGCAGGTTGAAGGTCTAAGATATGACCGTAATGTCATATCTAGGTAGTGAATGCTTGCTGTTAAAGAAGAACTAATAATTGATTAACATATTCCTATTTGTATTTTACTGAATTCTCTCACTAACACACTAGCACATCATATTCCTATTATTGTGTCATTTATGCAGGTACATATAGAGTCGAGGGTCTCACTGGAAGCAAACTCTCTATCCTTTGGGATAGAGGTATTGTTTGCCTGCCGCTCACCCTCCCTAGACCCTAACTATAACTTTTACTGCCGTTGGGATATATTGGGTGTGATTGATGATTGATGATGATGATGAGGGAATTGCAAGGGAATATCCAATCCTCTATGTAGGATTATAAGGATCGACTCTAATTGCTACCTTGTATGGTCTGTAGGAATGTTAAATGTGCTACGGCTTATGTTGAATCCTTCTTGCCCTTGTTTCTAATGTGCTTGACTAATTCCTTATTTATTTCGACTGCGAATTGCAGACTGAGCAATTGAGCAAGATATTTGAGCTTTGTGGTACTCCTGATGAGATTAACTGGCCTGGGGTATCGAAGATTCCCTGGTATAACAAGTTTAAGCCATCAAGACCAATGAAGAGACGGGTTAGAGAGGTTTTTAGACAGTAAGAAGACGGTTCACCGACTCGTGATGTTGCAATGTCCGTGCTTTGTTTTTCATGTATTTGCCTTTTGCTCTGTTGTGCAGTTTTGATCGCCATGCTCTGGATCTGTTGGATAAGATGCTGATTCTAGACCCATCTCAGGTATCTCTTCCTTGGCTGATATTATCTTGTTTGTTAAAAATTTCATCACTAAACTACAGACTGCTCATTCTAGTAGTTTTGGCCTTGATAGGCAAAGATTTGCAATAGCTGTAAATTTTAAGGTCGGAAACCGTAGGATTAATAAAAAAACCAAAGATCTCATGTTGATGTAATATTCCCTAGCATATCAGTCAGTGAGGTACTGAGAGGTCCACAACTAGATGCTTGCCTTATTGATCAGTACACACAAATTAGCATTAGGTAGAAAACTTTTCAATGACACGTGTTTCAAGTTGATGTACGTACATGAGTATTATAAATCCCTCCATACCTATGCCAAAATGCTTCAACACATGCTATGCAGAAAATTTCTTTGGTATCATTAAATTCCTCCGTTTCATACGAGCCAAATTATTTAACGTAAATGGAGGAAGCACAGATTTTTAGGTCCTCCAACATTTATGTTCCTTTGGTCGAAGCTAGTATTCACTCTTCTGCTGTGCACCAAATAGAAAAGTAATTGTAAATTTTTAAGGATAAGCAACTTCCTTTTGATGGTTGTTACTAGGAGAAAAGTATGTAGTCTGGGATAAAGGAGAGACGAGATAGATTGCGTGTCCTGCAGTTATTCCAGTCATAATCTATTGGAGACTGCAACAAGGAAGACTGGAAGTGAGGAGGTAGCAGCGGTACTCTAGACTGATAGGGTGGTATTTTAACTGATAGGGAAGATAGAAAACGAAAAAATGAGATATGCGACGGGATAAAAATACAGCGGAATTAATGTTCTTTGCTTGCATGAAGCAATCTATAGCTATAGCAAAGTGATTCTAGGTTGATTTTTCTTCCTACTGGCAAAAATATTTGACAGTTTATTGTCGTTTGAAAAATGGACCATTTCTTTCTTCACATTTCAAGAAATGGAAGAAAGGGCTCTTTAAGTTATTCTAAATGATGTAATTGGCTCGAGTTTCGATAATACTGGATTGAAAATATAAGACGAGGGGGATAAGATCATGATGATCATTACGATAATCATTGACATTTGAAGTAATGAAGTCAAAAGGAACTCTTTTGTTTAATAAATTGCAGGAAACCTTGAATTATTGTGTATCGACTTTAGATTGGAAAGTTGGAAAGTTGTAAGGAGGTGTTTGGTTGGAGGTTTCTTCATTAAGGGTATGGGTTTGGAGGGCCTCCAAATCCATACACGTTGTTTGGTTGTTAAAAATGGGAGTATGAGTTTCGGATTGATATTTGAGTATTTGGTAATGAATATCGTTTTTTTTTGATATACTAGTCCTCTTGTATTTCAATATTGAGGGAATGTGGATATAAGCTTGACCGCCCTCAACTCACCCCAGCTGCCCCCACCCAGCCCCCAATGGTCATAGGCCCCTGCCGGTCTGCCACCGTCCGCCGGCCGGTCATTATTTTGGCAGGTCAAATTTTTCCGGCCGCCTACCTTCGATAATCATTTCAATGCCGATACGTTCCGAACATCATCAATGTCAATCATACCCTTTCCTACTTCAGTACCAAACAACTATGACTTTTACGCACAAACCTATATACTCTCAAACCCACACACTTTCAATACCCATTCCGATTCTAATTTGATGCCTAAGTGTGAACCAAACGCCCCCTAAGCTTCCACTTTAGCCATATTGATTCTTAATTGATGACCAAGAATTTCTTGCTGTTTGCAAAACTGACATATCCTTTACATGTTCATTTATAGCCGATTGCCTGTCCTTGTACCTGCTATGCGAGATGTAATGCATTGCAGACTAGTTTTATTATTCACTAGTTAGTCATCCTTATCTTGTAATTCCATTGGATTCTTCAGGTTTCAATTAGTTTCGTAGGTCTTTTCCAAAACTTATGTATAGTTTTCTTGACAGTTGATCTAATGTTTTGTAGAGAATTTCTGCAAAGGATGCTCTAGATGCTGAATATTTCTGGGCAGATCCTTTGCCTTGTGATCCAAAAAGGTACAGGAAGTCTTGAAAGTTTGCTTATTTCTCACTGGCTTTTGATCCATGATGCAAACAATTTTTTTGTGTTAGAACAAAAGAGAACTATAACACTTTACATCAGAACTTAGTGGGATTTCGGGGCTAGTTTTGGGGATTAGGTGCATGTTTTCATGTGCTTGGCAATGAAGAGGTTAAAAGCAATGGGGGAATGGCTACATTCTGAGTTACTCTTGCTGCATATTATCTTTCATAGCACTCGATATGATAGTTGTTAGTCGCTTAAATTAGGTACAGATAAGTTGTGAGAAGCCATTTTCATCCGTTTATTGCAGTTTACCAAAGTACGAGGCCTCTCACGAGTTCCAAACAAAGAAAAAGAGACAACAGCAGCGTCAAAATGAAGAAATTGCTAAAAGACAGAAACTGCCACACCCGCATCAGCATGCCCGCCTGCCTCCTATTCAACACTCTGGGCCAGCTCACTCGCAGCACTGGGGTGCACCTAATTATCCCTTGAACAATCCCCAAGCTCCATATCCTTCTGGCGGAGCAGGTCACCATCAGTACAGCAAGCCACATGGTGCTCCAGGAGCTCCAAACAGGTACCCTCCTGGTGGTAATCCTAGCAGTGGGTTTTACTCTGATCGTGGAGGGCAAGCTGGAAACTACAGCAGTGGCTCGTATCCTCCCCAAGGGCGAGGACCACCATATCCTGGAAGCGGGGCACATGGCACGAATCAACGAGGATCAGGTGGTGGATATGCTGCACCTCAGAACTATTCCCAGAGTAATCAATATGGAGGGTCGGCTGCTGGCAGAGGTAACCGAAACCAGCAGTATGGTTGGCAGCAATAGCTACTCCAGATGGCAGGCGTATAATTTATACGGTTTCACTAGTAGATGGGACAGGAAAAGAGGAAGAATGGCGCTCAATGCGGTTAGACTTTTTTGCAGAAGAGCATGGTTAATTGTTCTTGGATACTATGCATGACCCTGTACAGTTTTTTCTTTTTTTAAAAACTTTTTTTTGACGCCCCCATCTTTTCCCCAAAAGTTTTTGCTTGCCTAATATGAAAGATGCTTTCTGCATACGGGGCAGGATTTTTTTTTTTTTTTGCTGGAGTTTCTGAGGAAAATTCTCACTGGGAAAAAGGGTGAAGTTTACACTTTCCAAATCAAAGACTATTAATTTTTGATTTTATTTTCATGTGGATAACCTTATATGGTAAGAAACTTTTTTTATTGATGGGACACTGACGTCTGCTTTTGGTAGGCTATATGCGAGTATTACTGCAATATCTGAAAAAAAATTAGAGAATAAGAGGACTTCTGAAATTAAAAATGTTTGGTATACTTTTGTTGTCATTAATATTCTCAGATCCAATGAACGATATGTTGGTTGGTGATAGAAGTAACGAATAAGGCTCCGAGACCATAGTTCAGTTGATATTCGGATTGGAGCATTGCACAAGAAAGGTACATGTTTAAATTAGGACACGCACAATGTGGTGTTTTACTGCTGTCTGGACAGTGATGACTATGCCATTGTATCTACCACTGTTTACAGCCGTAATGATTATTCGACTGTTAGTTTACTTTAAATATGAAAATTTTAAACGATAAATAAAAACAACCAACTGCACTAAATGCTATGAGAATTTACCGTCATTTCAAACTAAAATGTGGTTGCAACATCTTATTCTTTTGACATGTTTTTGTCAAGATTAAAATATCAGGATATATATAATTTGATTAAAAACAAAAGCACTTATAATATGTTTGGGGCATATTTATCAGAGCATCTCAGAAAGTAGGACAAGAGGAAAGGAATATAGAGACACTCACTGCTGTATCCCAGTGGATAATTTTTTTTTCTAAAAAAGTTAAAGTAGAAGTTTACCACTATAATAGTGAAGAATATTTACATTGGTAGATAATTGAACCTAAGACCTCTGGTCGTAAATGTCTTAGTTTGACCACTAAACCAGTGTTCATATTTGAGGAGGCCAATGATAATACAAAATATGAGATCTCCAATCACGCACCGCTACGTGTACAAGCTGTTCTTTTTATAAAAATTTTTTAATTCGCTGACTAGTGCGTACACGTGACGACGCGTGATTTGAAATCTCATATTTTATTTCACCATTGGCCTCTCGAGATCTGAACGGACTAAACAAGTCTTATTGACTCGTTATGCCTTCCGCTTTCTTTCACTAGGTCATACAAGCTGGAGTTTGGGATAGTAACAAAGTGAGGAAACCCTAGCTTGAGAAGTCTAAGCCTCAATTTGGAAACTAAAAACAAGGTCGCAAGGGAATGCAAATTAGCACAAGTTTCTGTCGAGAAATATTTTCCTAATTTTGATTTGAGTTTAGTTCACTTTTTTTTTTTTTTTTTTTGCGTCCAAGAAAAGACGACTCATCCACACAATCTTTTTTGGTTGATCATTGATGTTTGGACCGATAGCCGCATATTGGAATTGAAAAGAACTTTTTGCTCTTCTTATTGAGTTTAGATCTGAAAAATTAAAATTGAGGCAAAATATGAGGCTTTCGATCATGTGTCACTATGTGTAAAAAAACAATTTTTTTTTTTAAAAAAAGAACATCATCATTCTTTAAAAAACTGCTTTTTTACATGCGGTAACGCGTGATTGGAGACATCATATTTTGCCTTACTTTTAGACTCCTCAAATATGAACCTGACTGATTGTTAACCTTTGTCTTTTCAAGTCTAAATTTTAACCAGGTTCGAAGAACAATGCTCAAAGAAGGAGCGGATGAAATCAAAGGAGGCTGTTTGTGAGGTCATTTCTGAGGCCTCCAATCTCCAGCTGCCACGTGTTAAAAAGACAATTCTTTAAAAGACAATTCTTAAATGCAGCTGACACACGTGGAAGCAGCTGATTGAGAGCCTCAAAAATAGCCTCACAAACAGCCTTTTGTGATCTCATCCGAGAAGAAGCAGTCTAGTTCATCCAACAATACCAAACCTTGACATTAATAAATCAATGAAACTCTCTCCTCGAGAAAAATTTTAAAAAAATAAAAATAAAAATCAAGTTAACTCTTTGTGCTGAAGAGATTATGCCGGTGATAATCGTTTGCATAATTATAAATTCAATGTTAAATATCCATTTTCGAGACGTTCCAAAATACTTGTCTATTAATGTAGAGTAATTTTGCTCATTTCCCTAAATAACCTTTTAAACCAATAAATAAACATTAATATGCATTAAAAACTACATATAGATCCGGAGATCTCACTAGAAGCAAACTCTCTATGCATTGAAATGAAAGTATTATTTGACTGCCTCTCACTTTTTTCAGACTTTATCGATAACTTTTGTTGTCATTGTAATATACTTGATATGATTGTTGGTTGTTGGTATCGAGTTGAGATCTCCCCACCCCAACTTTCTTCACATCCTTTGTGACCACGCGACACGTGGCACCAAGGGGGATGGTGAGGCTAGACGAGGGTCACCCTCATCTAGCCTCACCACCTCTCCTTGCTGCTACATGTCGCACGGTCACGCGTTACCGCACCCCCCTTGCAGTGAGGTGATCCTATCCCGTTGGTATATGCTCTTTGAATATGCATGTGTTTTTTTGAAGCTTTTGACATTTTTACTAATGAAATTGCTAAATAGTCCATCATTCTCAAAAATATTTTTACTTCTAATTTCGATCATCCTAAAAAAAACTGTCTTTTTATTCTTTTTTTTTTCTCTGAAAAGAATTGTATGCTTTAATGTGCGGTTTTCAAATTGGTTCGAGCCGTACTAGGGGGCTCAAGTGGGTTAAGAAAGCTGGTTAGGACAGTGCAAAAAATCAGAAGAGTAGGAACTTTGAAGACCCGTGACACCCTTTTTTCTTCTTTTTAGGGAGCAAAAGGCCGTGGTCCTTATCATTACAATCCCAAAGAATTTCGTGGATAAGATAAATCAGGAGTTCATCGGTTTCTTAAGTTGGTAAGATACTATCAGAAATTTACATAAGATGTCTATTGCAAACTGAGTCAGCAATCCTCTAACCTAATTGAGCCGGATACAATGTTATAGTATTCTGACCCATACAACAATGAAACATCCACGCTGTGCATGTTGTGGTTCGAACCTGTGCTTTCTGAAGCAATGTTCCAACCCAAGTACGGTAAGTGTTTTTTTTTTTTCTAATTGACTTTTTGTCAACATGGTCAAGTCAGTTTCTCTACTTCTCATGCAGCTAGGTGACAATAACTCTGCCGAAATCCCCATCTGCATTACATACTTATATTCCAACTTCAAAAGTTTGTCGGACGCTACATTAGTCGCGTGTGTTTCTATATGTATATGTCTATATATATTATAAATGAATGTCAGTTTTGATTTTAGAGCTTATTTTTTTAAATTAATGTGACTTTTGTTTTATGTTTTACGAATCTGAACTGCAGATTTACCTAATGCCGATGACTTTTGACAGATTTATATGTTTGTGTTCCCACCTAATTCATATCCTTTTTTTACTTAATTTTCGACCCGTGCCGCACTAAATTAGAAGAGGCTGAATTATCTAAACACTAATCATACAAAACAACTCGTGAAATATCATATTATCATTTTCTTTAACGGATGTCTTCTAGTCTCTCTCTATTGTAAATTAAAAGAGAGAGAGAGAGATTAGAGAATAAGGCTCAGACTGTTAGTGGGAACAAAGCTATGGTTTCACACGATTTACCAAATGTTCCATTCACCATTGATATAAATAGTAATAGCTGCACTTCATTGCACATATTTTACTAGTTATTCATTTATTTAGATTTTTTTTGAGGAAACATGTTTGGTAATAACGAAAATGACTGATGTAATCTTTTGCATTATTAATTGTCACATCTCATAACACTTCTCCCGAAACATAGACCCGCAATATTCCAATCATACATATATCAAAATACATTTAGCTTTATAGTAAGTTTAATAACAGAAACGTTAAAAATAAAAAACTTAGTAAACTTCATATCATAAAACGTCTAACATCTTTATATCATATCATCATCACTCCTAATAAAAAATATATATAACATTCACAAATACATCAATCTCTGCAATACATCATAAGAGGACTTGCAACCATCATCAATCTTAGACAACATCATTGGTGCCATCACATGGAAAATAATAATCATAGAAAGGTAAGCTTCTACATCTTCAATAAGGAACATCGGTCATCTTGGCACTCTTATTGTTTCTACTTCTCCTTATTCTATAATCTAAACATCAACACGACATCAATTATTTCAGTTTTATAAAAACGTATGTACAATGCATATGGCACAATATGTCCTTCTCATTCGTCATTTCATTTATTTAATTGTGTTTAGTTCCATTTCTTTCTTATGTTCTTTTCCACATACATTTGAAGCAATTGGCTTCCCTTGATCTTTCATATACACATAACATTACTCACATACTTAAAGTGAGTCATATCATAACACTACGTTGTTTTGCTTTACATGGTTCTATATATTTAGAGTTGGTCACTCTCATAGTAGGGAGGACAAGCAACTCCACGTATCCAAAGTAGGTGAGCTCATATACAGATATACTTCATGACTCCACGTATCAGGAGCATGTGATCTCATAGTTTTACATGACTATACATTGACATAACTGGAACGGGTTCTCTCATAGTACGAAGAAAAGGCAATTCCACATACTCGGAGGAAGTTTTCTGCTTAGTTCGAAGAAAATGTAACTTCACATACCTGGAGCGGGTCCTTTTGCTCCATTAAAAAAAAAAAGACTTATATAACATGTTGCTTTTCTTTCTCTTACTTTAGATAATCTTTCCCAGTCCTTACATATCACACATATTAACACAAACACAAAGAAAATATGTTGCTTTATACATTTGCTCATCCATATCTTCATTCATACATATATGGTACAATATACATATTAACGCACTCATCCATCGAGTAGTAATGAGTCTATTACAATTGTTTAAGACATGCTTACTGTGTAAGGCTTCAACCCTTTAGACATTGATGAATCAAATCTCTATAAAATGGTTGTATCTTACATATATCTTGTGACCCTCGAGGTAAAGGAACTAGAACTAGACATAAACATTGTAGATATATGATCGAATGAGGTTTTCAATATTCTTAGAATCACCTTATTTCGAATTTTGTAATTTTAGATATCATTCTTACAAGATAGAGTGATACTACCCATGTAACTATTGAAGCAAATAATTTTCTACGTCATTTAGACCTTCTTAGAGATACATTCTGACATGGTCTAAAACATAAAAATTGTAGACCAAGGAACGTTGTTTCCAACATATCCTAAATCATATTATTTTGAGTTCTATAACTTCAGACATGTATAAAAGTGTAACCATTATTTTCTTACGAGATGGAGAACGTTTCCGACCTATGTGGAGAGCCATCATGTAACAGATTTTCCTATGCTTTTTTTCCTCTCAAACACCCCTTAAACAGATACAAACGATTTTAATCCATCTCAAATGTCATCCACCATCTCAATTAGCATTAATTAGCCTAAACCCATCAATACACATGACAATTCATCCACAAATATAGGCAAACCAACCCAAGATATCATCCCCTTCTATTCATTCAACACCAAAATAAAAACATCAAAAATACATAGAAGATCAACATCCCCTTACCTTGATTTATCGAATTCTTCACAAGCCTTCAATTAGCAAATGTTCTTCACTACGTACAACCTAAATACCAAGAACAGTCAAATTTTTATACTTAGGTCACTAATTTGATTCCAAAATCCAACTATTAAAAGTGAATTTCTTTATGTTATATTCATCTTCTTGACACGCTGATAATAAATCAAATTTTCGATCCGAAAAATCATTGTTGGATTACTAACAACCGTATCTGAGAAAATTCTGATTTGGCTTCGCCAATTTGGTCGACCCTGCATGCGTTTGGGAAAAGAACGACAACCAAATTAATTTCATTTTCTTTCCCTTTTACTAATAATAAGAATTCATAAAAATAAAATAATAAATATGGTGCGAAATTCCTACTTACTATTTTATTTATAATTAATATTTAGGAACATTACATTAATTGTTAAATAACACGTAAACATACTTAATCTTCACTACTACTTAGTATAAAACAAGATAAATAATAAAGTTTAATATACTTTCAGAGTTAAATAAATATTCACCGTTACTACGTATCGTTGCTATTTTTAATTTCACGAGTTAAATCGATGTATCAACCTGACAGTGTACGCTGGAAAAGGAAAGCGATGCGAGGATGCAACAAAAACAAAAACTTTTGTTAAAAAAAACAAAAGAGGAGTCTCTTTGAAAATTAAAAGAAAAAAGAAAGGAAAAAAAGACAGAAGAAAACATAAAAAAAATTAGTAGGGATGACGAATGTCGCTGTCAGGAGGTTTTCTCTTTCTGGCAAAGACCTGTAATCTTGTGTAAAGTTCACCTTCTCCTCTTCTTCCCTTCAGCTCCTTTCATTCCGTACTTTCTCTCTCACACACTCCCTCACACACACGATCACTTACTCTTCATCCTCAGCAACAACACAAATTTCAGGCGCACCCATTTTCTCCTCTGTTTCTTCCTTCTTGTTCTGATATGGCGGTGAATTCCGGCGACGAGGTCCGTCATTCTTGTCTGTGCTTGATTCTCTCTCATTTCACCTGCATTTTTGGTTATTTTGATGGTAGAATCGAACGCTTCTGGCATTTCAGTAGAGCTTCACTGAAACTTCTTTTTCTCTGTTCTTTTTATATTAATGCTGAAAATTTCAGTGATTTAGGCTTCTAAAAGCAGAGAGATTTCATTTTTTTGAAGGTACGTGTTTATCTGGGGGATTTTGTGTCTGCAAAGAAGGGAAATTTAGCAATGTGTGTTATTATTAGTGCTTTATCCTGGAAGCAACAGTGCTGATTGTCAGCGTTGACCGTTTACTATAAATCTGCGACGCGAGGACTTTTAGCTCTCCTTCTGATGTTCAGTCAAAAATGGATGTACCAGTAGATCAAGAAAGAAAGGAAAAAGAGAGAATAAAAAAAAGAAAAGAAAATGAGAGGAAAAAAGCATAGCTAAAACGATTTTGGGTGGATAAGATGTTAATGATGTCTCTGCTTAATCTCGTAGACATATCTTTAGATTGAAGAAATTGTCTCATGCACTATAGTGACTAGTGCTTGGTTCCACAGTAACCTGGAGTCGAATTATTTGACTAAAAATAGAAGCTTATGTTGTGCCTAACAGTAACCAAAATTTATTGAAGTTTAAAGATAATATTTATAGTTTTCATGCCTTATTTGTTTTGCTTTTGTTCCTTTTCAACTCTCTCATGGTCCTCATGTTAGTTGATTTAGTTTCTGCTTAAAATTTCTCATGTCTAACCTGCCACGATTAGCTGTTAGATTCGTGCAAACCATGGGTCAGATTGAAGGCTAAACTGAAATCTCTTTGCTAATCAGTCTCAAGGTCCATCCGGTATTCTAATGATATGTAATGGAGGCAGCAACGTTGCAGAACATGAGTCACACAGCTCGGAAGTTTCATGTTTGAAGATAACTCAGACATGCTATGATGACTCCTCAAAATGTCAAAACCTCGCCTATGTAAAACTGAATGTTGTCGAAGATTATGCACTGTTTGATCCTAGTTCATTCGTAGAAAAAGGGAAGTTCGAAATACCCAAACCTACTGACCAAACCTTTCAAAATCCAACCTCAGAGTATTCCTTAACTGTAAGTACCTAGTGCTTTGCCTTAAAGGTTACAGACACACACACATATATATATTGCGAAGTTTTTGATGTCTGAAATACTCTATATGTTCAACTTTTCTTCTTGTTCTCTTTTCTATTTATTATCATTGAGTGAGCCAACAAACCAAGAATTATGGACATAAGTTGCATTGCACAATTTTAACCCACAGCCTGAAATTCCTCTTTGCAGCATCTTCAAAGGGCATTGCAAAGAGAGATTAGCTTACACGTAGGCGATAAATTCATGAAATTGCTATTGAAGAACAGTCTGGAATTGCCCAAGTTCATGTCAAGAGGTACATGCAATTTTCTTTTCCTTATATTGTACTAAAAGTTCTCGATGATATGCCTTTTTGACATAGATTGTTTGAAAGAAGTAACTCCTGAGATTCCCTATATGATCTTAGTACTACTATATCTGAATTCTATAGGAAAGTTGATCCTCTTCATTATTTGTATTAGCCTACTTCTATACTGGTTGAATCTTAAACTTTATCTTTCCATTTTGATATAATTGTATCATTTGAAGGAGTCAAAGCCTAGCTATCTAGCTATATGCAATTCTACTGGTTTGAATGCAAATTTGTATCATTTGAGAAACTCTGAAGCTTTCAAGGTCCAGGAAAACTTTCAGTGTCTAACTTATTGTGTGTTGATGGTTGTTGTATGATCCATTCTTGTCAAATGTACTTTTTTTTTTCGCGTGACAGAGAAATCCATTACAGACAGAGTCTATGATACACCAACAAGCAGATCAAGGAAATACAAGCGTTCAGTCTCATTCAATGCAAGGAGAGTTGGTCTCCTTTTTTCAGTCTTGTAAGCTTTCAAAGGCCCGCTTTACTTCTAACCCTCCGAAACTTGTTTTGGCTTACTTCACCTTGAATTAAGTAGCCAGCTTGATCTTATTATAATTGTTTGATACACTTGTGAAAAAAAGGTATGTTTTTGATATGCTAGGATAAGATCCATAAAGGTACATCAGATATAATTGATCACCTTTGGTCATCTAATAATGTAATACTATACCATCTGTTTGCCCACCAAAAAAAAGAGAGAGAGAGAGAGAGGAGATAAAGAAAGAAAGGAGTGAGGGGGGGGGGGGGGGGGTTAATTGGCTTTACTTCTAAAATGCATATTTTTGCACATGGATTAGTAACTGTCATTGGAAAAAAGCTGTATTACTATACCAATGCCAAGTCAGCTAAGGTAAAAAGTGTACAGCCTCGAGTCAAGTGACTTGGTTGGAATTTCCCTGTGCTTAAATTAGGGAAGGAAAAAAGGATACACACTTTTGGAAGAGGTGAAAATCATCACCTGACTTTAGTATTAGTTGACAACTGCCATCTAGATGTTCTCACAAAGTAAATGTCAGGTGAGATTTCTGAAGGTTGATTTCTCTTTTCTGTTAATGTTGGTAATGGGGTCATTTTCAAAATTTTTCTGTGTGCATTTCTTTGAATTATCCATAGTCATTACTCACTTTTTTATTATCACAATCCTTCATTTGTGATAGTTCACTTCCAGCACACGCTGCAGAATTTATGACGGAAACTTGTAAATTGTAATCTTTAAAGGAGTCAAACTGGTGTCTCTACATTCTAGTTTGTTTTACTTTTCGAGAGGGACGAACTGCACCTACACTACAAGCTCCAGCTTAGTCCCACCATAATCATAAATAACAACAACGATACCGACTATATTCCAACGACAGCAAAAACTGTCGCTGGGCATAATCAGAAACCAGATTTGCAAATAATTTCCTTTCATATTGATGTATTACCAATGCACCCCTCATGTTTCGTCATACTAAGTTCAAGTAGCGCGTGAGGTTTTTGTTGACGAAACAAAGGGGAAACCTCTCCCTTTTCTATGTTCATCTTGCTCGTCATGAATTCATGATCTTCCTTTTCTCTCCAGGTCAATTATGGGAACTGTGATTCTTATCTACCTGACTGTTAGAGTGAGACAAATTGGTGAAGCATCTGCTAACTTGTGACAAATGCTTTTGGACTGTTGAGTTTTCTGCCTGTTTTTGGCACGCCTTGGAAGAATAAGACACGAGTGTTGTTAAGAACGTGCTTTTCTCTCCACCCACTTTTGCTGGTCTTAGATATATTTTCGGGTGAGGTTTTTTTGTTTAATTTTGTTTATGTTGTAAATAAATTTCAAACTGTTCAGTATTGAACTTTGATCCTTGAACTTCATTAGCTCATAGAATCAGAGATGGCAAAAATATGCAAGCAAATTTATGCTGTTGTTAAAAGTCAAAATGGCTAGGGTGGAATTTCAGAATCTAAGAGAACGAAACCATTAATGCCTATTTCTGCTTCAAATACGCGTCTAACATACTGCAAAATACTGTTGAAATTGCGACCTTTGCTGAACAGAGGTAGTTAAGTTCAAGAGGAAGCTCTGTAACCCCGTCATGGACCGGCTTGAAACCATTTAATCATTCATGCGATTTATAAACTACATAATGTATATAACTAATGTCAAGAAGCATAATTCTGAGTAGCCAATATGAAACAGTTTTACTTAGCTGTAAATAAATGGTAGATTTAGGTATTACTAAAGTAACACTGTCTTCATCACTCAACCTGATACCAGAACACTGTTAATTATCATCTCCTCTTTTTACCTTTACAAGATATTCTAAGCTGGGAAGGCAGATTAGAAACTGCATAACTCAAAGTGCAAGTAACTGCTGCAGTTTCTATTTGTCTTATGGAGAGAAAGTATAAAGGCATATTTAACATGCACAACCTCCACCTTGTTGCTCGGTATGCGTGGAATTTGTGGTGGGCTTCAAGTTCACATCAACCATGTCTTCCTGTCTGGTGGATGAAAAGGTCTCCATCCCTGGTAATGCAGAAGCGATCTTTCGAAACAAGGGCTGCAAGCATTGGTTCATCATGTCAGGCTCTCGAGCAAAAATGTTTGGCATATGGATTTTCTAAGCAATCCTTTAATACATCTTCTAAACCTTACTATGAGATTATGGCATAAAGTGCTTTTGAATCTCTTTACTCATAGACATGATTAGAAGATGCATAAAACGATGAGTTGGAGATCTTTAACTGGAAAGCATACGCTTTAAAGAGAAATGGGAAGAAAGGGAGGGGGGGGGGGGGGGGGGGTTAGAAGAACAGACCATTAAAGATGTTCTTCATCAAGAGATTTCAGGTGTACTACCTTAATGTTAAAACCTGCTTTAGCGCTAGTTTCTATGAACATAACCCCGACTTCGTGCGCCTTTGCATCTCCTTCTTCAATTGAAACTTGCCTGTCAAACACCACAATAAAAATCACTCCTGGAAAACATGATCATCATATGCAGCTCAGTGAAAATATCTTTTTAAGTTTGCATTCACTTCTGACACACAATGTGCAATTCTGCACCACATGGAACTCCTTGATGATATCTTTTAAGTTTGCATCCACTTCTAATGCACAATCTCATTCTTCTGCTTTTCATTTTGTACAAGAACTCATATAATATTCAAGTAGTAAGTAGCATTATCTATAGTAGCATAAACCTACATTATGCATCTGAGTAGCCTTAAGCAGAAAGAGAGCAAATCACCTTTTGTCAACGAGATCAGTTTTGTTTCCAACAAGGACAATTATGACATCGCTGCCTCTTTCAGTACGTACTTCCTCGATCCACTTAGACGTATTCAAAAACGATTGTCGATCTGTAGACATGAAAAGGTAATGCATGATTACTCCATCTTGAGTAGTTTCCTACTTAAAAATTTGAACAAACTATTAAGGAGAATGGTAAAATAAACTCGAAGCAATGCAAGATAAGAAATGACATGCATCTTGCAACGCAAAGAAGCCCCATCTAAGCAATCCTTACTTGCAACATCATACACAATGACAGCTACCGAAGAGTCTCTTATATAGCTCGGAATTAGACTTCTAAATCTCTCTTGACCAGCAGTGTCCCTGTGACGTTAGAACAGAGGTTTAACATGATGCACTCAACATATCGAAGATCACATGTTTGTTTTTCCTTTTTTTTCTTTTCACATGTTCAATATTGATACGGATTTGCATAGAGAAAAGAAAGAGAGAGGTGAAAGGTTACCATAGCTGCAAGCGCACCGTCCTATCTTCGAGGTACATTGTTTTCGAGAGGAAGTCAATGCCGATTGTAGCCTGAGAAAACAGTTGTAAGAGCTAAGATGAAATTTGAATTGGAGAGTATATGCACCCTAAGGTTATTGAATTAATACAGCTGGACCATATCAAAGACAAACACAAAGCAAAACACAATGGAAGTCTATCTTCTTGATCTTTGGATGTAAAACAATTGCTCCTACCCTCCATCCTCATCCCTCTTGACAGCTTCCAGCCTCTCCATCAATTTGTCCTTCTTTCGCGATTTGCCATAAGTTTAAAACTTTGCTTTATTACATCACAATATAAGTTTGAAGAAGATGAAGAATCAGTAAGTTGGCAAAATCTGGTAACACATTACCCTATGTTTCTCCTCTTAAACAGTTGGACATCATTCTGATTATACCTACCCTGTCAATCCCTGAAATTTTTAATCACAAAGGTCAGTGCTTGGTGCTCTATTGCAACATTATCCTTCTTTACCAGAAGAATACGGCATTATCCTTCTTTACAAGAAGGATAGGGCATTATCCTTTTCTAGGCAGGAATTGCATTACCAGCAGGGGAATCTCTACGCTTGTGATCTTAGGGCCTCAGATGTAACCGTTTGGATTACACCTAACAGTGGACGTAATTATATGCAATACTATTCCTCAAATGTGAGTTGAATTATATTTCTCACAAATTAAAACTTAACCTCTCATAATCCTCAAAACTCTTCAACCAGAAAGATGAAAATTGAGAATTCAATTACTCATACATAATTATGGGCATCACGCGTTTTAATTGTAACCCTCCTATTGACACACATGCATACTATTAGAGAAATGCGATGATCCCCCGAAGGCAAAGGAGAAATCATAAAAGAAATAAAGAAAAAAAATCACTCTTTCAAATATCTACAAATATCAAGTGGATGACAAGCCAAGACTCAGAATTCCATTTCGAGATGATTCCAGAAAAGAGAAATTGGAAAAAAAGAAAAAGGGATTGGAGAAAAGATTAAACCTGATAGGTGGTATCAAATTTATCATACATGAAGCGAGTGATAATGCTGGTTTTTCCAACCGACTGATCTCCTAAGAAAACCAACTTGTACTTGGCTAAAGGCGACACCACCGCCATTTTCTTGGATCCCTCTTGATTTTTACCCTTGATGATCAGATGTAATGGGATCTGTCAATCTTGATATTTCATGGAATATTTTCTCAAGACAAACGAATTGGGAAACACACAACGGACTCCAAAAAGAGAGGGCGACAAATAAGGAAGAAAGGAGATGAGTGACTCAAGGGCTAAGACTTTGAAATCTCATTTTTATATAGAAATGCATGAAGTCTTGGTTAAGAAACCGTCAACTTTTTGACTACACTTCCAGTATTTGAAGCAAAATTCTCCATTTATAGCCTCCCCACATCAACCCTTCTCCCTAAGATAATTTTTTATTTCATCTTCTAACACACTTTCTATTGTAATATATAGTATTCCATATCTTGCTACGACTAATACACTATAACTAATATGTATAACATGATCTTACTTAATATGATAGACGTTATAAATATGTTAAAAAATAAGATCTTTATTCCTCATAAAGTCACATGTCTATTTATATTCAATAGGCCTTTTCTTGGTTTAACGCGTAGAAAAGATATGGACCAGAAGAATGGTTAAATTCTTTGACTGCAACAGTTTTTTACTATTACATCAGTTGTAATCCTTTTTGAATCCATAACTTCTGGATCTTAAGATCTTAACCCTAGAGTAGGTTATCATAAAGGACTTCTTTATCTTAGGGCGTTCTCGATGTACTAGTCTCCTGCGTTTGCTCAGGGTTCGGAAAGGGGCCGAATCGCTTCGCGATTTGATGTACACAACATTACCCTACACTTTGTGTAAGAGGCTGTTTCCGCGGCTCGACCCCATGACCTCAAAATCACAAAGCAGCAATCTTACCAGTTGTTCCAAGGCCCGTCCTAAAACTTCTCACCTTGTATGTGCAAATTCTAAAGCTTCTAAAGTTGATATGGCTATGAATTAAAAGACGAGTTCTATATTGATTTGGTATTAATTTAGCCTTCATAAAGCTTCTTTAAAAAAAAAAGAGAAGAAAAAAACAGTCCCTCTTAAAGCTCTGAGAAAACTTTAAGTTTCATTCCTCCTTTCATAGTCAGAAACAACAGTTGAACTCATATATTTTCATATCTACGTACTCTGAGATGTCTTCTGAGCTGTAGATACACTAAGCCTTATACTCTGACTATATGGTTTTACATTATATTTTCAAGGGAGTTAAATTTCTCATTTGCCTAATCTATAAGTTTCAGAACACTTGTACATTTACACTAAACTCTCTGCTGCTGCTATAATATGTTTGCTTTAAGCTTTTTGATGTTGCTGGTGGCAAAAGACCATAGCCTGGTCCTGAAGGCTTCCACCATCTCAGCCTCAAGGAGCATTATGGATGATGAAAATCAGGAGTTCAACTGCCTCCTAGATTGGTGAAGACTTTACGCAAGGATCCACACAAGGTGTCCCCCTGCAAACTAGGCGTTCGGCCTAGAAACAGTGAAATACCGACAATGTGCGTGTCCCTAAAATTGAACTCTGTATCTCTTGATAGCAAACCTAATATGGTACCAACTGAACTATGCCTTGAGAGTGTTTTTTTTTTTTTTTTTTTTTGCTGTTGTTGTTTATATATAATGAGATAGCTGATGTTGGCACCATGTTTGTTCCTCTTACTGTATTTATTTATATTGAAGAATGAATATAATTGAATGGATTAAGGCTTTGCTTAACTCTAACCATTTTAAATGGGAGAGTTTATATATTATATGTGCTTTCATTGTTCATTAGTTAAGCTTGCTTAACTAATCGACTTGTGTGATAATATGAAGGGTTGACATAGTAATTCATGATAAATGTTAAGTGATAAAAAGATTTGCATTTCTATGGTAATCTATCCATTGCCTCTAGATTATTGCTTGGGACGTAACAATACATGTGTTACTACATGTTCCCCTTTTAAATGTCACTTTAAGGTTTGAAATATAAATAGAAAAATGTATATGTGTGTGTATGTGTGTGTCCATATATGCATATCATATATGTATATAAGTGAATTATTTGATGAATGAGATCAAATACCTCTTGACTGTTGATAGTGTAGTTTGTTGAAACATTCGTATAAAGAGGTAAGTGAATATCGTGACCTCAAGATCAAAAAACAGCGACCTTACCAGTTGTTCCAGACTCGCGCTCTTATAAATGTCGCAAGGAAAAAAGTAAATGTAATTGTGGTAGTAAAAAACAATAGTATGAGACAGTGGCATCATCATCTGAAAATTCTCGTCAAAAGATGTCTTTTATTGAAAAATCCGAATAACACAGTTTAATGAAAGCCGAAACACAAAACACACAAAAAACACGTACATCATCACTATTCGAGTAGTGATATATGATATCTTAACAACAAAAGATGAAACACAAAACAAACATAAAACACGTAAATCATCACTATTCGAGTAGTGATATTATCATATGTTAATACAAGTTGTAGCAACTGATGTAGCAACTAAAAGAGATAGGAAGTAACTAACTCAGTGCTACCTCCAATCGGATAGACGTGTGACAATGACTTGGTACAAATTATTAGTCAGGAAAAATTTCCTTGTCCATGCATGCAGTGCTTCTAAGAGTACAATGACATTGTTCATCTGGGCAGATCATGTCACCATCTTGGGCACAGTCGCCAGGTTGGCATGCAAACCCAACTTGAAGGAGTTTTCTTGACGAGACCCTGACTTGATGATACTCTTTGTGGGTTGTCTTCATCAAAGACGCTGCCATGGTCTCAGCTTTCACTACAAAGGAAGATATTTCTAACTGTTTATTGCGAAAACCATTAAATCAAAGAAATTCAAGACTACAATTATATGAAACTAAACGGGTCCCGAATACATATCCCAAATGGTTTCAGTTAGGGGTTTCGAAAGGAACGTCAGGCCTTCGAACCTTGCCGAGAACAAGAACGTTTGAACCCCCTCCAGACTAACTGCACAGTGTGAAAGCACTATTGACCCGTGGAATGACCTGATAGGCTACATGCCAGCCCGTCTGTTGTTCCTTCGGCGCCAATGGGCTCCTTGTGCCGTCCCTGTGTTATGACAAACTTTTACTAGTAGGCCTTAGGAATATCATTTACATCCCTATACAAATGGTGAGACTAGGGCAATTTTCACGTAGATGGTCACCAGTATACAACAGTCTTCTTCTTCTTTTTTTTTTTTTTTTGTAAGTATATACAACAATCTTCATTAAAACAAAATAATCAAATTTGTTTAGGTGCTGTAATGACCATAGCGAAGGCTTCTACATTAGGAGAAAGACACAGGAGTAGAAAAAAATAAAGGGATCCATTGAGACACACAAAACAGATGAACATTTATTCCTGCGAATCGAAGAAGGGATAGAATGCTTGTTTTTGGTTCCTGGGTTGCTGTTTAAAATATCTAAATCATTTCCTTCCATCTTAAATGAATTTGATTCAAGGTTTACATGCAAATCAAGAGACTAAAGATTATTCATAACCAGATGATGACAAGGAAAGAAGAAGAAACCTTCTGAGGGATGACCAGAAGCAGCACCCTGAACCAACCACGTCCCGGGAGAATTAATTCCTAAACCAAACTCATTAGCAAATAAGTAAGTGGTAGAAATTACTGGAGCTGCCAAATTATATAACAATGGGGTACATCATAAAAAAAATTACATGTGTAATAACTAACCATATATCATAACAAGAACCAGCAACACAGAAAATGGAGACTTCTGCATTAATTTTGTCTTGATAAGCACAAAACACCTTTAAGAATGTCGGGGATCAAAATGATAAACTTCTAACTTTTATGATAAAAAAAGTGATAAACGAGGACTCAATTTATAGGGATAATGCTGTAGCAAACTTGCACTACATGCCAAGGAACATTGTTGTCAAGCGTTCCGCAATAGTAGTTCAAGTGACAGAATGTAAGAATCACTGTCCGGATGTCGTTAGTGAAACCTCATAGAAAAAATGCGTGTTAACTATGCCACAATAAATTCAATATTATTTTGACAGTTTGAAACTGTTTTGTTTCTTTCGTAGCTGTATATAAAATTAGCTATCCAAAAATGACATTAAAGACTATATTCCTCGACAAACACTATGTTTTCTTTAATCCATTCATAAGTCTCATGACTGTATTTTTGGCGTTAGAATCTTTTCTCCATTCAATCTTTGACGCCATAGTCTAGATATGACTCGCATCCAATATACAGTCAACAATCCTGTAGAACCTAGTTTTGTCATATAATTTCTGGCAGCCGAATAACCTGAATCTCTTGCCAGGCTGAGGTTTATGTAACATTAGAATTAGTTGGCTAATTCTACTTTTATGTGAAAATTTATTTGTATGTGTGTAACAAACAAGAATTGCCAAGCCAATTCAAGATTTAATGCCTCTTTGGACCCAGCGACGTCACTATGGGCAATCACTACTGAATTTGAATCTGTCTTCCGTCTTCGCTGGTCCGGAAAAGATTAATCGTGGTTCATACTTATATATCATGTCACAATATTCTTTCTATTTGATGCGCGATTTTTTTGGTCTTTACATTTCATCTCTCTTCATAGGTCAGCGTCCTCACTTGACCTCATTAAGCACCAAGATGCACCTAACATCACTAATTTTGCCATTTTGTCTTGGCGATCCAAGTCAGCTCTGATACTATAATTGTATCAATCCGAATTCGCTTATCTGATTTAAGGCCTAGCATCTGTTCTAGTTCGACGACATCAATATAGACAAACACTACTGAATGTAAATTGCATCGTATTCTTCTTTTCGTTGCCAAAAAGGAATCATTCTTTTTTACATTTAATATTTGAGTCATAGTTGTATAATGAATTGTATAACAGTGAACATCAGGATCTTAATTTTCTTCCTGCCAGTTGGCAGCAACACCGATTCATAAAAGGAATAATTTTTTTTTTTATGGCTGTTCAAGCATGATTACAAAATCTCTTGTTTCTTTTATTGATTTTCTTCAAATCATTCTCCCACCTAGCTTGCTACTGCTGTATTCTATTTTGTCTGCATTGCAGGGCAGGGGTAGCCTATGGTACTAATGTTAATGCGTCACATTACTTTGATTATTGGTAAACAACAAAATGCATTTTGCGTTATAATGTTAAATTGCTGACATGGCACCAACAGGATGAAAGGGAAGAGAGGGAAGAGGAAGGAGGAGGAAAAAGAGAAAAAGAAAACAGAGTAGTGCAGAATTCTTCGGGTAGGACTTGGTGGTATTCCCTTTACGTTTTTACTTCATGCGTTTGTAAGTATTCACCTTACCACAGTTGATTTATGTTTACTCATGATGATTGTTGGTTAGATTCATATCTCCATAGAGCGATATTCTTGTATATAGTTGAAGGATTATTTTGATTTGGGGAATGAATGTATTGGCTAAGGATCTTCATCTAGTTTTAGTAGCTTTATGAATGTTTAACTATTGTAATTGGTGTACTGTATATATGTTTTAATCATTGTGAAGACAAAGTTGATACTTTAAGAAGGTGATCTACATTTAGGTTCGTATTGAAAAGACGAAGTTTAAACATTTTGACATGTTTTTGAAGTAACCAAACATTCAGAATTCTTGGATAGAAGGTGTGTAAATCTCACAATCCTAACCAAACGTTCGAAATGCTTGGGTAGAATATATGGTAAGTCCCCGAACTCTAACCAAACGTTGGGGAGGGTATGGGTAGAATGTATAGCAACTTTCAGAATCTTAGCTAACCACCTGAACTTGTTTTAGCCATATTTTATGGTACATAACTCGTAGAAAACCTCGTCCTGAGCTCTATAACTAATGTGTTTATGTTGAGTTTAAAATCATTCGTTTAATAAGACCAAACTGTATGTACCATATATTGGGGAACGCAACGGACTTCAGGAGAGTGAGAGAAATAAGGAAGAAAGGAGAGGAGTGACCCAAGGGCTAAAGCTTTGAAATCTCATTTTTATATAGAAATGCATGAAATCTTGGTTAATATAACGTATGACCTGTGTTCACATTTCTATTCACTCTTGTATAATATATATGGTCATGCTCTCGAGATTTAAAGTATAACCTAGGTAGACATTTATGTCACACTGGCATAGTTATGTCACGCTCACATTCTTACTTGTTTCGTAATTCAGAGTGTAACTTAAAATACTGGATTTGCAAGTGCCAGGATGTTCACAATACATACTGTAGTTTGAATGTTATTCCTCGTATAACATTTTCAATTTTCCTCAGGCTAATGTTCTTCAAAACCACGACTATGTTACCGGGGCACTGTGAAAGAGATGGGCTTTCTAAGTAGCCACCTAGATAGCCTGTCTTGAATTCCTTCTTCCAAACAAAAAGGCTGGAACAAGAAGATACTCCATTTGTCTCAAAAATATTGTTCCTCTCAAGAATATTGTCTTAGTTTGACTTGAACACAATTTAAAAAAAGTCAATCTTTCTTAAACAATATTCATATTCTACCTTAGTTGGTTACTTAAGGCGAACTAGACTTCAATTATGTAAGTGATAATTCAAAGAGTAATATGAAATCTTGACTTCTCAATATTTTTAACTTTAGAAAGTGAACGACATTTTTGAAACTAACTAAAATACAAAGTAGGATGATATCTTTGGGATGGAAAGAGAAAAGTCAGTAACCTTTGGACTCATTGGACGAACAAGAATGTTGTTTCTCTGTATACAAATTTGGGACAGAAGAACATTGTTCAGGTTTTGCTAAGATCTTATACAGGTTGTCTAACGCTGTTTCTTTATGTACATGTTTGGCATATATTGTTCAGGTTTGGCTAAAATCAATAGGTTGTCCGTTTACTGAGAACACATGGTTTGCTTCGCACTTTGTAGATTTCACAAATACTACATAGATTGTTCTTTTTTTTGGGGGGGGGGGGGGGGGGTTGGGGGGGGGGGCGAATATGTCCGCAGGAATACCAAAGAAATACTGTTCGGTTCATAAGTATGTGTATCTTAGAATGTTAGAACTAATGTAACAAGGGTGCTGGAAATGAAGTTTTGAATCATAATACATAGCAAGTCACTCATTTAAAGCTCGATTTAAAAGCTCCAAGGCAACCAAACTTCCAAAGCTCTAATGGACAATCTACGAAATCATACAAGACAACAAATGAAAATTCCATATATATGTGCAAACGCATCTATATGACTCTCTAATCCATACATTGCATTATATTCTAACTATATGAAAACCTCACATTGCTCCAAGGAAACTTGACAGATGAGCCACCAGTGCTGTTAGAGCCACCCTGCATACCTCTGACTTGAACTCGACTTCTGCATCCTAAACCTATTAAGCTTGTCTTGCTTATCATTCACCCAATCCTCTGCCTTTTTATCGTCAAGCCAATGCTGAGCCTTGGGTTCATCATCTTCAGCAATGCTCGATTGCTTGCTTGCTTTAACCATATTCTTCTCCTCCTCCTCAATGATCCTGATAGGATAGGAATCAGGCGAGATGGATAATTGGCTTCTCCACAGTTATGACTTATCTTAATATCGGAAGCCCCCATCTCTTCTTTTAATCAGACTTTGCTACCAAAAGCCCCCCATCTCTTCTTCTTCTTGCCGTCCATGTTTAAAGTCCTCACTTTCTCCACTTCGAAACAATAGAGTGACTCCAAAACCCTCTTAATTTCAATCTACAAAACCGGCCGAAGAACAACAAAATCCATAAACAAAATGCACCAATTGACTAAATTAAACATTAAACAACTCAAAAGAAACTTCCATACAAGAAAAGAAAGCCTCCTCATTTTAATCTAAATTAGCCGAAGAACCAAAAAAAACTCACAACAGAAACGCACAAAATAGCTAAATGAACAAGTAAAAAACTCAGAATCAACTCAAAAGGGGAAAAAATTCTTTCTTTCTAGAGTAAAATCCAAGAGAAAGAGGAAAAATGTGATACCTTGGAAGCAGAAGGGATTGATTTTGAGGGCGATCTCGGAGATGTTGGAGAACGAAGAAGGCATTAAAATTTTAATCGGAAGATTAGAAAAGTGGCATACTCTTCTTCCAATTCGACTTTCCATTTTCACTTTCCTCCTCTCCTGCTACTGAGCGTGATTGTTGAATGCCGGATTGTAGCGTTTTTTCTTTTTGTTCTCTGGGCAGTGCAGTGCGTTAGATGATCGGAATTTACGCAAGAGGATACGAGGAAATGGTACTCATTTGTATGTGGGCTTGAATTCACTGGGCTTTGGTTGGATACTGTAGCTCATCGTCATAACACCATTAACAAAAAAAAAAGAGGTTGAACCCAAACCAGTAAGGTCCCTGTCACACCCAGTTCCAAAGGTAGTGTAGGGAGGTAAATCAGGTACCCAACGGACCGCTAGCAGGAGCTTGTTCATTTACACAGTAGTCTGCATAAGGAGCCTCCAGCACTACAGACAAGCCTACAGGCCAAGAAGCTCACATACTATGCACTTGCTGGGAATGGGCTTTCTTGTCTTTGGCAATAATTGAATCCTTAATCTCCCTTTCGAGAAACCCTACGCGTAACCAGTTGAGCTATGTCCTGAGGACCACCATAACAAAATACGCATACGTAAGACTACTTAGAATTTAATCAAATTAAAGAAAAAGACTACCAGGAGTATGTTCAAAAAAACAAAAAAAAACAAAAAAAAAAAAACCTACTAAGAGTGTTAAGCAAAACAATAAATGAGTCAGGTGGAAAACAATCGATTAATGAGTTCTAAAATGACAATACTATCTTGATCTGTTTAGTCTGTGTATTCATGTTTTTAAGTTGACGTGACGAAAGACATCTAATAATATTTTAATTTGACGGACCATTTAAGGATCATATTTGAATTGACCGGTCATGTTTATGTTTGAATTTGTTATTAGTTAACTTATTTCTTTTCGTCATAAACCTGTAAGTTGTTATGAACGTAATTGTCAGACAATTTCCGATTTGAGGTGTCTTGAGTTGTTATCTACAAAGATCAAATGCAAACACATGAAGAATGTGTGGAACATAACCGACCCTGCACCAATCTTCACTATAAACTCCTAGCACTAACAGAGTAGCCTATTATTCTATCAAGTGAAGTAAAAAAACGAAAGACAAAAGGGTTTTAGGGATACCTTGAAGAAGAAGCTTACTGTGATCTTTTGGGTAGTATGCTTTCATGGAATCGAGTTGATGGAAACAAAGCGGACAGCTAGATCTTCCTTACTAGCTTGCACGAAGTTATTGGATCTTTAATTTTAATAATATATTTTACTTTGTTCATGTTAGCTGTTTTAGTTTTGATTTTAATATAAAGATTGATTAGAAAACTAGCTTTAACCAATACTAGTCCTGCAAATAACTCAATGCCTGAAGTTCGACTCTTCATGCCAAAAAGGAAAAAGAATTACTATATTTTAGGCAAAAAAGCGAAAGTAAAGAATATAAATTTCAGTCTTTTATGTTGAAATTGAAAGAATGTAAAATTTATTTAAGTTAAGTTTAAAATTTACAAAGTTTTTTTATTTCTAATGGAATCAATGACACATTCTTCCTTGATTTTAGAATATGATAGAATAAAGAAAAATAACTACTTAAATTGGATGCGCTTCTTATATTGTCAAGTAGCAGTTGATCGACACAGTTTGACGTAATTTTCATTATCGGTCATTGGAAAACAACCTCTCTGTGTTTTTAATATGGTTACGGTTGCGTACTATATAGACAAGAGTCTCTAAGACAACGGGGTAATATTGTAGTTGTTAAAATTTACAAAATTTGTGTTCTTTTATAGGAGTTCATATTGGCTCTAATAGGTTTATTTTTCTAACTTATAGTAATTCCTGTTTATCTACGGTAACTTTACTTGACTTCTAACGGCTATAGAAGTAGTTACCTGCTATATTTGGACATATTTTTAGTTAAAGTCCTAAGTTACTATATTTATATATAAGTGACTAAGTGTTGCAGCTTGGTTTCAGCTTTGCTGCCTACTGGTTTGTGTCTTCACCTCGTCGCCTCGGTTCAGCACACCTTTATTCTTGCTCAGCTTCGTTGCCTTTTTTCACCTTGGCTTTTCATAATTCTGTACTTTTTTTCGTCTCGGGTCTTTATTTCTCTGCCTTGATCACCTTGGCAAAACAGTAATCTCTTCAACACAGCTTCATTTCGGCCACTTATCTTTCTTATTTCACGAGCACGACTACTTCTATAATCAATTAGGCACACCTAGACTGAGTTTATATTTATACATTCTACATTAACCTATGATGACATATATAAGCGACCGATGAAAATAAAATACTATTTGAATACAGTGTAAAAGATCAATGTGATACCGTTATAAAATATAGTTTTTTTATTTTGACACGGTTGCAACTTAGAAAAGCTTTTGCAGGTCCCCTGTTCTCTCTCTCTCTTAAATAATAGAAAAGATAAAGAATGGGCCTTTCATCTCTAATCTGATTTGGGATTTAATGTTGCCTTG
Source organism: Eustoma russellianum (assembly GCA_036186865.1). NCBI lineage: Eukaryota > Viridiplantae > Streptophyta > Magnoliopsida > Gentianales > Gentianaceae > Eustoma > Eustoma russellianum. The sequence goes on from AP025051.1 coordinate 4,410,339, forward strand.
TAAGAATCCGTAAAGTATTAAAATTTGACCCTAAGTCTTGATCTTTCAAATGGGTTTTAATTTTTGAGCGATCATAGGATTTTCCGGCCGCGTGTCGAATTCTCTGCTGTTAATTCGTATAACTTCGTCATAGCGGGGTGAAGATTATTTTGATATATAAAAATGATGTTTTTGTTTTGGATTTTTTTTTATCAACTTATGTTATTCTTGCAGCTATGGTTAGGGTTAGCTATTCAAGTACACGTGTTTAAAATCGTGTCAGAAAACTACCACACGTAATAGCTAGTTTAAGGTTTTTTGTGGTTCATATATTCGATATGATCTTGATTCTTTCTGCAGGCATCAATACATTGAATTTTATGTTGTTATGGTGAGACGGGATCTCTCCATCCATTTTTTTCTCACCTCATTTCCTACCACACGACACGTGGTAGCAAGAGATTGTGAGGCTAGATGTAGGTGACACTTATCTAGCCTCACCATCCTCTCCTGCTACCATGTGGCGTACGGTGGGAAGTGAGGTGAGGAAAAATGGGATGAGAAGATCATAACCCTGTTCTGGTTGATTTAGTCCTCTAACAACGCTACCTCACATGGGATAGACATGTAAACTAAATAGTTCATGATTCATTGCACGTCTAGCTATTAGACATAATTTTTAAGTGTTATTAAAACATCACATCAGAATTATATCATAATACATAGACACACAGAAACATATGCGGAAATATATTCTGGTAGACTGCAGAAGAGATAAAACACTTGTTTTTGATTCGTGGATAGATCTTCAAAATACAAAAAAAAAAAAAAAAAGAATTTGCTTCCAGATTTACGCGTAGTTACGAGAGTAAAGGTTATTCAATGAGTAAGATAAATATGCGTGCATCTTTCTTCGTTAATGATTTATGGCGTCCGGAAAAGGGAATTGCACAAACTTTTTCTGCCTCAATGTATGTCAAAAAGATATGTTAGTCGACTTATATATTTCCAACATGTGTTTAAATTTTTTTAAAAATGAATTAGGTTGCCTAAAACCTTTTGTGGACATTTTTTACTTGCCGCTCCCCTCCCCCCCCCCCCCCACCCTAAAAACACCGGTAAAGGTTCACCGTTTTATAAATGTCTAAAGACGTTTTCAGTATATTAAGCTTCCGTATTTACACAGGGTCTGTACAGCAGTTAGATCGCTTCACAATCTGATATACACACCATTACACTATACTTTGTATTATACTTTGTATAAAAGGCTGTTTCTGCAGTTCGTACTCGTAATTTGAAAGTCACAAAACAACAATCTTATCAGTTGATGCAAAACCCGTCTTCTTATAAATGTCGAAAGCAAAAAAGGTAAATGTATTGTGGTAGTAAAGACAAACGTATGACACAGCGGCATCATCATCTGAAAATTCTTGTAAAAAGATTTCTTTTATTGAAAAATCCGAATAACATAGTTTAATGAAAGCCGAAACACAAAACACACATAAAACACGTACATCATCACTATTCGAGTAGTGATATATGATATCTTAACAACAAAAGATGAAACACAAAACAAACATAAAACACGTAAATCATCACTATTCGAGTAGTGATATATCATATGTTAATACAACAGTTGTAGCAACTGATGTAGCAACTAAAAGAGATAGGAAGTAACTAACTCAGTGCTACCTCCAATCGGATAGACGTGTGACAATGACTTGGTACAAATTATTAGTCAGGATATATTTCCTTGTCCATGCATACAGTGCTTCTAGGAATACAATGACATTGTTCATCTGGGCAGATCATGTCACCACCTTGGGCGCAGTCGCCAGCTTGGCATGCAAACTGAAGGAGTTTTCTTGACGAGACCCTGACTTGATGATACTCTTTGTGGGTTGTCTTCATCAAAGACGGTGCCATGGTCTCAACTTTCACTACAAAGGAAGATATTTCTGACTGCTCATTGCGAGAACCAATAAGTTAAAGAAATTCAAGGCTGCAATTATATGAAACTAAACGGACAGTGAGTCAGTGACTAATAGAATTTTCCATCAATTTTCACGTAGATGGTCACCAGTAAAATAATCAAAAAATTTTAGGTGCTATAATGACCATAGGGAAGGCCTCTACATCCGGAGAAAGACAAGAGTAGAAAAAATACAAGGATCCATTGAGACACACAAAACAGACGAACATTTATTCCTGCGAACCGAAGAAGGGCTAATGCTTGTTTTTTTTTTTTCAGATAAATGTTAGAGATGACTAGTATAGCAGATAAGATAAGATAGAAAAGACTGTAATGACTTGAGCATGTCAAGAGGAGACAGACAATAGCGTGTGTGCGGCAGTTGAAAGCCTCACTGTGAAGAGGAGTAAAGGCAGACCCAATTGACATGTGATGAGCAAATTAGGCATGACTTACTGGAGTTGCACCTCTATGGGGACATGGTCCAGGATAGAAGTTTATGGAGACAGATAATTACGGTTAATGAGGGGTAGATAATATATAGGAGCACCTTAGATTATACTTAGAGAATTAGATATTCTCTATACTTTAGATGGAGTATACTTAGATGACTTTACACTTTTTTTTTTTTTGGTCTTTGTCTTTCACTGTTATGACTATTTTAATATCGGAAGCTTTCTATTTATGTTTAATAAAATTCCTTCACTAGTACACATTCCTATTATTATGCTATTTATGCGTGTAAATATAGAGTCAAGGGTCTCACTGGAATCAAACTCTGTATCCTTTGGGATGGATGTATTGTTTACCTGCTTCTCACCCTCCCCAGACCCTAGCGATAGCTTTTGCTGTCGTTGGGATATAATGGGTATGATTATTGTTGTTGGATAGATGTTTAAAATATCTAAATTCATTTTCTTCCATCTTAAAAGAATTTGCTTCAAGGTTTACATGCAAATCAAGAGACTAAAGATTATTCATAACCAGATGATGACAAGGAAAGAAGAAGAAACCTTCTGAGGCATTACCAGCAGCAGCACCTTGAACCAACCACGTCCCGAGAGAATTAATTCCTAAACCAACTCATTAGCAAATAAGTAAGTGGTAGAAATTACTACTGGAGCTGCCAAATTATTTAACAATGGGGTACATCATAAATAATTACATATGTAATAACTAACCATATATCATAACAAGAACCAGCAACACAGAAAATGGAGATTTCTTCATTAGTTTTGTATTGATAAGCACAAAACACCTTTAAGAATGTTGGGGATAAAAATGATAAACAACGCTAGATGATGAAAAAAATGATAAAGGAGGACTCAATTTATAGGGATAATGCTGTAGCAAACTTGCACTAGATACCAAGGAACATTGTTGTCTAGCGTTCGGCAACAGAAGTTTTTAGTGACTGAACGTAAGAATCACTGTCCGGCTGTCGTTAGTGAAACCTCATAAAACAATGCGGGTTGAGAACGCCATAATAAATTCGACATTATTTAGACAGTTTGAGCTGTTTTGTTTCTTACGTAGCTGTACATAAAATTAGCTATTCGAAAATGACATTAAAGAATACATCCATCGACAAATACTATGTTTTCTTTAATTCATTCACAAGTATCATGGCTGTATTTTTGGTGTTAGAATCTTCTCTACGTCCAACCTTAGATCAAATAGTCTAGATATGGCTCGCATGGCGATGCATGCAATAACAAAACAGCAACGCACAATCCAGTTAACAATCTTGCATCCAATATCCAGCCAACGATCCTGTAGAACTTAGTTTTTTCATAGAATTTCTGGCAGCCGAATAACCTGAATCTCTTGCCAGGCTGAGGTATATGTAACTTTAGACTTACTTGACTAATTCTACTGTTACGTAACAATTGATCTGTCTATGTGTAACAAACGAGATTTGCCAAGCCAATTTAAGACTTAAAGCGTGTTTGGGCACAACGACGTCACTATGGGCAACAATACTGAATGTTAACTGAATCGATCTTTCATCTTCGCTGGTCTGAAAAAGATTAATCCACATTTCGGTCATACTTATATATCATGTCAAAATCTTTTTTCTATTTGATGTGGGATTTTTTTTTTATCTTTACATTTCATCTATCTTAATAGGTCAAAGCCCTCACTTGACCTACCAGGATGCACCTAACGTCACTAATTTTGCCATTTTGTCCTGCCGACGCTAGTCAGCTCTAATTCCATAATTATAACAATCCGAATTCGCTCATCCAATTTTAGATCTAGAATCTGTTCGGGTTCGACGACATCAACATAGGCAAGCACTACTGAATGTCAATTGAATCCTATTTTTATCTTCGTTGCTCAAAAAAAAAAATCATTCTTATTGACATTTAATATTTGAGCCACATTTATATATCATGTCATCATCATCTTATTATTTGATGTGAGATTTTTGAGTCTTTACCCTATGTCACTTCGAAAGGACAAATCGAATGTATAACAGTGAACATCAGGTTCTTAATTTTCTTGCTGCCAATTGGCAGCAACACCGATTCATAAAAGGAATAAATTTTTATTTGTGGCTGATCAAGCATGATTACAAACTCTCTTGTTTCTTTTGTTTATTTTATTCAAATTATTCTCCCACCTGGCTTGCTATTGCTGTATTCTGTTTTTTCTGCGTTGCAGGGCAGGGGTAGCCTATGCTACTAATGAAATGCGTCACATTACTTCGATTATTGGTAAATATCAAAATGCATTTTCCGTTATAATGTTAAATTGCGACATGGCACCCAATCACAATCCATGTCAAGTGAGGATGGTTTTCTAAACAGTCGTTGGTAGTTTATGTCACAGGGGGGGGGGGGGGGGGGGTCAACAGGACGAAAGGTAAGAGGAAGGAGGGGGAAAAAGAGAAAAAGAATATAGAGTCGTGCAGAATTATTCGGGTAATGTACCACTAGGTAAGGACTTAGTGGCATTCCCTTTACGTTTTTACTTCATTCGTTTGTAAGTATTCACCTTACTACAGTTGATTTACGTTTACTCATGATGATTGTTGGTTAGATTCATGATCATCGTATAGCGATATTCTTGTATATAGTTGAAGGATTATCTTGATTTAGGGAATGAATGTATTGGCTAAGGATCTTCATCTAGTTTTAGTATATTTATGAATGTTTAACGATTGGAATTGTTGTACTGCATATATGTTTTAATCATTGTAAAGACGAAGTTTAAGCATTTTGACATGTTTCTAGAGTAAACAAACATTTGGAATTTTTGAGTAGAAGGTATGGTAAATTTCACAAACCTAACCAAACATTCGAAATGTTTGGGTAGAATATAGAGCAAGTCCTCGGATTCTAACCAAACGTTGGGGAGTGTTTGGGTTGAACGTATAGCAAGTCTCAAAATCTTAGCTAACCACCTGAACTTATTTTAGCCATATTTTATGGTACATAACTAGTAGAAAACTTCGTCTCGAGCTCTGTAACTTATGTGTTTATGTTGAGTTTAAAATCATTCGTTTAATAAGACCAAACTCTATGAGAAGTTACAGCATGATTATGTGATGTTATTTTTTTTTTTTACTTTAATTGCACTTGGTTGGCATCTAGTTTAAACATTTATTGCAATATGAGTTAAAGTTACTGTACATGATGCATGGAGCATGAGCATAACATATTGGTTAATTACATTAAGTCATAGTAAATGAACATGGAGGTTATCATCAGTTGGTTGATTGTGGATACCTAAGAAAGATGGTTGTACAAGATGTTGGGATGACAAACCGTTTAAAAGTAAATCCAAAGATATAATAAAGTCAATAAAACATAGTGCTATTGAGCCGGTTGTTCGTGCCTACCAGAGGGGTATAGGATTCTAAAGACGGTTGTCTAGGCAATCGGGGTGGTTGTTTTATCAGGACGAACCGACTCATAAGGCTGGATCGGCTAGCCAATTCATGGCTCATAAGGCGGGACTCGAGAGTCACTATGCTAAGTAGGATCGTTTGGCTCATAAAGCGAGATCGATTGTCAGAATAAATCAAATGGTCGAGTCGTAGTGAAGGTTAAACAAAGATAAGGTCACAGTCCATGAACATCGACATAGTCTATAGTATGGAGTAATAAAAGTACATTATTTACGTTTGTACGAGTACTTGCTATGTCAAAGTAAATGCGTAGGATGATGTATTCTTCAATCTTTACCGAGCATGTTGTTTTGTTTATTTCTTATCATTTTCAGTGTGTATAAGTAGATGTGATTAAACTTGTTGAATACTATGTGGGCTAGATGTATTAGATACTTATTCATGTACCTTTTTGTAAATGTTTATTTGTATGAAAAAAATACTTTGGACGAGAGGTTTTAAGGTCTGAAGACGAATTTTACATAAAAATGACAAAAAGAAAAAAGGCATTGAATTCACGGGTCCGGTTTGATCAAAAACCGAGTCACGACATGAAACCTTTAAACAATCAATTTTTTTTTCTGAAGAAAAGGAGCTTTCATTGAAATCATGTAATGTAACATATTTACAAATCACAAATGAATCAAACGCCTAGACTACGTGGGAAGGATCACCTCTACCTCTACGTTACACATAAAGTTATTTACAATCAATTTACCCTTAAACAATCAATTTTAAGATACTGCTAGCGCTACAAACAAAAGAAAGCCAAGTGGTTTTATAACTATGTTTAGGTTCTTGGATGCGGAATCTGGGCGGATCGCACACCTAACATGGGCTTTGTATTCACAAACCATAGAAAGCCGAGTGGCTTTATGATGTTCAGGTTCTTGCACTCGAGATCTAGCCAATCGCACTCTTGATCTGGGTTTGTTTTGGCAAATCATACAAGGTAAAACTCAATGCTAGTTTCTAACATTCTTATAATATTTTATTTTCTAAAGTTAACTCTTTTTTCTATTGCTTTTTAATTTCATGTGGGAGAGAACTAGTACTTAAATAAAAGTCAAAAGTTCATAGATCAAATATATAACAAAATTCAATAACATAGCAAAATCTAGTTAACGGCTATATTAAGTGTAATACTAATGGATCCAAACTTATGGTTGCAGGAGGAATCATTCACAGAGACAATACAGACACATGAAACGGATTGTGTCTATGTTTTCGGTGGAGCTGCCGGCACAGGTGAAGGTCGAAACTTGGTTTACTTTAACATGTCCGAATCTCTTATTCCGTTGAGGATGGATGACAGAATGACTCGCTAACACAGTAAGAGTTATGAGACCGATCGACAAAAGAAATAAGAACAGATGATAATTTAGTGACCCGACGAAGTGAGAGTTGTTGGAATTTACATAGTAAATCCATTACCCGAGGATCATTTAAGAGAACACAAAAGCAAAGTAAATAAATGCGGAAGTGTACCTTGCTCCATTGGTTAACGCTGTAGTGGTTGACACGCGTGACAACTGTCTCTTCCAAGGGATTGCACGAACCCACCAGTTGAATTCACTAACAAACTTTCAACAACTACCACTACTATTCCGATGGAGAGAATAAGTAGTGTATTTTCCTCTCGAAATTGATTTACACATGAAATATAATGTATAATATATATATTGTTTGCAAGTGTGCAAAGGAACAAAAGAAAAGAGCCTTCTGAAATTGAACTTTGCAAATGTATTTTGCTAATTACAAAACAACGAATTCTGTTCTGCAAAATTGAGACTTTTGTTCCACACTGCTTGCACATATATATAGTGGAAAGTAAGCATCTATTATATGAAACGTTTGCAACAATTTCTGCTGAAATGCTGTAACGTTTCCATCATCGATTCTATAAAAAGTTTCCATCAATTTCCGTTTCTTATTAAATATGAAACGGCAATCTTAATATATATAATAAATTATATATATTAAATAGCTTACTTAAAACACTTCGAGAAGAATACTCGTGGGCTCTTGTTCCTCGGGGACCAGATGTCATTAATAATACGGTCTTGACTTTACGAGTCCTACCATCAAGGACTGTAACCGTATGACTGTCTACACATTTAGTGATCCATTCAGATTACACTGTATCTACTAATATACCGAAGTGATCACTTAATGTGTGGATACGTACAAATATTACGTAACATTAGCAACATATAATATATAACATACATAAGTCCACATATGTTTGATATGTAAATTTAGTCACACGTGTCGTGCACTACACGTATGAGCATATCAAATCCAACAAGAGTCTCATTCCATCTTTTAAATCTAGGACCTCCTCTAAGACACACCTGTTCCTATCAACTTCGCATAATCTAAAGTAGTTCCCAAACATAGCCTAAGTATGGTGGCAACACGTAATCCTCATACATGTATTTGCACTTCATGTGTAACTTTCAACAAAGGGTAAAATATTCTAGAAAAAGTAGAGGGTTCGGGGGCATAAATGTAACTACTTCCCACCTACTTTTGTATTGTTACGTGTAGACTTTGTAGACGTAAGGACCTGGGCCTCATGATAGGTCCTAGTGGTTTGGTATTTATTTAATGACTTCACATAGATACAAAAAGTAGCAAATCAAAGGTAGAGTTGTATGGAGAAAACATAGCATAAGCCTAATATTAATAACTCCCGGGCAAGCAACTTTGTAACTAAAGCACCATTAATAGCATTTAATGTGCTCTGGTTATTTGATATTCTTTTTGTCTAAGTTTGATTATATTTTTTGCTTGAAATTTTATTTTGTCAACAACTGTGTTTTAACATATTATCTGTGATGATGTCGGATTTATCACCAATTTAAAAGTCGAAATATCCGAGGTTCAGGCCGTTACTTCTCCGTCAATTGTTCTCTTAGGAAGCCTGAGAAAAGAGAGAAAGCGTTAGGGGTCCCAGGGCGCTTCCCCGGGAGAACCCTCCAACGCTCAAGTCAGTTGCGGGCATTTTAGCATGAAGCTTATATTAGAACGGTTTGTATGAAACCTGTTTAAGGTCGGCCGGAGTGTATTAGCCGAGCTGAGATGAAAAATGGTGGGTCTTCTCTTTCTGTATTGTTCAGGCTTTTAAAGACTTGAAAAAAGCTTGGCATTCTTTCTGTTGAGGAGACCCTTTTATACTTTGTGAAGCTAGACGTTGCGTGTCTCAGGTGGATAAAATGAAGACATCTGGCCATCTTGCATGGCAGCCGTGCAGCTGCTAAAGATTGCTGTGCTGACAACTTCCCTCCGTATGATTGACATCTGGAGAGAGGAGATTGCATGAAGGCCACGTAGCAAACAGCTCTGTGACTATTGTAGTCTGGCCGAGGTAATTAGTCAGAGTCCCGCGGCTGTAATAAACTGTTGAGTGCTCAGGAACCGGGTGCTGCCCGAGCTAGATGTATAACCGACATCCTCTAGATGTCTGAGATGGCCACTTGATTATCCGAGATGACTGGTAATGGGAGGTCATTATGCCGAGATGAAAGTGACCAGCTCCATAGAACATTGGAAAACCTTTCGTATCGTTCGTTGATGGCACCATAAACGATAGCCCGAGATCAGTGGACAAATCGGATCCGAGGCCGAGCACAACTCATTGGCCGAGATGGGATTGTAACCCGAGTCGGGGATGTGGGCCGAGATGTGACCCTTAGGCCGAGATGAGATTTTTCGCCCCCAGAGGGTGCTGGGACCTTATGATTAAGATGGCCGAGGGGCCCGACAGGCAAAAATGGCTGTGGGGCCCTGTAGCTGAGATGGACTGTTTGTCCACCTGTGATCTGGTCAACCTCCGGGCCGACCCGCCATACTTGGCCATTTTTACGCCTCATTCCAGCGTTGGCCGCTATTGACTAACGAGGGGTACTTTTTGGCTCATCAATCTGGTTTTCCCAAAAAAAAAAAAAGATATTATCCGGTTGTTAACACAAGAAAGTGCAATGTCTTTACCACTAAACCACAATTCAAATTATTATGTGACCACATGAATAATTAAGAGGCCTTCTCTTCCTCGTCATTTTCTTATCACAATTTTCTTCTTTAACCTTTAGTAATATTGTATTTTTATTTCTAATGGAGTCAAAAGACGCATTCTTTTTAGATTTGGAATGTGATGGAATAAAGAAAAATAACTCACTAAATTAGATACGCTTATCATATTGTGAAATAGCAGTTGATCGACATAACTTGACGCAATTTTCATTATGAGTCATCAGAAAGAAACCTCTGTGTGTTTCTAACACATGCGTATAGTTACGTACACACGACCTCCCATATTCTGTCATAGACGGGAGCTTCTAAGACAGTGGATAATGTTGTTGTTGTACCTTTAGTAATATTGCTTCAATCAAATCATTATATTTAGTTTATGAAAGTGATGGAACTAATTATTAGCATAAAGAATATTTTACGCATTAGTTAGTTAAATATTTTATGATCAATATGCAATAATCTTAGAAGACATCTACCAATATCTACTTGTGTACGGAAGTGTACATAAAGCTCTAACACTTCGCATGTTTAGTTCTGATAGTTGCAGCGAACTTTAGGTGTTTGTTCAACTGAACCAGCCGTCAATAAAAGGAGCCAGGATCTCCTGACCCCCTTTTTTGGGGGTAACAAATGACCTCCTGCCACGTGGCAGAGGAGGAAGGTGGTGAGGCTGGGTGCAAGTGACCCCCACCCAGCCTCATCACCCCTTCCCCTGCCACGTGGCGGACGGTCACATGGGGTAAGGTGGACGGCGGTGAGAGGATCTCACCCGCAATAAAAGCTATGTTTGCATCCACCTTTCCATTTCTTTTGAATATTAAGAAAATCAAATGAAAGCAAGCTATGTATTTTTCTTCATCTGTCATGATCATTAGGATTATTATTATTGTCACTCTTCTTGTTTTTATCACTCCTACTCCTCCTCCTCCTCCTCCTCCTCCTCTTCTTCTTCTTCTTCTTCTTCTTATTATTATTATTATTATTATTATTATTATTATTATTATTATTATTATTATTATTATTATTATTATTATTATTATTATTATTAGACCATTGGTAAATACACACTTTTTCTTTATATAAATATACATATTATCGTTTGAACAATAGTCAATAATGTATCATGAGGTGAAATCAATGGTATAAAAATAATACATATGTATTTATGCGAAAAATGTCAACTTATCATATGACTTATTATTATTATAGTTTAAAAAGTTTGGAAGATATAACTTTTGCAAAAGCAAAAAGAAGAAAAAGATTGCAAAATAAACATTAACAAACATGCTAAGTATATCCCAACAACAATAAAAGTTATCGCTAGAATTTGGAGAGGTGAGAGTCAGGTAAACAGTAGCTCCATCTCAAAGAATAGAAATTTTACTTTCAGTCCGGCTCTATATATAGATACATAAATGATACAAACGTTAGGTCATCCTTCGAAATATGTAATCTTCGATTAATATTTGTAGTTATTCCTTTTCTTTACCGAGGAGTTGTTTTCCATTTTTCCTGTTTTCCACTTGACTCGGTCCGATGTGATATTATTCAAAATTCGTCCACTGAATTGATATATGATGATGAATGTTTTAACAGAATTTTTATCAATAGTTGATCCCTATTGTATTTGATTAATTTAGGTTTGACTCTGTGTTAGCATTGTTGGGATTAATTCGAGATACGTGTGATGCGCAGCACGTTGATAAAGTTTATACGAATCAATCATAAGGTGAACGTTATGTATGATAATATTATATGTCACATATGTCACGTAATAATATCAATTGTTACGTAAAACATCCACACGTTAAGTGATCATCGAGTATACTCGT
>AP025051.1:4430248-4571260 GCA_036186865.1 Eustoma russellianum
GAGCCATAGTTCAAGAATTTACAGGTGTCCCAGCTCCTCCATTTGCAGCATCATCTCCTTTTCAGAGAAGTAGGATTGAACTCTTTGGCTCGACCGTGAATTCTCAGCCACAACCACCATCATATCTCCGCCGCCCTTTCCCACATAAAGTTCAATCGCCAGCACCTCCATTATTTTTGGGTTCTTCTTCCCGAATCAACAATGCATCAAATACTCCTAATTCCCCTTTTAACTACCAATTTTCACCCCAAAATTCGCCTGTTTACAATATTTCAAATCCATTTGGTGCTTCATTTATTAATAAATTCCCGGTTTTGAGCACAAAGTCCCATGAAGAATCATTAGAGTTTGCTTCAAATGATTCGAATACGAAGGTGGGAGGTTTAGATGAATTTAATGGTAACCAAGTTGACGCAATGAATACTTTAGGTGGGCTTCCGGGGTTGATTTCTTCTGATCAAACAACACTAAGAAACAACAACAATCAAGGTGGTTTCAGCTGGGGAAATGGAGCGGGTTCAAGTCAAGATGATGATCAAAGCCATGTAATAAGGCCTTGTGTAAATGGCAACTTCAGTTTTTCATCATGAAATGGTGCAGAAATGGAGAGAGAAAGCGACGTTAGTGGCAGCCAGAACAATAACTTTTACTGTTTATAGCAGGCGGGAGTAACAGCGTTTGAGAGGGGATGAAATCTCTTCAACCTCAATCCTCCCACTCCATTCATGACCACGTGACACGTGGCAGTAGGATGGGACCCTCATCTAGCCTCACTATTCCCTTGCTGCCACGTGTCGTGAGGTGACGCGTGAAGTGAGGAAAAAATGAGTGAGGAGATCCTATCTCGGGAGAGAGTAGCCTATCTTTGTCTGCTATTCATCCAGTTGTTTTTCTTCACAGTGAAAAAGATGGTTGAAGAAATTGTTGCATCAAACCAGTGAAGGTACGATGGAATCATGATTATGTTGATCAGAGTAGTAATGATTACATCATTGAAACTGAAAATATATCTAATGATGGGGATAGGATCCCCTCACCGCAAGGAGGTGCGGTGACGCGTGACCGCGCGACACGTGGCAGCAAGGGAGGGTGGTGAGGCTAGACGAGTGACCCTCGTCTAGCCTCACCACCCTCTCTTGCTGCCACGTGTCGCGCGGTCACAGAAGGGGTGAGGAAAGTGGGGGTGAGGAGATCCCAACCCCTAATGATGATGGCTTATTATCAAGAAAGAAAAAGAAAGGGGAGTTTAATTAATGTGATATCAATGATCTCAAACTGACTTTCATAGAAGTGAGGAAATAGTGTAGAAACCTAGCATTATTTGTAAAAAATAATAATATTCTTTTTGGATCTATCATGAATGTTATAGCTATGTAGTATGATCCTTCAGCGATTATTGTACCATTGCAAATTTATCGGAGGGAAATTATGGTGTTCATGATGGACTTTTTCTTGTTTTGATTTGGTTTCTTATGAACGTGGATTTCTTTCTTTGAAAAGAGAACATTTAATGCTCTTCTTGTTATTCATATTTTATGTTTTTCTGTGTGAACTTGACTAGCACCCTTCGACTATTCCCACAGTTGGGAATTCAATATCACCGTGCATAAAGTCAAACCTCCTCAGTTTTTTTCTGGGTGTAATTATTTTTAGATAATATCACATGATGCATTATGATTAATTTTTTTCAAGAAGATGATAAGCATGTTCAAACTGAGTTGATCAAGTAACATCATTCCACCACAGCTACAATCTGAGCTGATCAAGTTACATCAGTCACTAGAGCTATAACGTCTCGAACTATCAGCATATACATTATGTGTATATGAAACGTCCATGTGTCTGTTAAGGTATAGTTGAGTTGCTATAGTTGAGTGATCAAATATAAAGTATACAAAGGTTAATAAACTTTTCTTGACGTTAGTTGTTGGAATCATGTGTGTTTCTTTGTTAAATTATAACCTCGGGTGTTAATATTTGTGCCGGATCCGTCCAGCGCAGTTGATGCATATTCCGCTTTAACACGTGATAATAGAAGATGATAAAAATAGATAAATAATGAATCATCAAAAAGACGTGAGGCTAGATGAGATAGATTCACACTCATTCATCAGCATAAATCGAAGTAAATTGAGCTAGATGAGATCAGGTTTGGAATCTATGGAGCCTAGGGATAGACGGGTTTGGCCATGAGAAAAAACCTAGTACTTTCCTGTTACGGAAGTGTGTGTCCATGTAAGTAGTTTCAACTTTTTATTTTTAGTGAGTTACTAAATGTGTCATGCTAATTATATTAGCCTGTTGTATTTCTATACTGGCAAATAATAGAATCCTAATGTGGCAGAAATATAAAAGCTTGAAGTGAAATTTTACCATAACGGTTTTACCATTGAAACTTCGTTTATACTAGATGATTTTCTGTTTACATTATATCCTTTAATAAATTGTACACAATTCTAATGTCGAAAAAAGGACATAAATTCATAATTGGTATATCCTTAGATCTTTTCTGGTATCATCCCTTTCGTTGGACATTAGTTTTATATCGGAACTTCCCAAGTTTGACTGGTCCGTCGAATTCTTTTTTTTTTTTTTAAAAAAAAATCCGGAGATGTTTAATTCTTGTATTATGCATACTTTTATACATTTAGAAACATTATAAATATTATGGTTTTAATCTTAAATTAATTGTAAAGATTTATTTTATGATATTTTTCTTCTTAGAATTCCAATATTAACAGGTGATGTCACAATTTTTAGTTTAAAACAAAATCATATATTATCATCAGCAGACCCATAATTCACTGGACTTGCATTTCGAACCTACTTGTAACTCCATTTGCGAAAATAAATTTCAAAATGGACTACAAACTAGACAGAAAAAAAAATTAAGTGGATGATAAACCAGAATTAATCGTCTGTTAGTCAACAACAGTCAACGGTACAACTCCTGCAGTTCAGCGCCTAAGCATTGCTGTTCAGCCTTGACTACACTCCGGCTGTGCCCCATGACATCCTCTTTACTATCGAAGAATAGGCCAAGGACTGCACCTCGGCACCTAACTTCAAATTCGGCTTCAGCTTAAGTGCTACACTCCAGAGCACTTCGGCCAGATTCAACATTACACCTCGGCAAGGTCTGGTTTTGACCTTCGGCGAAGGAATCAAGCACAACATTACGTCGTAGAATCATCAGGCAGAAGTGCAGTTCAAAGAAAGAGTACACGTCTGGCTATTCAGCCTGTACACGCCAAAGTCACTTCAGCCGACCTACTAGTCACTTCAGCCGACCTACTAGTCAAATCAGCCGGCCTACCGGTCATATCAGCAGACCTACTACATCATAGGTCTTCTGTCTCAAGCAAACGTCCCATCCGGCGTCAGAAACCGAGGACAAGGGGAAAACTAATAAAAGCAAGCCAAGGCAGACCAGAAAGGGGATCCGATCCATCAAAACATTTTCCTATCTCTCGGAGCTAATACATTGAACTTTCTCTTCAGCCAAGATCTGTGAGAATTTTCTAACTCCATACACTAAACTATATTCTCAGTGAGAAATGGCTCAAACTGACTTGAGCGTCGGAGGGTTTTACCCGGGGTCATCCCCCGGGACCTCTGATTTCTGCTTCCTTGTACAGGACTTTAGGAAGCTATTCCAGCAAAATACCAATCAACATCTGACGACGTTTATTTGAGGTCATCTTAGACCCTTGGTGAAGATCCGGCTTCATCAGTGGCTTTGATCAGTTGATGTATCTATCCCTTTTTGTCGTCTCTTCCAAGGGGGCATTGAACGTTCTTGATAATTTGATTATTCAAATCGATAATTAGAAGAATCAACGATAAGGTTTTAATCAAGACCAGTTATATGTTTATTGTCAAGGACTTAAGGTTTTTTTTTTTAATAAAAAAAGGAATTAAGGTTCGATTCTTTCTTTCCTCGTACTTTCTACTCTTATGGAATCTATTCTTTATACAAGGGATGAGCGAAGCTTTTTTGTCTGACTTGCTTCCACCTCCCCTTTTCCTGCACACCTATATTTACCTTTTGCAACATTATTTATTTAATCCTGTTACGCAACATTATTTATTTAATCCTGTTATCCCTTCCAAAATTAATTACAAGAAATTGAGGAGTGATTGGTGCCGTGATTTCGGCATTCATTAGGTGCCGCAGAATCGTGTATGTTTTCTGTTTAAATGTAATAAAATAAAGTTATAACTGGGGTGCTATTTCTATCTAAAAACATCATTATACTTGATTTCAAACTATTACAACATAGTTTGAAGGGAAAGAGTAATGTAAAACTACATAACTTTTGTTTTGACGTAAGACACTTGTGCACACAGAGACGCCACGACAAGCATAACAGTCGCAGGATGCTTTTACCGAATAGAAGAAACGGTGACAGTGAATCTGTGAAGGCCTCTATGAACGGTAACAATTCTCATCTCATACCATCAACAACAATAACATTACCTTATTATTTTTGAAACCCTCGTTTATAACAAAATATAGAGAGATCGGATGTACACAATCATACTCATGTGTTAGAAACACACGGATGTTGTTTCTCGATGATCCATAATGATGTACGTAACCATACTCATGCGTTAGAAATACACAGATGTTGTTTTCCGATGATCCATAATGAAAATTGTGACAAGCTGTATCGATCAACTGCTACTTCACAATATAAGAAGCGCAACCAATTTAGTAAGTCATGTTGATTTATTACATCATATTCTAAAGTCAAAGAAAAATGTGTCATTAACTCAATTAAAAATAGAAACAATAATTCTCACTTCATAGAAAATATATAAAATTCGATCCTCCGATCTAATAAAATGTTTCCGACCGTATCTTTTGCTGCCGTTAAGATATATTGTATATGATTGATTGATTAATTAATTGATTTCAATAGGAGGTAGACCATTGACCACGCAATATAGTCTAATCTAACGTCCAAGTTACCAACAACTATAGGTTAGGTTTATAGATTTAGGGGTCAAAATATATTGTCAGTAGACCATTGACCGTGTAACATAGTCTAATACGCTTTATAGGTTAGGGTTATAGATATAGGGGTAAAAATATATTAAAGTTATATGTAGGGGGGCATTTTGAATTAAGAAATACGTACCATTTATGGGTTATTCTTTACGAAGATTCCTTATACATTATCTGCGGAAATCCCTATTTATAAATAAAGTAGAAACCACTATATATATATTAAAACATACACACATACGAAATGTGTTTGATGTATTCAAAAGTTGTACCTGCAGACTAGATAAACCTTATTTAATGCTTATTAAAAGGAATTATCTAAGTTTATACGCAAGAATCTTAGTCACTACCAATAACTTAATCAATTCTCATACGGATGATTATGATTCATACATGATGGACTTCTAGCACTTATTTTTTTCTGATAAAATGTGCTGACGTTATTGGATGTTATTTAGTAATTCATACCGTGGGTTATGTTGTAAATTCGTAGTTTTGAGAGAATGGTTACTTTTGGGAAATGACTAATGAGTTCCAACTGCTTATTTATTTAAAGTATGATGTAAATGAACCGAGCCGTTTGATATGTTCTGCTCGTTTGGCTCGAGCTCGACTGTGTGGAGGATGTAAATTAAGAATCTAGCGGTCCCTTAGATTGGGCGATATCTTATGCAGGTATACACGCAAGATGTCCGCACATAAACCAGGCATTCGGTCTAGTAGTAGAGGAACCTACTCATCTCCTGATGTAATTCTAGCCGTCATGGCTGACGCTATGCATTGGTAAAATGAGTACTTTGTACTCAAAAGAAAAAATTTCCTATCACTTCCAATTTTTTTCTTCAACCGATCACGGAATGCTGTGTTATTTATATGTTAAAATTATAATGAATTGCCACTTTTATCTTTTCTTTTGCATCATTTATATAGAATTCACTATGTTGTATGTGTTCAATATATAGGTGTGGAAGATAACATTAACTTATAAAGGTAAAGCCATAAACGACACTAAATTTAACAATCTAGATTCATCTTGTCGGACGTCACACAGTTATTATGGTCTGGTCTATTAAATGTTGATATTTCGGACTTTGTCTTTGACTGTCTGAAAATAGTTAATTTAATATTTAGATACTATCGTTATATACTACGATTTTTTTAATCTTTTCATGATGTGAGAGGTGATATTACACTCTATTTCTTTAAATGCATGGGTTAAAAATAGTTAATTTTAATATTTATAGAATTCACTAAGTTGTATGTGTTCAATATATAGACTTCTGTCTATGGCGAGATATGGATGGTCGGATGTACGCAACTATACCCATATTTTAGAAACACATAAAAGTTATTTCCGATGATCTATAATGAAAATTGCATCAAAATGTGTCGATCAACTGTTATTTTACCATATAAAAAACACATACAATTTGGTGAGTCAAAAGCCTGAGGCTTCAGAAGGCTGACCCAATTCGGGTCTTCTTATCAACTTTTTTGGATTCAATTTCAACCAGGAATACTTGAACATCACACCTTCATGCCTAAGCTTTTCGGCTTTGTTCTTCGTCATTGGACTTGGATAAACATCACTTGAAACTTTAAACACATTATCATCATCTTTATTAGCTTCTTGCACGTTTGGATCAAAACCAGCACCCTTATCCTGATCACGCAGCCCACGCATCATTTTAGATCGAAACTAGCCATGCTTGTTGAGTTGCTTCATGGCTTCAAATTGAACCAATTTTATTATCTTTATTTTTAATCGATGTCAGACCAATTATTAACTATGAGCCCATTTGCACAAGGGGTATATTTGATGGCGGGAATCTTCATATCTTAGACTTTCTCTACAAGCAATTTATTGCAAAGATCCTAATTTGACGAACACGTATTTTTTTTCATTTTGGCACAATGCATTTTCGTCCTATATAAGTGTGATTAATTTAGTGTGTAAAAATAAATTCCTTTTAACATACCTTTTTCTTTTTGGTGAATGATGTTATAATAGTTTGTAAAGGCAATGGAACGAAGAATGAATGTTTGAGATCAAAGATGAAGGTGAAATGGCGTTGGAATAAGCAAGAATAGCTTGACTCATGACTTGGATCGATCCATGTATCAAATGGATAGATCTATGTGGCTTGAAAATGAAGTTGAGTATTCTGCCGGACATAGATCGATGACATCGATCGATCGATGTAGATGACATCGATCGATCGATGTGTCCTGGATGAGATCGATGTATGACTGAGGACATCGATCGATGACATCGATCGATCGATGTCACATACATCGATCGATCGATGTCCAGAGTGCAGGGTTCGATGTTGAACTGAGGACATCGATCGATCACATCGATCGATCGATGTCCTGACAGACGTGTTTTTTCATGAAAATTCACATCTTTTGCACCAAAAGACATGTCCGATCGCCATGCAACCTCTTCCAACGACTTTCTGGAGTTTGAGAGCCTATAAATAGGCTATTATAACCCATTAGAAGATGATCTTGCAACATATACAATCAAGCATTCCATATTCTTCTTCTTGCTCAAGAACACTCTTGTTTTCAGAAAGTTCATTGTTTCTCAATCCTATTTGCTGAGGATTAGAGATTGTTGGCTGTTGTATCCTAGGAGGAAGTTTGCCTATAACCCTGCAGCATCTAGTGGGGGCAAATATTCCTTACGGAAAGTGTTTGCACGCCTCAAGCCAAGTTCTTCTACTTGCTCTTTGCTGTCTTGTTTCCTTCATATTTTTAACAATCGTAAGGAATATTGAGATGGATTCAAAGACATACTTGAATCAAGAGAGCATGAAGTTGGACCGTTTGATGGAACAAACTATCTTCGCTGGAAGGACAAGATGATGTTCCTTCTGACGGCGCTGCAGATTGGGTATTGTCTCGACCCAACTCTGCAGGATCTACCCACTCCTAAAGACGATGACTCCGAGGAGGTCAAGGCTGCTTGGAGGAAGAGACAGGAGGATAATATGCTTTGCCGAGGGCATATCCTCAACAACTTGACAGATCGTATCTACGATCTGTTCACGGCAACATCATCACCGAAGGAGATATGGAACGCCTTGGAGTTCAAGTACAACAACGAAAAACAAGGCGCAGACAAATTCCAGGTGATGAGGTATTTTAATTTTAAGATGGTTGAAAATTTTTCAGTCATGGACCAAGTGCACGAGTTGCAGGTCATTGTGTCCAAACTGAAAGAGTTGGGTGTAGAAGTTTCTGAGGCATTACAAGTAGGAGGAATCATTGCTAAGCTTCCTCCTAGTTGGAATGACTACAGGAAGAAATTACTGCACTCAACCGAATCCTTTCCTTTGAACAACTTCAAAAGCATCTGCGAATTGAAGAAGAGACAAGGAGTCTTGTAAAGAGACATGTCTCTGACGATGCACCTAGAGTGCATTATGTCAAAGGGAAAAGCAGGGGAGTTCGGTTGGAAACAAAAGGAAGAACTCCGATTATTTGAATCCACAGACAAAACAGAATCTAAGAAAGGCAAGAGGTGCTATAGTTGTGGCAAGAAAGGTCACTTGAGGAAAGACTGTTGGTTCGAAAGAAACAAAACAGGGTGGTAATTCTCAGAATGTCAACAATGGCGAATATGGTAGACATTGGAACCGATCAACTAGGTTGCAATGGTCTCAGGTTTGCATGTTGGCATGGTAACAGAACTTCATATGGCTAACGAACGAGATCACAAGTGATTGGTGGTTCGATTCGGGTGCAACAGTGCACGTATGTAACAACAAGGATCTATTCAAGACCTATCATGTTGTGGATGATAGCCAACAGGTTCTGATGGGAAACCGCAGTGCCACAAGAGTCTTGGGTAAAGGTAGTATAGAGTTAGACTTTACTTCTGGTAAGAAGTTGTTATTAGTCAACGTACTACATGTACCCGAGATTTCTAAGAAATCTTGTCTCTGCTAGTCTTGTTTGTAAGAGTGGATTCAAGATTGTATGGAGAGGGACAAAATTATATTGTCCAAGAATGGTATCTTTGTCGGCAAGGATATGCTTGCGACGGGATGTTTAATTGAGTATCATAAAAATTCCGCGGTTTCTGTTTACTCTCTGTTGATTCTTCTTTTCATTGTGGCATGATAGACTTGCACATGTTAGTAATACAACTATTAAGTTCATGTCTAAGCATGCCTTAATTTCTTGCAAGATGAAAATGAAAGAACATGTGAAGTATGCATACAAGCAAAAATGACAAAGAAGCCGTTTCCGAAAGTTGAACGGAAAACCGAACTCTTAGAACTTGTTCATTCAGATATTTGTGAATTGAACGGAGTTTTAACCCGAGGTGGAAATCGATATTTCATAACTTTCATTGATGATGCTTCTAGATATACTTATGTATATTTACTAAGGCATAAAGATGAAGCCTTTGACATGTTCAAAGTCTATAAAATGGAAGTCGAAAATCAATCGGGATTGAAAATCAAAGTTCTAAGGAGTGATCGTGGTGGTGAATACTTTCCTCTTGAATTTAATCAATTCTGTGAGGAGAATGGTATCATACACCAGAAAAGTGCTACATACACTCCCCAACAGAACGGTTTGGCTGAAAGAAAGAATAGAAGTTTAGTTGACATGCTGAATGCAATGTTAATAAACTCTGGATTGCCAAAGAATTTGTGGGGAGAAGCCTTGTTAACAGCTTGTCATATTCATAATAGAATTCCTTCTAAGAAGTTTAAGGTTTCTCCATATGAATTGTGGAAGAAACGAAAACCAAATCTAAGTTATCTTAGAGTTTGGGGTTGTCTAGCCTATTATAGAGTACCGGATCCAAAGAGGACTAAGTTAGGGCCAAGAGCTCTTAAAGGTGTCTTTATTGGATATGCTGAAAACTCTAAAGCATATAGGATTCTAGATTTAGAATCCAATGTGGTTGTTGAATCTAGAGATGTTGAATTTCTTGAGATAAATTCTTAAGAACAGATTCAAATCAAAGTTCAACAAGTGAGAGTTTGAATGATCCTATTGTTGGTGATTTTAACTAATGATCCTTCTAGTGTTGATGATCCATATCAAGATTCTCCAACTGAGGTTAGGAGAAGTCAACGTGCTAGAAAGGAAAAGTATTTACATCCGGACTTCATTTCTTCGCAATCTATTACTTTCTTAGTTGAAGGTAATAGGACAAAGGTTTTTAATCAAATACCTATTGTACTAAGCGTTGAAGATGATCCAAAATCCTATAAGGAGGCGAATGCAATCGAGAGATGCATCATTTTGGAAGGAAGCTATTGATGATGAGATGAATTCGTTATTGTCTAACAATACGTGGATTCTCGCTGATTTGCCTCCAAGTTCCAAAGCTATTGGATGTAAATGGGTATTTCGCAGGAAATACAATACGGATGGTTCACTTCAAACTTTCAAGGCTAGATTAGTAGCCAAAGGCTTTAGACAACGAGAAGGGATAGACTATTTTGATACATATGCTCCTGTAGCAAGAATAACATCCATTAGAGTGTTGATGGCATTAGCATCCATTAATAACTTGGTTATTCATCAAATGGATGTTAAGACTGCATTTCTCAATGGTGATTTAGACGAGGAAGTCTATATGGAACAACCGGAAGGTTTTATACTTCCGGGGAATGAGCACAAAGTGTGCAAATTGATAAGGTCATTGTATGGACTGAAACAAGCACCGAAACAATGGCATGAAAAGTTTGACACTACCATTTTGAAGGATGGTTCCGACATAATGGTGCAGATAAGTGTGTATATTCCAAGTTTACAGACAAATATGGTGTTATTATTTGTTTGTACGTGGATGATATGCTTATTATCGGTACTAATATGGAAGGAGTAAATGAAACTAAGAAGTATTTAACTTCACAATTCCAAATGAAAGATTTGGGTGAGGTAGATACTATCTTAGGAATTAAGGTGTCCAAACATAGTGGGGGTTTTGCTCTTTGTCAATCTCATTACATAAACAAAGTGTTGAACAAGTTCAAACACTTGGAGATCAAAGAAGCAAACACACCATTCGATGCCTCATACAAATTGACTGGATATACCGGTAGAGCGGTAGCACAATTAGAATATGCTAGTGCAATTGGTAGTTTGATGTATGCTATGCATTGCACTAGACCGGATATTGCCTTTGCGGTGTGTAAATTATCAAGGTATACTAGTAATCCTAGTATAGATCATTGGAAGGCAATCGGGCGAGTACTTGGATACTTGAAGAGGACTATGAGTTACGGATTGTTTTATAATAATTTTCCAGCCGTGTTAGAAGGTTATACTGATGCTAGTTGGATAACTAGTGTTGGTGATAACAAGTCTACTACGGGTTGGATATTTACATTGGGTGGTGGTGCTGTTTCTTGGGCTTCAAAGAAACAGACATGCATAACTCATTCTACAATGGAATCCGAATTCATAGCATTGGGTTCTGCAGGTAAAGAAGCGGAATGGCTGAGAAATCTTTATTGGATATAGAGTTGTGGCCACAACCGATGCCAGCCATTTCTTTACACTGTGATAGCCAAGCAACGATGTCTAGAGCTTATAGTAAAATCTATAACGGAAAATCTAGACATGTCAGCCTTAGGCATGATTATGTAAGGCAATTATAACTGATGGTGTAATAGCCATTGCGTATCAGATCCTGCAATAACCTGGCGGATCCGTTGACAAAGAGTCTATCAAAAGACTTGGTACAAAGTACATCTTTAGGGATGGGATTGAGACGTATGGGATAAGTTCACTTGTAATAGAAACCCGACCTTGTCTAGCATACCACTAGCCAAAAGGTTCAATGGGGTAACAACAAGTCACAAAGTGAGGTATTAAAGCACTACGATTGATCTTTAAAGAATCAAGCCGCATGATATTGATCTTTAAAGAATTGGAATGTTAGTGTTAAAGGAGGGTGAGTGTTCATTGCACTCTTAATGAAGGATTAAGAGGAATTATCTTAATCTTCACTTATATGAACATGAGAAGTGGTGCCGCTTCGACAAGCAATGATCTTGAAATGTTCATGAATACTAGGGGTAGCACAAGGCCATAAAGTGCGGTTTAAAATGGACTTCGATTGAGAGTGTGGTTTCATGTGTATAATGTTTCCGGTTCTAGCACATAGGAATCTGATTCAAGGCTTTTTAGCTATCATGATTTCGTTAGAACTTTGAGATGTTATACTAATAAGAGGTTCAAATCGAAAGATACTTCTTAAATGCATGAAATGTCATAAGTTGCTTTACAAACTAAGTGGGGGATTGTTATAATAGTTTGTAAGGCAATGGAACGAAGAATGAATGTTTGAGATCAAAGATGAAGGTGAAATGGCATTGGAATAAGCAAGAATAGCTTGACTCATGACTTGGATCGATCCATGTATCAAATGGATAGATCTATGTGGCTTGAAAATGAAGTTGAGTATTCTGCCGGACATAGATCGATGACATCGATCGATCGATGTAGATGACATCGATCGATCGATGTGTCCTGGATGAGATCGATGTATGATCTGAGGACAATCGATCGATGACATCGATCGATCGATGTCACATACATCGATCGATCGATGTCCAGAGTGCAGGGTTCGATGTTGAACTGAGGACATCGATCGATCATATCGATCGATCGATGTCCTGACAGACGTGTTTTTTCATGAAAATTCACATCTTTTGCACCAAAAGACATGTCCGAATCGCCATGCAACCTCTTCCAACGACTTTCTGGAGTTTGAGAGCCTATAAATAGGCTATTGTAGCCCATTAGAAGTCTGATCTTGCAACATATACAATCAAGCATTCCATATTCTTCTTCTTGCTTAAGAACACTCTTGTTTTCAGAAGTTCATTGTTTCTCAATCCTATTTGCTGAGGATTAGAGATTTTTGGCTGTTGTATCCTAGGAGGAAGTTTGCCTATAACCCTGCAGCATCTAGTGGGGGCAAATATTCCTTACGGAAAGTGTGTTTTGCACGCCTCAAGCCAAGTTACATTCTACTTGCTCTCTTATTGCTGTCTTGTTTCCTTCATATTTTGATAACAAATGAATCGATTAGTATATCTATATCACCAAAAACTTATATCACTTCAATTGGCAAAATAAGAACAGGAAAAGAAAAAAAAAAAGCTACGGTAAATGTATTGGACGCAAATTTTAACTGTTTTCATATAAGAAAGCCTTGTGAAATGCATCAACATAATCCCAGTAATTATATTTAACTGGAATTTTTGTTTCAGGATATATAAACTCCTTTTCTTTTAGAGTAGATATTCCCCAAGATTCAGCAGTTATTACTTGCTTGACTATTACTTTACTAAAATTATACACAGTAGCATTTCCTGTTGTAAAATGGGTAATTTCACAAGATTCTGTGACTTTGAGTATAGACTCATAATAATTTCTGTTTTTATAAGAAGGTGCAGTGTATGACACTGTATCCAAATACCTCTGTAATATCATCCAGGGCTGATCTTTCCATTTAAGATCTTTTTGCTCCAAAAGTAATATACTTTCAGTATATGAACTTTGATCATAGACCTCATCAATTTCTTCAGTTACCATTGTAACATAGGAAGGCCTATTATCTTCCTTTTTCTGAGAAGCTTTATAAGCTAAAAATTCTTTGTATAATTTTTCATCATCTTTTTGAGTATTACTCGAAGATGAAGATGCAATATTTGCAGAAACCAATCTTTGTTGACCAATTTGGCCAAGTAATTCACCACCTCTTCCTCCTCTATTAGAGTAGGTTCCTCGTCCCCCTCCTATTAGAGGGACTCCCTCTGCCCCATTGGGACATTCCTCCTGCAAAAATATCATTCATTAATATATTCTCTAGTTAGGAAATCAGGAAGACTATTATCTGTTCCTTTTTTGTATTGAATTTCAAAGTCAAATGGCGCCATATGAGCTTGCCATCTTGCAAACATCTGCTTGGATACATCATGCTTGAAATCTTTATTAAACATATATTTTGCAGCTTGACAATCTCAAAGATTTAAAAATGAAAAATCTGTGAGTATTTCAGAATTAATTATTGAGATTAATAATCTTAAACAAGAAATTAAGGAAATAAAACAGAATAATTTAACATTAGAAGAGAGAGTTCATAAATTAGAAAAAGGGAAAGAGATTCTCTCAGTATCTTCTGAAAATATTTTGGAAGCATTAAATGATCAGAAATATTTATCTATATTAGAGATTGTTACTTCACAAAAATGGTATGTGAAGATTAATTTGTTAATTGATGATAAATTTTGCAAAGAATTAGTAGCACTAGTTGATAGTGGTGCGGATCTCAATTGTATTCAAGAAGGATTAATACCTACTAGGTATTTTCAAAAAACTACTCATTCATTAAGTTCTGCGAATGGGCAGAGAATGCAGATAAATTATAAGCTTCCACAGGCTACATTTGTAAAGATTATGTATGTATTCCTGTTAGTTTTTTATTAGTAAAAAATATTACTAATCAAGTGATACTTGGAACACCATTCTTGCAAAAATTATTTCCTATCAAAAATATTGATAAAAAAGGGTTTACAGGAAATTTCAAAGGAAAAGAAATTATTTTTCAATTTATAACAGAACCTTTAACTAGGTTTATAAATAATTTTACAGAATCTGTAAAAGCAAAAGAAAATCAAATTAATTTCTTAAAACAAGAAATTACAATATTAACTATAGAAGAAAAATTACAAAATCCTAAATTACAGGATAAGATTAAAGTGATACAGAATGAGTTTTCATTACAAATATGTAATGACCATCCTAATGCTTTCTGGGATAGAAAGAAACATATAGTATCTCTTCCATATGAAGAAGATTTTGATGAAAGAAGAATTCCGACAAAGGCTAGACCTTGTCAAATGAATTCTGAATATCTAGAATTATGTAAAAAAGAAATATCTTCTTTAATAGAAAAGAAATTGATTAAGCCATCTAAATCCTCATGGTCATGTACTGCATTTTATGTTAATAAACATTCTGAACAGGAACGTGGAGTCCCTAGATTAGTAATAAATTATAAACCTTTGAATAAGGTATTGAAATGGATTAGGTATCCTATACCTAATAAAAAAGATTTATTGGATAGGTTAAATGAGGCATTAATATTTTCTAAATTTGACTTAAAATCAGGATATTGGCAGATTCAAATAAATGAATCTGATAGATACAAAACTGCATTTACAGTACCAATAGGACATTATGAATGGAATGTAATGCCTTTTGGATTAAAAAATGCACCTTCTGAATTCCAGAATATTATGAATGATATTATTAAATATCATTCATATAAGAAAGCCTTGTGAAATGCATCAACATTAAATCCTAAATGTAGAATTATGGATAAACCAATAAATGAAACGATAATAATAGAAACAAATTTTGGTAAATCTAATATAAGTACTAGGAGAAAAATTAAATGGGAAGAAATTGATTTTCCAGAAAATTGGGTAATGGAAGCATTGATTCCAAAAGGTAACTCATTTGCCTTGCTTAATGTTAGCAAACCCAAATTGGGAAAAGATTATAGAAACAAATGCCTCAGATATAGGATATGGAGGTATATTAAAACAAGTTTCGCCAATAGATAATCAAGAATATTTGATTAGGTTTCATTCGGGAAAATGGAATAATAGTCAAAAGAATTATGCTACTATAGCAAAAGAAATTCTTGCTATTGTTAAATGTGTTCTTAAATTTCAAGATGATTTATATAATCAAAAGTTTATTATAAGAACTGATTGTCAAGCTGCAAAATATATGTTTAATAAAGATTTCAAGCATGATGTATCCAAGCAGATGTTTGCAAGATGGCAAGCTCATATGGCGCCATTTGACTTTGAAATTCAATACAAAAAAGGAACAGATAATAGTCTTCCTGATTTCCTTACTAGAGAATATATTAATGAATGATATTTTTCCGCCCTCTGCCTCTGATAGCGGATGAGACATTTGCTTGGGGCAGAAGACCTTGACGCCGTATATCTGCTGATATGACTGGTAGATCGGCTGATGTGACAAGTAGGCCGGCTGATGTGACCTTGGCGTGTACAGGCTGAATAGCCAGACGTGTACCCTTCTTTGAACTGCATGATGATTCCGTAGTATAATGCTGTGCTTAACTCCTTCGCCGAAGTGCAAAACCAGGTTTTGCCGAGGTGCAACCCTTGTATATATTCTTCGACAACAAGGGATGCTACGGGGCACAGCTGAAGTGCGGTCAAGGCCGAACAGCAATACTTGGATGCTGAACTGCAGGAGTTGTACCGTTGACTGTTGTCCACTCGAACAGACGATTAATTCTGGTTTATCAGGGGAGCTATTAATTGTTTTTTTTTAAGAAGGGGATCTTTTATTCAAACACAAATAAAACTGTACATGGGGCCTACCACTATTATCCACACTCAACTACACATTTTGTTCTTGTATACCAATTTGCCAAGCAAGTCTAATATTTCTAACCCTATCATATACATCAGCAACCATAGCGCAAATATCAGGTCTTACATACTCCGCATCAAACAATTCTTTATTTCGAGCATGCCATATGGAACTCACTGCCTCCTTGAAAACACAGGGTCATTGCTCTCCTCGAGACTCCTCTCCATGTCTGACTTCTAAATTACGATCAATCCATGCAGTTAGTCCTCCCGCGTGCTCAAAGAAGTCCAGCCAATTCGGTCGGGGCAACAGTCGCATCCATATCCCTCGAGTACGCGAGCAATCCCGCAGAACATGCAGCCCGTCCTCCATCGCTGTGCTGCAGAGGCCGCATGTCGGGGATGTCACCAGCTGCCGCGTCCAGAGCAGTTCCCTTGTAGGCAGTCTATCATGTCTTGCTTGCCACAACAGAAAGTTGCCTCGTTGAGGTCCTTTTAATTTCCAGATATTCTGCCACTTTCTGCTGTCATCCGCACCATCACATGGAATTTGGATCGCGTAGGCTGATCTCACCGAAAAAACCCCCAGACGGCCCCCTTAGCTGTGCGATCCCGGTGCTGTCTACTGCTGTGGTGACCTCCTGCTGACCCGCCTCCCTCAAGCCTGCCAAAACAATAGGAACTGCTGCCAAGATGCTCCGCCATGTGTGTGTTGTGGACTGGCGTGGTGGCGAAGTCCTTAGTGGAGACCCATACTTTGCTTTGAGTACCTTCACCCGTAATACATCCTCCTCAAGTATCAAGCGCCACACCAGTTTTGCTATTAATTGTTACGTTGTACTCGTTCAGCAGGAATCTGGGTCCGATCCCCAGCTTGTTGCATTCAAAAAGACTGAGTTTTTGAAAGATGGACATTGCCTTTATTTTTAATCTTTCCTAACTCATTATACACTACTTGTTTGGGGTAAGTTAATATTTTCAAATTGTTGGTTTAGGAGGTTCTTCAAACAATATTGTTAGGCATATAGATTCATATGTGCTAGTGAGGAGATGATCCTTGACTTGTTACATTTTCACTTCGTAATGTGTGTGTATATAATTTATTTATTTTTTTAAAAAAATTAGGGAGGGGAATCGAACTCGAGACCCGAGAATAAGATAAATGCTACTCAACCGATATATATATATATATATATATATATATATATATATGTATATGTATGTATGTATGTATGTATGTATATAACGAAGACATGTGAGACATTTATGTGCCAATTTGAGGAGTGTTGAAAACAAGGAAATTCTTGTCGCCTCCCTAAGACCATCCTATGGTTACACTAGGTTCAATTTGTAGATTTTGTGTACAAACTCTGTAGATTTTTAGGGTATTTTTGATGCTATTGTGTATATTTGAATTCAAGTACGAATAAGAACATCTTCTTCTACAACTCTACTTTGTTTTCAGAAGTGCATGTGGAACCACACACTGTACATTTTAACGTGTTTCTTGTAGAATGTTTTTTTATCTCTCCATAGTCATAGTCATGTGGTCTAACAGTGGTCATCAAGTCAACACAAGCCTTTTCCCTTATGGGGTTTTTGAACCAGCTCGCACGAAAAATTGACCAGACGGATATGTCATTTTAAAAAACAAAGAAAATATTTACTAGTTTACCCTAAGTTACCGGGATTCGATCTCGGTTCTCAGTTTTCTTACCGCGGGGAAGAAAAATGAGCAATGAGTTGCAGAATTCGAATTAGGATATACTGATTGTTTAGTTTACCTTAGGTTATAGGGATTCCATCTCGGTTCTCAGTTTTCTTACCGTCGTGAAGAAGGATGAGCAATGAGTTGCGGAATTCGAATTAGGATATACTGAGTATCGTTGTTGCTGTAAAAAAAATAAAGACAGATTTTTTTGGAATATATATTTTCTTCAAATGCAAAAAGTTATATACTTATTTCAAGGATCTTCAATGTCCACATCAATAATGTAAATGTTTACAAATTATGAGCATTTTAGGAATAAAACTAAAGAAGGTTTGAATGAGAAAGACTAAAATGCCGCTAAACCATCATTAGTGATGGCATTTTACCCAAGTTCAGGCTAAAGATTAGGAAACACACATTTTCCTGGCATTGTCATATGACATATAATATAGGACAAAATAGTTTGGCTAGAGAGAAATAATACTTATTTTAAGTAAACGTCATTGTTTGTCAACTTTTGACGCATATCATGTGTCAAACCGGTACTCTAATAATAGCATATAGTTGGTTTAAATTTTTTTATTTCAAACAGTCAATAGTTTGATTTTTTTCCCTTTCTTTCTTTTCTTTTTTAATTCTTACCTCAAAATTACAAATAACGAAAACCGCCAATCCAAGTTTCATTTAAGGCTATATTCACATAGGATAACGAAATATTAATATGATCATACATATCTTAATACTTAGTAATTATTATTTATGCAACTTAATAGTTACTTATTAATTGTCAATAACAGAAAGAAGAAAAAATAGTAGTACTATACCTTCGTATTTTGCCAAATCATCTCAGCCACCGAATCACCTTATTTATGGTATAAATCTCATTAGCTAAATTGTATGTGTTCCAAGAAAAGAATCGACAGTTTCTTAAGAGATATTCATGAAGTTTGAGCATATGAACACTTGGACTTATAGTTTTTAAAATATATACATACTCTTGGACTTATTGTTATAGACAAATTCTAAAAGACTATCCACTGCATCATATCTTTAAGGTACACTGTATACAAAATCCATGAACCATGCCACGGCGGTGGTCTATGGAGTTCAGAATTCAATCTTGAAGATGGAAAAAATATACAGCCCTCATAATTGATACATAATTGTTACGAATTCAATCATGGATATGGAAAAAGGACGTAACCAATACATAATTTACTCCATGCTAAACCACGATATGCGATCCTTTAAATTGTCCTTAAACAGCTGCATTAATTTGAACAGTTTCCGTTCTCAGGATATAGCTTCGTTCGAATCTGAAATAAAGACATAGCTTAGTTAGTATTTGAAATAACATTCGAGTTGAATAATTGAAACAGTTACCAGCACTAGAGCGACAGAGTAAATGTGTAGGCGAGCGACAAAAGTTGATGAACGGTGAAAATGATATCCAAAGGCGCGTTAACAAGTCACCTGCACTCCTGTCTAGGATCAGATCTTTTTACCCTCTTTTCTTTCACCTTCCTTCCCATCTCGTCACGTGTTTTCCATCTCTCTCATGCATCTCTTCCTTCTCACTTTTTATCTAGGTTTACCATCCACTCTTGGTACCATGTGGCGGTGAGAAAGAAGGCGAGGGAAAAGGGTTTGAGTCCCATTCCTGTCTATTGTGTGTGTAGTTGCACCATGTGACTCCACACCTCATCTGCTTCTGCTTGTACATTAAATTCTTATACTATTCCCTTTAGCCCCCAAAAACTCCTTTCACACATGACACACACCACCGCTTCAACAAGTCCCTTCTATCATATCACTCCACCATTTGTATAAAAATCTTAGCTAGATCCCACTCTAAAGAAAAGGCTTCAAGCTCTTGCTGGAACCAAAAATTAGATATCTGAGGAAACAGTACAGAGATTTCAAAACACATGGCTCCACTTCAAGATCTCTGCTGCCTCAGGAAGGTACTACCGCTAGTGATCTTAATTGCATTGGTTTTTATCACTTCTTCAATGTTCTTTTCTACTTATTCTTCTCAAATCCAACCACAAAGGAGTGAGCTTTTTGGTAGAAGAATATTGTTAGAGGTAGATGACGATGATGATGAAGAGCAGCCAATCAAGGAGAAGAAGATTAGCAGTAGTAGTACTACCAGTACTACACTCTCCTCCAAGGATAAAACTAAAATCCTCAAAACCACTAGTGACTTATCAAAGAATCAAACCAAGTTTATGAAACCACTCACTAGCTCAACCAAAAACCAGACCAAACTTTCCAAACTCCAATCTGATTTGTTAATTAAGAAGAATAACAAGACCAAGCTCATCAAGCCCGCCTCTGTTTCCGGTAAAGAAAATCCCAACATCAAATCCCGGTTCAAGAAGCTCAATTCCACTTCAAAGTCATCAACTTTATCCGAAAACACAACACTATTGATCAAGAAATCTTCAGACCTATCGAAAACAAGCTCACCCAAGAACAAGACAGCAAAACCAACTACACCAAAAGAAACCAAAATCCTTTTAGACAAGAATCTTAGCACCGATTCTAGTACCAATTCCAAGACCCCAACTAAAAAACAGGCATCTAACCAAAAGCATAAATCAGAGAAAGTTAACCCCAAGCAAACATTGCCAAGCTGGATTGATATAGAAGATGATGATGATGACTTGGTATCTGGATTCAGAGGCCTGCCCTCAAAATTTCAACAAACACTATTGCCAGATTTAGAAAGAATTTCAAAGACTTCACAACTTTATCTCAATAAGGCCAACAAGGAAATGACCAAAGGGTTCAAACTATATGTTGGCAACAAATATGCAGCCCCAATTGCATCTGCGGTTTCTTTTGCTTTCATTTTAATCCCTCTCCTTCTTGTCTCCCTAGTTTTCAATAAATTCAAATCCTATTTATCTCTCCAAAAGATCTTGATTTTCATCCAAGTTTATCTATCCATTTACTTCTCCATCCTCTGTCTCTCTTCTTTGGCATCTGGGCTTGAGCCTTTGAAGTTTCTATACACTACATCGCAGTCCACCTATGTTTGCCTACAGGTGCTCAAGACGCTTGGATATGTGTTGTACCTCCTTCTGCTTTTGGTGTACTCGGTCTTGGAGTTCTCCGCCGACACTGGGCTGGTTACGAAGTTATTGGTCTTGGGCCAGATTTGTATGGGCTTTGCTATTGGGCTTCATTATTACGTGATGGTTTTTCATCGGGCTGTTTTACATCAGCCTCCGAAAACTAACTGGAAGGTCCATGCAATTTATGCCACGTGTTTTCTTCTGATTTGCATGTTTACAAGGGCTGATCGAAGAAAGAAGGCTTATTTGGAAGGCAGTGGTGAGGAGCAAAAAATGAGCTAAGCTTTTATTGTTATTACTTTTTTTTTTGGAACGAAGAAAACTTAGCTAAGCTAAGTAAAAGTATTATTATTCCTTTATCTTTTTCTTCACCATTTTATGGTTCTTTGAGTTCCTAGAGAAGTGAATTAAGAGAAGATAATATAAAATTGCTGCTCTCTTTTTGTAAAATCATTTTTGACGCATTAAAATTCAATATTTGTGCTCAGATGACATAGTTCAGTTGATACTCGGGTTGGAAAATTACTCCCAGAAAGGGAAAACATGACGTGCACAGCGTGTGTGCTTTACTGCTGTCTGAGTCAATGGTATGGTCATTGTATCAGGCTCAATTGAGTTAGACGGTTGCTGACTCAGTTTACATTATGCATCTTGTGTGGGTTCTCGGCAATGCTTTACCAACCTAGAAGGTCACTGAGTTCTTGGTTTACATTCTCTACGGAGCTTCTTGAATCTAGAGCGGTAGAGACCCATGGGACCATGGATATTTGCTCCCAAAAAATTCAATTTCATAATATAAAGAAAATCGGTAGAACAAAATTCAAGATAATTTTTATTGTTTGAAGATTACAAAACAAAATTCATAATAATTTTTTCATGTCTTATTCTCGCAATTAGGTAAAGCATGATTAATAGATTACATGGTACATGTTTATTATAAAACCATCTTTAGACCTAAGTCGCAATTCCGAACGACGTTTTAGGTTCCTAAAAACGCAATTCTAAATGACGCATTAAAAACAATGAAATGATTTAAAATCAATTTTTCTTAAAAGGACTCTAACTGGACTCCCCCCCGGTCTGGTTAGAAATGTGTCCTAGAGGTCCATTATTGTAAAGACTCCAATGAACACATGATAGTTTGCTTAAAAAATTCACTCGATGTTTAGTTTTTAAAGATTTTATAATCATTTATAATTTGATCCTAACCATACTTGAAAAACAAACATACATATTTGCTTGATACCGAGCACTATTTTGGTTCCTACTTTATGCAGATTTGACGAAATGTCTGCATTCTTAGCTCGGTCTGTGTATCAAATGCAAACGTAAAATAGTCGTGATCATACATGCCTAGTTTTTAATGATCTTATACCATACCTTAACAACTTTTTTTTCCGAGCAAAAGTTCATACTTTGTCTCTGACCCTGACGGCTCCTACCGGTTCAGCTTCAAAGAGTATTGGTGGTGGATGTAAATCAAGAGAACAACATATTTCTAAGTTTGATGAGTTGACTCACACAAGATGTCTTTTTTTTTTTGAGCAACTTTTTTTTTTTGTTTATAATGAAGAGGGGAGGGGGAAAAAGCAAGTGCGAAATACGTATATGCTTAAGGGATGACGCAATAAAGTTTTGGGTTTTGGTCGCACCGGCGTACGCATACGGAAAAGTAGAAATAATAGCGTAGTGTAGTTACGGCGATATAGATTTAAATTGCGTCATATATTTTTTTTGTGAGTAGCAGTTGATCGACACAATTTTTATTATAGGTCATTGGGAAACAATCTCTGTGTGAGTATAACTGCGTACATCCGACCTCTCATACCCCGTCATAGGCGGGAGACTCTAAGAAAATAGGTAATGTTGTTATATATTTTTTGTGAGTAAAACAAGCTTTGGAGTTAGCAGTTCACCAGAACCGGATCCTCTCACCCATTTTTCCTCACCACACTTCCCACCGCACGATACGTGGCAGTATGAGGGGTGGTGAGGCTAGATGCGGGTCACGCTCATCTAGTCTCACCACCTTTTGTTGTCACGAGTCGTGCAGTGGGGGTGGGGTGAGTAGAAATACCTCCCATAAAACCGTACATGTGAAGCAATATGAGGCTTTGGAGTTGGGGAATATCTGATGATCAAATCCAATGATTGTAAAATTACAAAATAAATAAGAATAAAAATCTGTAATGATGATGTATTTATAATATAAAATGATATATTATGATGTTCCATATAAGACTGGACTAGAGATGCAAAAGTTGATCGAGTTTGGCTTACGTTTTCATCTGATTGTTTGGTTTGATAAATTTCGAGATTGATTTGATTCGATTCAAATATCTAACGAACCACTCTTGAGCATAATGATTCTTGATTCGTTAACTCGAACGTACGCGATCCTAATATATATATATATATATATATATATATATATATATATATATATATATATATATATATATTATGTATAGTTTGATGTTATATTAATATTTTATTTGGTATAAAAATAATTTAAACATGATAATCGTCAATTATTGTAATAATATAAAGTTTTTATGTAGCAAACTAATAATAATTCAATACTATCAATTAAAACACCAGTTTTTACTAATACGTACAATATATAGAATGAAAAACCTATCTTTACTTTTGCTAGAAATAACTTTGAATACTCCTAGAGTTCGATATAAGTTTGGAAGCACTTGAGTCTAAGTTTTAAAAATTTTAAAAATACTTAATTTGATAATTTAATATTAAGGTGGAACCTGTAATTGATTTTGTAACAAACGCGGAAAGGCCCACCAACATAGAATTCCTTAAAGGAAAAAAGAAAATAAGAAGACAAGAACTGGAGAAAGAAATGTTCAAATAGGGAAAATTCTATCTTGGAGCAAAAGATATCAAAACGACTGCAGATTGAAATTGAACAACCTTCCCTAAGTGCCTCATGAAAGTCTCATCTCTCAACTGAACCCTTTGCCTCCATGCTTTCACTGGATTCTTCCTCTACTTCCTTCTGTTTTCCAAACAGCTATCGGTAGATAAGGATAAAAGAGGTTGCTTTTAAAGAAAAAACAAGAAGGAAGAAGGCGAAACTGTAATGTCAATGTCAAGGCTGTTGTTCTCATGCATAAGAAATGGCTCTGCAAAGTCTTTAACTGGTCTGAAGCGGTAAGCTCCTCTTTTCTTTTTTTTTTTTCAAGATTTTGTACATTTTCTTATGTAATATTTTGGGGTCAATTTATCTTTTGAAGTTGGAAAATTGTGGGTTTACTTCGTTTGATATTTGATCGTGCTTTCTTGGTGGGAATTTTTGTGGGCTTACTTTAATTCGTATTTTTCTGTTTGACTACGAATAGTTGTTTAGTTTGGGTCTTTTCTTGTATTCTGATTCTGGTGTTTTTGATTCCTTGTATGTTCGTTTACTATTTGTTATTTGCTTTTAATCATTGAACAGCTTTTTTTTTTTTTTTTGCTTTCTCTTTCGGAGGTAAACATGTGTTATATAAGAAGAGAGAAGGTTTGGAGAGAGCAAAGGAATTCTGTTCATTACGGTATCGAAATTGCCATTTCGGTGAAGGGAGTTTCTTATTGTGTCAATTCCTTTTTGTGAATTTACCCAGTGCACCCACGGCGTGGGGGAGGACGGGTTAATGAAAATGATATCGGTATATTGGTATTTGGAAGAGCTCAAAGACTGTGGTCATCTTTCTAGAATTACTATAGAAGTTTCCTGGTTGAGCCAATGTGTTGAGAGCAGTCTATTTGGAAGAGCTCAGTCTTTGACTGCAGTCTTTTTCCGTTCTTGATTGCACTATCTGTTCTTTGATCGCTAGGTTCCGCAGGTGTTTGATTCTAGTTGGAGTGGCTAGCATATTAGGTGGAAAGAGTAGTTGGTTTCTCTGAAAATGGATTCCTGTGGCTTTTTATAGACATGGCAATCCTATCAACAAGATGGTCAGATACATGGGCTTCACTGTGTAGCAGTGATGGAGTGCCCTTCTTTGAGTTTGTGTCTTTTGTTTTCTTTTCGTTGGTGTTATTTTGGAATAGTTGATTGTTGCATATGGTGAGAAGCTAATTTAATCTGTAGAACCCTTTTGAGATATATATGTCTCTCTGTATCTGTGCATGTTTATATGTGCATCCTACACTTGAGTTTGCAACTTGCACTGATGCATAAGTATAGCGCGAAAGGGAAGGGGAGACAGAGAAAAGGGGGAGGCATGGGAGCGGGAAAACATGCAGACGCCAATTTGTTAGAAATACAATAAGTACATTCTGTTATTGGTTTCTCATATCCCATTTCATGCTCGTACAGGTTTTGTCCAAACAGGGGCTTTCATTCTACAAGCTCTGCATGCTCTGCTAGACATTCAAAGAACCCTTTGATGGCCTCCCAAGTTTCAACTTCTTATTCATGGAGACACTTCCTTATTGTACCGTGGCTATGCATGTTTCTACTGTTTACACCAATATTCTGTTGACTAATTTCATTGATTTTATTATTTTCCGTCTTCTGCAGTCTCTTTGTTGTTTTCATATATCTTTCCTTCCTGCAGCCTACTGCTATTCTCGGTGGAGTTGGTGGATTGGCTTTTTATATTCGTTTCAATGATGAAAGAAGATCTATTGCCAAAGGTGTTCCATATTTCTCTATTAGCTGTGTTTTATTATTTCCTTTATTGAATAATTTAGGCTTGCGTAGCCTGTCCTTCTGTATGCAAGGTTTTAAATTTCCTTGAATTGTCCAAGCTGACTGTATCTTCCTTTCAATATTATTATCATTATTAGCTACCCAGCTTCTTTTTTCTTTGGGCTCTGAGCTAATTTCATCACAGACATTTTTATGAATTTCTAATTGGATGTGTTTAAGTAAATCTGGCTACAGACAGATGGTTTTTAAGGATTTCTTGTATCATAAATCGTGAAGTTTGGCCTTGGGAAACTATAACTTGACTTTTTAGATATTTTTTGCGATCTTCCAACATACAGGAGTGTTTTTTTTTTTTTGGTAAGTAACATGCATAAGTTAATTTACTTACAAAAAGAAAAACATACAGAAGTTAATTTGATGTGTGTAATTGCATGTTAATGGGGTCAATTTTATATGTAACATTCTCTTGACTTCCACTTGACTAGGCGAGGAGGTAAAGTTTGTGAGAAGTTCAATTGAGGGACCTATTATTGGTGGTCCATTCTGTCTAATTGATACAGGAGGCCATGTAGTCAATGAACGTGATTTTATGGGACACTGGGTTCTTCTGTATTTTGGATATACTTCATCTCCAGATATTGGGCCTGCAGAAGTTCAAAAGATGGCTCAGACTGTTCACATTTTAGGTTCTATTCTTTCACTCTGATTTAAGATTTTGCGGTTCTGCTGTTTTAGGCCTCTGATATTTTGTGTTTTCGTTTTGACAAGAGGCAAAACAGAATCTTAAAGTTCTACCTGTTTTTGTCACAATCGATCCACAGCGGGATACCCCTTCACAACTGCGTGCTTATCTTAAAGGTAAGTTTCTTTTATATTCACTCACCTTTTTTCGAGTTGGATCCTTCACTTTCTGGAGTTCTGACCTTTGCAACAAATTTTACTCTTTATGCTTCCCTTTTACTGGGTGTTATGGCAGAATTCAGCCCAAAGATCGTTGGTCTAACTGGGCCTGTCACTTCTGTGAGGCAAATGGCCCAAGAGTACCGAGTTTTCTTCAGGAAAGTTGATGAAGAAGGAGATGATTATCTTGTTGAGTCTTCCCATAACATGTACAGTTCAACCTTTTCTTTTACACTCTCATTGACCACCTGAGTACCTGCTTTTTCTGTCCTTTGATCCAATTTGGCAAATGATATACTATTACTAGGTATCTACTGAATCCAAACATGCAAGTCATGAAAAACTTTGGAGTGGAATATGGCGCAGAGGAGCTTTCAGAAGCCATTGCCAAAGAGTTGAAGAAACCTACTACATAGTCATTCTATGGCTTTATTTCTTACCATATCTCCCTGGTAACAGAACTATCAACTCTAGGATATTGATTCCCATTTTTGTCTGTTGATCGCGTTCCTTGAAAACTGCTTTCTGTTTAAGCTCTTGCAGATGGATTCCATTTGGTAGTTTGCCGCATTTTGGAGAGGATGTAGATTGATCTTTGTGTCAAGTCCTTGAGGTCTCAAGCAATTTTGCTGAGACAGTTTAAGGGACGTAGTTTCTAATCCTTACAATTCACCATCTTTAGTTAGTTAAAGTTGTTGCATATATTAATAACAGAAAGGTAGTTTTTTTTCCTACAAGTATATCCCTTAGTAAGGCTTTTTTTAACTGGCAATTCATCTTTTCTTTTTACCCAACTAGTGCTTCGTGGAGAATGGCTTAATCTTGCCTCACAAGTGGTTCGTAGAGAAGGGCTTAATCTGCATCATAATAGAATGCACGACTTTTCATAACCCGTGGTAAAATCACTAGGAAAACGTAAATTTATGGGAGCATATGGCCACTGCCATAAGTATGTCCCTTACATTGGTAAATTGATATATGCATCTGATATGTACAAAGATTTTCCTTGCTTCACCAATCACTGTTAAGAGGCAAGGGATGCAGCAGGTTTGCGTGCTTTCGGACTAGGTCATATGCTTTGTTCATGGTCTTTGAGGATGTATGTAAAGTAGCAGTTCCACAAATAGGTTATAACTTGTAAGAAGGAACTAGCGTGTCCCTAATCCTTCTCTTCACCGCCAAACCTGTTTCAAAGCAATGAATGCAGCAGTTAAGAGTTTTTTCAAACTAGACCATCTTCTTCAGGACGGGCTTTAAAGACGAACCAGAAATAGCACCACCCACTAAGGGGAGTCGGATCCCCTGACCGCCGCCCATCTCACCCCCACGTGACTGCCCGCCACGCGGCAGCAGGGGGTGGTGAGACTGGATGGGGGTCACCCGCACCCAGCCCTTACCACCCCCTGCTGTCACATGGCAGGGGGTTCTTTGTTACCGCTTCAGCAGGGGGGTCAGGAGATCCCGTCTGCCCACTAAAGAGGTGTGATGAGGTCGGATCCTCACCAAGGGATCAGAGATGATCTACTTAGAAATGCTATTAACCCTCCGTCAGTCAGTGAAGGTTGTCTTTCTGCTGACCTGCAAAGAAAGATCACCGTTAGAGGTCCCGGGGATTAGGGTCCCGGGAAAAACCTTCCGACGCTCAAGTCAGTCATTGTCATTTTTGATGGAGTTAATAAGAAGAGTTGTTGTTTATGTTGAAAGCCTGGTCTTCCTCGTTTTTACAGAGAGGATGATGGTAGTTTTTCTGTCTGATTTGGACTTGTTCCTTTGTCTCTTTCTTTTCTCTCCTTTATGTGTTCGGGCCAGCCAATGCATACGCAAGATTAATGGACTGATGACACGTGTTAAGCTAGTGCTGGTGAGGAGTGCCTGCATGTTAACCGTGTGTCGCCAAGTGTCGCAGCGTCTTGCTATATCCGGCACCTGGCAGGAGTCCGCTTTGGTGTCCTGGCCGAGCTCAATGGCCGGTCTGAATGGATGAGCTTACAGGGACGAGACAAGATCTCGTGGTCGTACGGGCCCTGAGGCTACTCGGCTCGGTTGTAGCCAAGCAGGTGTTTTAACATTGGTTCATTGTCTGGCCGAGTAGGCATTTATGCGCCGAGGTTGACCGGATGCCAATTTCGTAAAGTGACGTTGAACGTGTCGTAACCTAACAAAAAAATTTGTCTTTTTTTCAGAGTATAATTTTCACCCCATCAGGGTGGATACTCGTTTATACGGCTACCGCGTCTCTAAGAACAAGAGACTTTGGGGGACCTGAACAATGCAGCTTTTCTAAAAGACTGCTGCTAAATGTGTAGACACTTTCCTCTGATGTATGTTTAGGGATGCCTGTAGCAAGGAGAAAGAGAGAGATATTTGGGGATGGGTAATCTTGTGGTGGTTTTCAATCTTTTTATGGTAGTAAATGAGTAAACTTCTAACAATACGTTGGCTTCGTGGTAAATGAAAAACACTATTGCTAACCCGCAACCTTTTACTGTGGAACCCCGGATAAGATTATTGCAGCTCAAGTAGAATTTGGATTTTATTCACTATTATTATTATTGTTATTATTATTTTGGGCAAATACACAATTTTTTTGGGGCAAATACATATTTTAAGTCATACTATGAAGTTATGGGAGATAGTAATAGACACTAAAATTAGAGGAGAAACTCAAGTTACGGTAAACCAATTTGGTTTTATGGCAGGACGGTCAACTACGGAAGCAATACACATTTTAAGGAGATTGATGGAGAATTATAGTGAGAAGAAGCGCGATCTACATATAGTTTTCATCGATCTTGAAAAAGCGTATGATAGTGTGCCGGGACCAGATCTCCTCACCCCCACACTGCCACGTGGCATCAAGGTGCGATTGTGAGGCTAGATGAGTGTCACAAGGTGGGGTGGTGATGCTAGATGCGGGTGACACTCATCTAGCCTCACCACCCCACCTTGCTGCCACGTGGCGGCCGGTGAGCAAGGGGGTGACGGTGTGGGGGGTGAGGAGATCCCATCTCTAGTGTGCCACGTATACTGATATGAGATAGTCTGGATGGAAGAAGAGTTCCTATGAAGTATATCAACATAATTAGGGATATGTATGATAGGACGAAAACAACCGTTCATACGCCAGTAGGGAATACGGACTGCTTCCCGGTGGAATTTGGCCTCCATCAAGGGTCTGTTTTGAGCCCATTTCTTTTTGCAGTTGTCCTAGATGAGTTGTCAAAGCCGATCTAAGAGACAATCCCATGATGTATGCTTTTTGCTGACGATATTGTATTAGTCGCGGAAAATAGACATAATCTGAGTATTAGACTAGAAGAGGCGCGAGGTGCTTTAGAGAGAAAAGACCTAAGAATTAATCGTCCTAAGACTGAGTATCTGCACTGCGACTTCAGTGGCGCAGCCGACGATAAAAATAGCCAACTCACCATCAAGCGTCAAGTGGTCCCAAAGGTAAGTAAGTTCAAGTATCTAGGATTATTTGTACAGTAAAATGGGGACATAGAGAGTGACGTAGCACACCGAGTTTAGGCAGGTTGGTGTAGGTGGAGGGCGGCCTCAGGGGTGCTGTGTGACAAGAATAACTAACTAAATTAAAGGAAAATTTTTATAGGATGGCAGTGCGGCCGGCAATATTATATGGAACAGACTGCTGGGCCATCAAGAGGACACTGTCGTAGAGTATGGAAGTGACAGAGATAAGGATGGTGAGGTGGATGTGTGGACATACTAGGCTAGACAGGATAAGAAATGAGGCATACAGAGAAAGGTTAGAGGTGGCTAGTATAACAGATAAGATAAGAGGGGGAAGGCTGAGATGACTTGGGCATGTCAAGAGGAGACAGACAACGGCATCTGTCAGAGCAATTGAAAGCCTCACTGTAGAATGAAAGAGGAGTAAAGGCAGACCCAAATTGACGTGAGATAAGCAGATTAGACGTGAGATAGT
Organism: Eustoma russellianum; assembly: GCA_036186865.1. Lineage (NCBI taxonomy): Eukaryota > Viridiplantae > Streptophyta > Magnoliopsida > Gentianales > Gentianaceae > Eustoma > Eustoma russellianum. Next base: position 4,460,965 of record AP025051.1, read on the forward strand.
CTCTAAACTTTATGTTGACTTGCATTTTTTTGTTTTTGGTCTTTGTATTTCAACTATTTGTGCATATCTATTGTTGACTATTTTAATATCGGAAGCTTTTGATTTATATTCAGTAAAATCCATTCACTAGTACATATTTCTATTATTGTACTATCTATGCAGGTACATATAGAGCCAGAAGTCTCACTGGAATCAAAGTCTCTATCCCTTAGGATGGGGGTATTGTTTGTCTGCCTCTTACCCTCTCCAGATTCTAGCGATAGCTGTTGCTATCGTTAGGATATACTGGATATGATTGTTGTTGTTGTAAGTTGTTAATCGGGTTGTTTCAAGTAATGAGGGTCTATGGGCTATCAGAAAAGACCTTTTTGTTATATCTTTTCCTTCTCCTAAACAGACTAGTACTCCAACTGAGTAGACACGTTCATCCTGCAAATCTTTCATTACAATCTTTCTAAGATCTTTTTAGTTTATGAAAAAAAAACTGTTTTTTTTTTTAGAATTCTTCCATGCCTAGTGAAAGATATTCAAACTTAAAGTTGATCAATAAACTGAAACTAAATGATGCTTCAGTCCACTTGAAGTGACAGATTCATGCCCCCAAATCAAGTAAGTGATTCGATCGCATGCAGAAGTTGTTCGATCTTTGGCGCATGATGGTTGCAGAATGGCTAGTATTAACTTTTTTCTTGTCTATTTCTTCCATCAAAGAAACCACATAATTAAAACCATATTATAATTACTATTTAAACCATGTGTTTTACGAAATTGTGTTTGGAATTATTTAAATTAAATCGTCCAGCTTAATAAATTTGATATAATAAATATAATATTAAATATTAAATATCGTAATTATTTTAACTTGTAATGCACTCTTCAATATTTTCTATACAAATAATGTCATTAATTTGTGAAGCTTATTTCTTTCTGAAAGAGAAAAACTAAGAACTTTATAGGTTCATTTTAATTATAAGTCCGATTGTAATATGGGTCCAAACCATTACTGGTAAGAGTTGACTCAATATTACCAAATTGAGAAGTGCATGAGAAAAGGGCATACCAAATTTCTCTTTCTTCAGTGAAAATGTAGAGATCCTCCTCCTCCCATTGACCGAGTTTTTGGGTTTTCTACTTCCACCATCCATGACTGCAAACAAAGAGAAAATCAAGGAACAAGGTTCAAAGTCTCCCAAAACCAGCATAATCCAGAAACTTCACATCTACTCCTTCTCTTTTCCCACATTTGATCTCTCCCCGCAAAATAGAGGATAGAACAAAGGTCAAACAAAAAGAAGAAAGAAAAAAAAAAGTAGGGGCCTTTTTCATTTTCATTTTTGATCAGCCATTCCTTGATGCTGTAGAATGTAGATAGTGTTTGGCTGAATAACATATTCCTTGGCTCTCTGCTTCTTCAAATGTCCTTTTCTGCATCTTTAAGCCATTTCAATATACTTTTGTCCCAGATTTTCACTCAAGGTGAATGACATATTCTTATGTTTTAAACCAAAAGTGAACATGGAAATCAGTTTTAGGATTTAAAAACTGACCCTTAACGAAAAGACCTTGAAAAGTTTTCCATGCATATGGTAATTGAAATTCTTTCTCATAAACAAGGACCCATTTCTTGTTTTCTTTGTCTTCCATCTCAAGTTACAACCTGGATCATAACAAGTTTATTCTTTGTTATTCTATAAGTTAAACCATTGATCCTATGGGGGATACTTCTCCAGAGAAAAAATCAGGTTGTGGCCTGTTAAGTGTTTTTTTTGGACGTAGACCTCCAAGAACATCATCATCATCATCGCCGGTTACGGTTCCAACAGCAAATGTAAACGGTATTACAAGATCCCCGAGCACCCCAAATTCAAAAAGGCGGCGAGGGGGCTCCACTGAAACTTTTCTTGATGATTCAAGTGTTCGATCAGATCAGAATTCGCAAAAACAGGGCGATAGAATCATTGATAGGCCTGGACCGAACCATTCCAGGTGCCCTTCTTCAAATGTAGTATATCAACAACATCAGGTCCCTGGATATATTCAAGGTCATGGCAGGAAAGGTTCTGATCATGATCAGATAACGGTAGCCAGGAGCGCCCCGCCTAGTCAAGTCTTTGGTGTGGCGAAAAAGGTGCCTCAAGGAGCAGTTGGGTTGTCAGGGGAGCTTGAGAGCATGATCCAAGACCACCAGAGATCAAAAGGTGCTGGTTCATTAGTCCGTGCATCGTCCAGCAATGTTATGTTACATGGGAATTTGGGGAACTTAAGACAAGGTGGGGGGAATGGCAACACGAATTCTGCTAATGTTCTTGATTTCCTCCCAAAGACAGCAAGAGAGGAGCCAATGCCAAGTAAGGTTGCGACAAATGTGGTGAAAGAACGAAGTGAAAAGCCAAAAAAAACCAGAATCTCTCTGCCGCGGTCTCTCCACAAGAATGGACCCTGAGGAGTTGAAGATTCTGGGGAATGAAGATTACAAGAATGGAAGGTTTGCTGAAGCCTTGGCTTTGTATGATGCTGCTATTTCTATTGATCCTAGTAAAGCTTCCTATCGAAGCAACAAATCTGCAGCATTAACCGCTTTAGGACGGCTTCTTGAGGCCGTTTTCGAGTGCAGAGAAGCTATCCGAATTGAACCTCATAACCAAAGAGCTCATAATCGTTTGGCCAATCTACATCTTAGGTACCGATGCTGGTTTCCAATTTACTGATTGCTCTGCCATTTTGAGAATGTTAGCGCATTTTTTTACTGCTTGCCAATCTTGCTTTTTGCCCCTTGTTTTCTGCTTGCAGATTAGGAGAAGCAGAAAAGACAATGTACCATTACAAATATGCGGGAGCAGAAGCCGACCCTGATGTATTAGCCAAGGCTAGAAAACTTCAAGGCCATTTGAACAAGTGCACTGAGGCAAAGATGCAAAGAGATTGGAATGCTGTCTTGAGAGAAGCAGGGCTTGCTGTATCAGCTGGTGCAGATTCTGCTCCACAGGTTAGCTGTTCGATCTTTGATTTTAACCAACACATTGAATACATAGCTATTATCTTCTCAAAGTGGTAGATCATAACGTAGGCGACGAACACATTCAAATGGAGGTTTAGTTTCTTGTTGATTGCGTAATATCATTGTACTATAATTCCTATTTTCTAATGGTACTACTGCCTAACCTGCATTTTTGGCTGTGGCTGTGATTGATGAAGATATTTGCTCTGAAAGCTGAAGCCTTGCTAAAGCTTCAAAGACTCCAGGAGGCAGATGACACTTTGAAAAGTGGTCCTAAATTTGATGATGATGACTGCACAAAATTCTTCGGGCCTATTGGTTTCGCGACCATTTTGGTTATTCGAGCTCAAGTTGACATGGCAGCTGGAAGGTTGGTGGACATTGATAAAAGAAAACTAGTCCAGTGATTTCTTATAAGCCCTTAACTATACTGCAGCAGTATTGGTCCTTATTTTCGGAATAAAGGGGCCGACTTTTGTCTTATTAACCTTCTTTTGCATCTAATTAAGCTGTGGAGGGCTGAGACAAACACAAAATCAATGGCTATTGATAATGCATTTGTTGTTTGCCAGGTTTGACGATGCGGTTGAAGCAGGCCAACTAGCTGTAAAGTTAGACTCCAACAACAAGGAAGCAACAACGGTGGTCCGAAGGATACAAGCTGTGGCAATAGCTAGATCTAATGGCAATGATCATTTCAAGGTGGGGAAATATTCAGAAGCGTGTAATGCTTATGGAGAAGGACTATACCATGACCCCAACAACGCAGTATTGCTGAGTAATCGAGCTGCTTGTCGATCCAAACTTGGTCAATATGAGAAGGCACTTGAAGATTGCAATGCTGCTGTTAGAGTTCGCCCATCTTATAACAGGGCCAGGTTAAGGAGAGCTGATTGCTACCTTAAGGTAACCTACCTTTACTTAAGCACACAATAGGCTGTTCCTTTGTTACATTTAGATGGTTTTGTTGAATAGACACGAGAGGTTTCCATTTTCAAGGGAGTCAAGGACACACTATTCCTTGATTTTGGAATACGATGGAATAAAGCAAGATGACTCACTAAATTGGCTGCGTTTCTTATATTGTGAAGTAGCAGTTGATCGATACAGCTTGACGCAATTTCATTATGGGTCATCGGGAAACAACCTCTGCGTGTTTCTGACGCATGGGTATGGTTGCGTACATCTGACCCACATACCCTGTCATAGGCGAGATCCTCTAAAAAAATGGGGTAAAGTTGTTGTTGTTGAATAAACACGAGACAACCTTGCGCCCTTGATGAATCGGTCTGAAGAAACACAACTATAACGCCCTAGAACTTGGGCTAGCCAATTACTAAGTATCTAACAACACTAAATGTCAACTTTTAAAACGTCATCCTTGCTTACATGAAAGTAGTTAACCCAAGTTCATCCTCAGATACTTAGGCAACAAACTTATGTACTAGTCCATTTTTCCGATTCTTTTTGACGTAGGATTCTTTCCATTATTTTTTGATGTGTGACGGAGTATTACAATAACGTTAAATGTGATGTGTCGATTGACCCTCCTATGGTATATTCCTTTCGGGACTACATTGTCAAGCGCCTAATTTTACGTAAATCCTTATGCTTTGTTATTTTTGCTATCAAACAAGCATTGAATCCCATACACTAACGATAGCTTTTAATGCCGTTGAGGTATACTGGGTATGTGGTGTTGTTGTAACAAGCATTGACATATTCCAGTTGTACAATGACAGTTGCAAAAGTGGGAGGCTTGTATTCAAGATTGTCAAGTACTGTTGAAAGATTCACCTGATGATGAAGAGGCAAAGAGGATGCTAGAGGAGGCAGAGGCAGCACTCAGGTGTCAGAATTGACTCCAACTCCAGATTAGTTGAATTAATCTCAGACATTTCTCTAAAACTTGCATTTTCTCTCGACCACCTCTGCTGGAACACCCTTGGGATGTGCAAGCATGGAGGTCAAAGAGGCAAAAACGGTGTGCCTCTTGCTAGGAGAAGGCAAAAGAAAGTAAAATGAGAACGAGATGTTTCAGGGGGTGGATTAGCATGTGCATTTGATTTGTGTAGGAAAAAGAGAAAAGTAATCTTGGTTTTGTTGTACTAATAGAATGCACTGAATAGAGAAAGGATCATCATCAGTATACTCACCACCATCCAAATTTTTCCTGAAGGAAAAAAAAAACACTTAAGATTGAGTTTTCACAAACTTTGTTCTATCTGATTGTACAATTCACACACATTCCTAATGTCATGTTGATGCTAGAAAGCTTGGTTCTGTAGATGAAATTTCAAAAGAGAGGACCTACCTAGGGTCAGCCAAGTGTTGACACCGAATTAGGAACCTTTGATTTCTTGATTTTATTTTAGCTACTGGCACAAATGTAAAATACGCATGTACTGTACTCTTCTTCTTCTTCTTCAGACACATTTGGCATGGTGCAAAAACCTTGTTCATAGATGTTTTTGCTGGTATTCGACCTGGATTTGGATGCTTGTAATTGTGGTTTCCCCCTACATTCAGATTCAGTTATGCGATTTGGGTAATGACAACTCATAGTGAACTGTTAACTATTTGAATAGTGGCGAGGTTGAGACAATGTCACCTGGCGTTCAGGCTTAAAAGTCTTCTGCACAATCCTTGTACTCTTACAACATTATGACGTGTTGCAACTTACCAATCAAAGAAAGGCATGTAAACGCATGCCACAAGTTTTAATGCAAGATTTGTGATTTAACCACACCAACTAAAGCAACTCATAAACATTAATACAATCTCCCGTACCCATTGTCTTACAACCTCTCGTATCTAAATCAAGTCATAAACATTAATACACACATTGTGTATAACCAAATATTTAGCTCATAACAGAAAACAAACGTCAAACAATAATACCAAGCTCCAGCCAATGAATAACATTACAACACGAACCCACTTATTACCAATTCATTCGTATACAGATCATTCTTACTCTTTGAGTGGGAAAGGAAAGTCAATCCAAAGAAAAAAAGAAGTAAAGCAAAATCAAGGGCCCAAAAAGCTCTTACATCACAGAAACCACAACAGAAGAATCAGAGCCGTCGATCAACGAATCCTGATCAGGAGTACCATCGCAGTAGTTCCTGATGGCAGTGAGTTCAAACGGCGACCTATCAGTAGCCAACCACTGCTCCACCGTGAACTGGTGCTGTGCACATCCCTTGTGGACCCCAGTGGTAGTCACCTCCACGTAGTTAACGTACCATCCATGGTGTGGGCCAGATCCATCTGAGGTCAGATTTAATGCACAAGGGGGCCCACTCAAACAGGGGCCTCTCCCACTGAAGATGTCCAAGTTTCCTCTCTCGAAATAATTGTAGCCCGGGCCCATTAGCCCGCCCCATGCTTCGATATTCTTGATTCTTATGCCGTATCCATTTGCATCGTAGAGAGTCACGGTTATGTTGGAATCTGTCCCTGCTTTTATGATTGATCCGGTTCGTATGTAGACCGTGTATACACAATCTGGATCCTGTGTATTACCAATCAGAATTTTTTGTAAAAATTATGCTCTTTTTTTTTAAAAAAAAAAATGGATCAACTTTGTTCCACGATCAAAATACATTTCCGGCGTACTAGGCTCCCGCGTTTGCACGAAGTCTGAAAAGGAGCCGAATCGCTTCGTGATCTATTGTACACACGCAGCCTTACCTTACACACTTTGAACAAGAAGCTGTTTCTTCGACTCGAATCCGTAACTTCAAGGTCACAAAGCTGCAATCAATTACTCTAAGTTCCGCCCTCAACTTTATTCCACAATTAGGAGTGCTAACGAACCGAACCGAGCCGAATAGTAGGTTTTCGATTTCGGATTCATTTAGCTAAACGAACTGTTTGACTCGGTTTGTTTAGCAAAACGAGCTTAAAAATTAGTTCGAGTTTGGCTCGATAACACTATAACTGTTTAAACGAACCAAACAATTTGCGAATAGTTTGGCTCGTTTAACTAAACGAACTCAAATAGATGTTTGAATTCAGTTCGTTTAAGTAAAATTAACGAACATACTCGAACTAAATACGAATCAAACTCAAACAGTTCAAGAACTGTTCGGTTCGCTTAACACCCCTATTCTCAATCAAAATATAGAAACTACAAAATATGTTAACCACTAACCATTATGTACATTAGTCTGTCTACTCGCGTCATTGAAGCCATTCACTACTGTTAAACTGTCTACTCGGTCCAATGGTTGCTGGATAAACCTCGAGACCATTGGCATGCATAAGCTGATTACGACAATAACTAATACCTGGCAGTGATAATGCTATTAAAGAAGGAGATATTATCAAGCACATTGAATCTATTGTGGATGTCGCTGCAGAAAAAGCAGTGGTAAGGCGCACATGTGGACTGAACAATGAAACAAGGGATTGATCGTCTAAGGAAGATAGATCCGCTGATAAAAGCACCTAAGCAGCAAGAATAGCTACAGCTCAAGCTAGTTTATATGCTTTTCACTTGAACTCTGAGTGAAATCTTTTGAGAATTTGATGTCCCGTAAACCCTTCAACTTGGGATTGAAACCTCAGACAATTTAACCTGAGACAATCTATCCTGCTTGTCTGACACAAATTCCGGGAATACATATCGCCAAATCCTCCGCCGTCCCCCCCCCCCCCCCTGGCGATGTAAAGATTATGCTCATTTGAGCCTCTATCTCGAGCATTACTTCGGTAGAGTGGACTCAATAATTTAGTTTTGAGCACCTAAACCATTGAACAAGTGAAGATCTTCCATTACATTTCCATCCTAAGATGACACTACGTGTATAGAATAGTCCTGCTTATTAGTACAGGCAGGCATAACGAGATAAAAAGATGTGATAGATAATACTGTAGCTCAATTAGTGGATCACATCATCTGTATTGCGAATGTTACTAATATGCATTGTATAGCCTCACTACTAGAATAATTGGATTCGATATCCTTGTACAAAATAAGATCCATGAACTCATAAATTATTCTCTGATACATGATCATGTAGTTCACTTTTAATCCGTCCATGAAACTAGAAAAAGATTCACTTTTTGAAATCACTTTCTTATGGCGTCACCAATCATTATGAGCAACGCACTTGTGAACCAAAAGATCTAAGGACTGTAACCCACACTACTAAGTAGGTGGTTTGGTCTGTACTAAATCTATAGTTTGCGTTTAGATCTATAAGGGTGTATAATCTCAAGAAAGAAAATGGCCAAATCAAGAACCCGTTAGAACAATACTATGACGTCTGATGTGTCACCATTTCATATGTTCTGATGTAAGACTCTTCCAGGAAAAGAAAAGAAAAGAAAATCCATACGCAGAGAGAAAGGGAAAGAGAGCAAGGGGAAAAAATGAGAAAAGAATTCGACTGAAAGTAGAGAAAAACGAGAAAAGAAGAAAGAAGGCGTTTGCAGAATTAAAGGGATAAGAAAACGGAACTTACCGATGATCGACAAATGGTGAAGATGGAGAAGATGATTAGGAGATGTAAGCAGAGGGGTCTGACCAAGCCTGCCGCCATGGCTTGTTCGAGTGATTCTCCTAATCGACTTCTCTTGCGGGTGTGTGGATAGATCTTGAATGATACTTTAGCCTGTTTTTGCGAGTGCTCTAGGCGGAAATAGAGGGATTTTGGTAAAATATTAATAATAATATAAATGAGATCAGTTTTTCGAATAACTGGTAAGTTGTTGCTATGTGGCTTTGTGATCACGGGTTTAAGCAGCATAAATAGCCTCTTTTATAAAGTGCAGGACAAAGTTGCGTACATCAAATCGCGAAGTGATCCGACATCTCTCTGGACAAACGATTCCACCTCCTCTCGGATTCTACGCAAACGCGGGAGCATAATATATCGTAAACACTCTTTTTAATAATACTATCAATGGCCATCTATTTCATTATAAATAATTACAATGATCATATTTCATCTTCACATTTTGCACCATCATTATGAATATTATCTTTATCTTCTTCATTTATAATGATTGCTCATACATTTGTTGTTTCTTTATAAAACTGCTATATTTAACAGAAAATTCAATGATCTAATGACAGTTGTATTTTGTTAAATGTCGTAAATTTATAACAAGACTTACAAAAGTGAAACCATAACTTTGAGACCAGGTGTGACAGGGACCCTTTCTGGTTGGGTTCAACTTTTTTATCATTTTTTTAAAGAGAGAGACATAGTGCTAACAGATGACTCCAAAATCAAACCTATTACAAATGGTGTATTAATGATTTGGTTGGCGAGCTGGATGTCTTGAAATAAACAAAAAAAAAAAACAATAAATGTCTTTGATTGAGGAAGGGTAGGTAGAACTTGATTGGAGGAGATTTGGACGTGGCGGACATGTTGGATTTTTTTAGATGATGGTGTAATCAGGTGAGGGCAATTTTAAAATGGTGTTAAAATATCATTAGTTTTTTTAGAATTAATTAAATATATGGAATATACGTCGTTATCAATCATTTTCTCATTTTACATATTAAATCTTATATAACATCATCTTATCTCACTAGTTGATCCATAATCAACATAAAATTTATAATAGGATGATATCGACCAAATAAACCTGGCATGTATTGAGACAACAAAGAGTATTTATCGATGATTTTGTTTTATGTTTCTCGTGTTTCCATGGATAACCTAATTTTGAAGTTTTTTTTTTTTTTTTTTTACCTTTTTAGTTGTTAAAATGTTTCAAATAGAAACGGCAATCTTAGGCACAAACTTTGACTTTGGTTTTAAAATTGTAGAAAACGTCTTAAAACTATTAATTCACCGTCCATGTCAAACTTGCATATAATTAGTAAAATTCAGCGGAAAAACAACATTTGGTTTTAAAGTTGTACAGAATGTGTTGAAACTATTAATTGACCATCCATGTAAAATTTATACTATCAATTACGTTACTAATTGACTATTAGTTACACTATGTTGAAACTCGAAATACACTTATATTTTACCATGATATCGTACATAGTTTAAATCAATGTAAAACCACTTCCAAATTTGTTCCTACTTCCGATCTCCTATCCTCGCATTATCTTATCTATCAAATGAAAGAGTATATCTCCAGGACATAGCCCAACTGGTTCTAGGCAGGAGTTCTCGAAAGGGAGGTCAGGTGTTCAATTCTTGTCAAAGGCAAGAAAGCCTCTTTCCAGCAAGTGCGTAGTGTGGGAGTTTCCTCGATCTGTAGGCTTGCCTGCAGTGCTGGGGGCTCCTTATGCAGACTACTGTGTATGTGACCAAGCTCCTGCTAGCTGGCCGTTGAATACCTAATTTAAATCAGTACACTATCTTTGGGACTAGGTGTGCCAGAGACCTTACTAGTTGGGATTAAACCTTTATCAAATGAAAGAGCCTATGCATAGGGTTAAATTATTCTCACCTTCTCCTTTTAGCTTTTTTAGGAGAATCCAATAATACATTTGGTATTTCCTTCAGTTAAAGACGTGCCGGATCATCAATACGATATATTCATATTTTTTGTAGCACATTATTATTTTCTTTCCTGGTTTTTTTTTTTTTTTACTTTCGTTCTTGATAATATTGTGATACATTAGAAAGCTGGAAATAAGGCTGGTTCTAAATGCAGTTAAACTAAGGAAAAGCAAATGTAGCTCTCTTTTCAGCATCACATATTCAACATCTCCTATTCTCATGCACATAAACTTCTATTCATCATACATACTTTTTCTCTTATTCACCACCCACCCGCTCCTCATCTCATAATGGAGGAGCGGGACTCGCCGGCAGGTGACAAAAACACCGAGCCTCCGCCTCCGCCCCTCCCGCCGGGGAGGGCCGAAACCTACATTGTTCAAATCCCTAAAGATCAAATTTATCGCGTGCCACCACCCGAAAATGCACACATTGTTGAGTGTTACCGAAAGGGAACTCCTAAGAACAAAAAGAAACATTGTCACGTTTGCACGTGCATTGTTGCATTCCTTGTCGCCATTGCTCTTGGCATTGGCGGAGTTATCGCCATTATCCTCCTCCTGTACAACCCTAAGTCCCCTGATTTTTCCGTCGTGCAAATTCGAGCAAATAACATATCATCATCATCTGGTCATGGCAATGGAATGCATGCCCAATATCCAATTTCTATTATTTTCAAGAACCCGAATAAGAAAATGGAGGTTCGATATGAAGTTGGAAAAATGACCCTTGTGTATAAGGGAAAGAATATTGCTCGAGGTAAATCTCCATTCTTGCATCAAGAAGCTGGCAAGAAATCTAAGGTTTATGAAACCTTAAAAGGCACAAATGCGGAAATGCCTAGTTGGTTACGAAAGAGTTTGGTTGATAAGAATCCGAAGTCGATGACTTTGATGATTGAGATGCCAATAGAGTTTACAAGTTGGGTGAGGAAAGTGAAGGAACAGCTACGTGTTACATGTCATGTTAAGGTAGACACATTGGGGAAAGGTACGAAAATTTTATCTGAAAACTGCCGAAAAAATTAAGTTTTGGAAGAATTAAGGTTGAAGCAAATGGAAGTGTCCTTGTTGTCAAGATTTTGATTTAGTACAAGGTTTGTTATTCTTTCTGGTCTGTCTATAATCCCTTTTCTTTTGAATAGATGGATTTCAATATTGACGGGAAAATTCTAGGTATCCAGATGTAAATTTTTTTATATATTTTTTCATATTTACATACATACACATTTTTTCTCAGCACCTGGAAACTTCATAGTTTCCTCTTAGGCAATTTCACTAGCAGCTCGTTCTTGTGAATACTCAAGCCATGATGTCTTTCTTTTTGTGTGTGGTTTTTTTTTTATTTATTTAAGTTTTTATATAGTATATGCTAGTGACGCATCTACTTCGTCATGTTTTATTACATATGCATAGACGCGTGAAATGGCGTAAAGAGATGTATCTACAAATAGTGAACTTTGATGAGTACGTAATTAAACTTACCAAATTAGCATTTTATTTTGTGAAACAGCTTTAGCTTAAAACAACAACAACAATCATACACAATATATCTCAACATCATCAAAAGCTATCGCTATAGTCTGAGGTGAGAGACAGTCAAACAATACCCTCCATCTCAAGATATAGAGAGCTTCCACAAAGACTCCCGGCTCTATATTTATATGCGTATGTGATACAATAATAGGAATATGGTGCGTTATTTTACTAGGAAAGAGATTTAGTAAACTCAGATGGAAAGCTTCGATATTAAAATAGTTATAATCGTGCATATGCACAAATAATAAAAGAGAAACACAAAAACAACAAAGTATAAAGTTAACCTAAAGTGTATAGTTGTCACAGATAATTGATCAAAACTTTGAATGCTGAACTTAAGGGCTAGTGATAGAAGTTGGACTCACAGCCGGTTTCATGTCATTTCTTTTGGAACATAGAACAAAGTCTGACTTGTACGACATTAAACTTTTTGGCGGAAATGGATCTTTATTAATAATCATAAAAAAAAAGATGTACATCCGTTCTTCATCATGTATTAAGGAGCTAATGATAGACTACTTTCTACAGCTATTAACACTTGTTCCTACATAGTTGCATTATCTACATATATAGCGTGGGCTTTTAGCAAAATATCCACATGTTGCGCTGTTAATTTTGCAGAAAGTGCATGATGGATGTCCGGCACATTGTTATTATGTCTCTTCCGATTCCAAAAATACAATAGGTCATACGACGCTTCTCGAAATATATATCTCCACGGATGAGAGCTATCCAGTTGTCCCATTTCTTGAGTCATGTTCATACCTATCCAATCCATCACCTTGTAAGGATTCCAAAATATATGCCATTTTAAAATAGGATCTGTTGTATTATATTCTAAAATACTTAAAAGAATCTATGTCATAAACATAGGGTTGACATAATGTATTAAAAGATGATACATATAGTAAGGTCTTCACAAGGTTACATGTTAGAGCTCGATAAACATAGGGTTGTCATAATGCGAAAAAGGCAAAACATCCGCTTTTTCACGTCCGTTTTAGATTAGCAGTTAAAGACAAATCCAGCGACTCAAGAAAATTCTTGGACTGAAAGCCTGTCTCACTAATAATACAATATGTAACGTAAAGGAAGACATAAAAACCTTTTTTTCTTTATAAATATATGTTTCACACTAACTTTCCGTATTATGAAAAGTTTTTGGAATATAATTTCTGGCGTTGAAAGTAAAGAATCTACAAGCCACTATATGATGAGCTGTAAAGCTAATTGATCGAGTAGGTCATGTCTTTTAAAAATTTTATGATGGTTATGTGTCAAATAGTGTCATAATTATCTGATGTCATATAAGATCTACCTATCTACAAACGAAAAGTAATTGGCTAAAACATAAGACCCATATATATCCTATAAAGTTGATTGATCAAAGAACAACTATTCATACTTGCTTTAGAACCATTTTAAAATTTGTGCTAAACGACTCATTCTTATGTATTTTTCATTTGGTCCCTTGGAAGCATACTTGTGGTGCACGACATTAAGAGGACACATTATGGTTCTATGTATACTCAAGCGGGTTTTTGCTCTATAGTAAAGCATTTTGTGAATCTCGTTTGGTTTTTAGTGTATGCTAACTAAAAAACTGGTTTGAAATATTGACCGACAACAATGGAATCATGGATCCAAGCCCTCAAGTTTAGCTGCCGCACATTTTTTTTTTTTTCTGTTTCTTGTCGTTTGTGTTATATAATCACATTCCTGATTGTTATCCGGTCAACCTTTTTTAAGACAATAATGGACTAAAAAGGTAAAGTAAAAAAATACTAAAACTTCAAAAAAGATGTTCTCGGTGCACTAGTCTCATGCGTTTGCGGAGTATATACGCCCGTTAATTAGAGAATGTGAAAAAGTTGAGATGAAGCTGTTGAAGGATTCGTGATGGGGCAAGGAGGGATTTTCATGCTCACTTTATTGTCATGATCTGCTAGGAGTAGTGTGAACTTTGTCATGGCATGCCGAGAAGAAGGAACAAGAATATGAAATGGACCTTTTTTTTTTCCCATAGAATGGTGGCCTCCAAATTTCTCATTTTTCAGAACTTTTTCAAAGATGAGATAAGTTATTTTAATCTATGTCTTATGAATTGTAGCTTCTAAGTGTACCTGATTCTTCTTGCACTCCATCTGATTATGCTTAACACAAAGGCAGCATAAACAACAACCACCACCCTCAACATACATACATACATGCATACATACATACATACATACATACATACATACATACATACATACATACATACATACATACATACATACATACATACATATATACACACACACACATATATATACATATATATACACACACACACATATACACACACACACACATATATATACACACACACAAGGAACTTGAAATTCTTAAAGTTGTGTTTGTCTGTTTGTTTTAGAGATAAAGTTATGTTTGTTTAGGGGATTATAAACAACTATTTAAATAACAAAGTATTTATGCGTAAAAGTTCTAACTCAGCTTTTTACGCCTCATAATTATCATTCAGAAAATAATGACATTATTCATAAAAATCAGTTGCTTCCTTTTTTTTTAAAAAAACGAGTTAAATCCTAATTAATACGATGATTAAGTCAGTAAGCACCGCGTAATTTATACTAATCATATTCAAAATTTATTGCATCGAATTACATATTAATCATATTCATAATTTAATTAGCTGACTTAAAAGCGAATATAATCAGACATTCACACAAGCGAGATGGTTCACATGATATTTATAAATTAAATAGGGCCTTTTAATGTTTTAGAACAATCAATTTATTTGTCCTATATGTCATTAGAGCCTTGAAGAGTAAGACAATGACGTGAATTTGATAGCGCTCTTTGAATAAATAGTTATGATCATTTTAGATTGACTCATTTCTTATATTACAAGGTCAATACTAACTGCAATATTAGTTTTCACTTTATTTATCGATGATTAAATGTTAAAATAACAAAATAGTAACTGACTCCGAACATTCAATAAAATTTCATTGTTGCAGTCTCTTAAAATAACAAATAATAACTCTTATGTTGTGACATATGTACTACTTTTATACATTGGAATTAGGGCTGTAAATGAACCAAGCCGTTCGGTTTTTCGGTTCGTTTGGCTCGAGCTCGAGCTCGAGCTCGGCTCGGATAAAAGGTTAATAAACAGAGTTTGAACACATTTTTTCTGTTCGAACTCGGTAAGTGGCACCGTTCATTTAAGGTGTTCGGCTCGTTAATGTTGTTCGTGACTTAAACGAACCAAGCTTGAACAATTAAATATGTTCGTTTAAATAAACGAACAAGCTCGGCTCGTTCGTTAAGTTAAATGAACCGAGCTTGAACAATGCAATGTTCGGCTCGTTCGACTCGTTTACAGCCCTAATTGGAATGAAAAGTTGTAAAAGATTATTTTGGCCATTGAAATCTGTCCTTTTTGTTATTCCACCACATGAATTTATAGAGTACAATTAAACATGTTAAGATAAACATTACTAAAAGTGATGCTATGATAATATTTATCAATCAAACCTACAAAGTATGGTAAGGATATGTACAAATCAAATCAATTACAATCAGATAATTATGAAGAATTTGATTAGATTGGATATATACAATCATATCCAATTGCATCCGCAATCTCTGTCTGACATTGCGCTTGTAGATCTACAGAGCTCAACGCAGCTCGGCAGGTCGGTCGGTCAGCAAGTCAGCCTAAATAGGTCGAGAGCATGTCAGTCTAGCTCAACAGGTTCGTCGGTCAATATATCAGTCTAAGTCAGTTTGGGTTTATCGAGCTTAACTTAGCTCGGCAGGTCAGGTTAGCGCTAACAAAAGTCCATGATGAAGATTTCCCAAATTAGTACAACGGAGAAAAATTTTGCAAGCACATTTATTATATTTGACTCGAAATGGTCATGTATTAATTGCATAACTTGATATAATCCACTAATAATGTTATGCCCCGCACCCTCCGTAGGGTAATTAAAAGACGAAGAAGAATTTTCTGAAATTAATAACGGTCAACGAAAATTAATTAGACATTAATATGAGGATTAATTAGAATAAATGGAGGATTTATTATTAGAGTTTAATTGTAATTAATTTTAAAATTAAACAATTAGGATTTATCCTTTAAGATAAATAAGAAATAAAATGTAATTTAGAAACACCAAACTTTTTCCCCTGACTATATATAAACTGAGAAGCGTCAGTTCCTTCAGAAACCAACGACGCTCCTTTTTGTCTGCCCTAGCCGTTCCTCCCAGCGTGAGAGAGGTAGCCTTCAGGAATCAATCCAACCTGCATCCGTTCTTCAATCCGTCTTCGAGTAATCAAAGGCAAGTAATCTGTTTATAAGTTCTTACGATTTGCGAAAGATAAACGGCCTATTTTACTATTCAATTGGATCACCATGCAGTAGATTTGTTCTTGATTATTTGTATACGATCTATGTGATTTGCTCTCGTGATTTGGCCAATGTATATGGAAAAGCTTTTGGTGATACTGTTGGTTATGTGGAATCCTGCAAATCCCTACCCCGTAAACCCTTTTGATGTGCCTGTATTGGTGGATGGGGTTGGGAATGGAGAACGGTGAGATCTTTCGGGTTGTTTTGATGATTGGTGTGCGTTCTAGGTTTGTATGCGTGATGAGTTTGTGGAGGATTCGCGTTGATGAGATAAGCATGAACTATTAGCGCAGTTAGGCTTGGATTGATGGGATGAAGTTTGGAATCAGTTTGGGGTTAGGATCCTGAGATGGTTGCAGAAAACGCAGAACCTGGCCTGGAACGTTGACATCGATCGATCGATGTCAGAGATCGATGTCCCCAGTCGGACATCGATCGATCGATGTATGGGTGGCTGAGAGATCGATGTCCCCAGTTGGACATCGATCGATCGATGTAGGTGAAACCTGAGAGATCGATGTCCTCAGAAGGACATCGATCGATCGAAGTCAGAGATCGATGTCCCCAGTTGGACATCGATCGATCGATGTATAGGGGATGAAGTTCTGAAATTTTGTGGAAAGTAGAGGAAGGAAGAGGGACGTTCGGGGAACCTTTGGGTGACCTTAGTGACTTCTTAAGACCTGATTAAGGTTAGTCTAAGCCTTGGGAACCTGCCCTAGGATGATGAATCAATCTTGGTGCTTCCAACGGATTCTCGAATCGAGTTTTAACGGGAATGACTTAGGCGGGTTAAGAGATGAAGGTACGAGGTACTTGAGAGTTCAACAAAGTATGGTTAGGGATATCGGTCTTAGGTTATGGATCTTAGTAACATGCCTAAGGGTTGACACGCTAGTCGGAGCCTAAGTGATGACGTGTAGGTTAGCAAAAGCTCGTGTGTGTTGTACTTGCGCATGTGTACATGAATGACTTATATGAATGTGAATTGCATACGAGAATGAGAAATGAGGATGATATGAGGAGTCTTGCATCATGGCACGTGCATTTGCATATTGATTTGAAAAGAAAGGTGCTTCGGCACGGATTTGCGAAGGTGACCTGCAGTGTAAACCGGGATGGAAATTTAAGCCGGGGCGCATTGTAGGGCACAAAAGGCTGTAACGTAAACCGGGATGGAAATATAAGCCGGGGCGCGTTACAGGGTATAAAGTTATGTGAAGTGACCGGACATTGTGACATGCATTGCACTGTTTTGAAAGAGAAAGCGTTCACGCATATATGAATGTGTAGTGTAGTGCATCTTTTGACATGCATCACGAGAGTCAGTGTGGTATGAATGTGAATGTTATTTGAATGCCGATGAATTGTTATTTGCGCGTAGATTGATGTACTTGCTTTATTACGCTACTCACTTATGTGTATTTGAAAGTTTACAAGACATGTGCCCCACCATCCCCTGGAATTACCTATTACTCATGTCTTGCCATGTGTTGATCCCGTACGTCTTATAAGTGGGTTACTTGCTAGCGTTTTTCGCTAAGGGTACTACCTTTTGTCATTGCAGATGAGCCTAGTTACGACATGATCTTTATCGAGGATGACGGCGAGTGGGCTGAATGGGATACCTAGACCTTGTTGGGGAGATTGATTAGCTAGTTACAACTGTTTCCATTTGTTTCATTTATTTGGTTATTCATTTGAGGTTTTAGATGGCTGCGACCATGTACACTGTCGGTGATCACATTGTCTTTGACGTACTACTTTGATGATTTAGTTGATTTGATATGTTTCCGCACTTATTTCTCTTACATCATCGATGATGTGTATTCGAGAGATGAGACGTCTTGTAGTCTTCTCAGTAAGCTACGACGGGTGAACCGGTTCGGATTCCGCTGTCCGGGTCGGGGCGCTACAGGTGGTATCAGAGCCTAGGCTTCAGATCTACCTCGGAGACCTAGGTTATGACATGTAGAGTCTTAAGTTATGATCTTCACCTTAAGTTGATCTTTAGATCTAAGTATGCAATTTCAGATTTAAGCTTGTTCTGGGATGGGTGTGTGTACGAGCGCGATTAGTGAAATCCAATAATTGTAATCGTTATAACCTATGAACTACGCCTTGTACCCTTATAGATGTCACGTTTTATTTTGGAACTGCTCGACACTAATGACGTGAACTTGCAGAAAAATGCCTCCCAGACGTGATAACCAAGGTAACGGTGGCAATGGGAACAATGACCCTCCTCCACCACCGCCAGTTCTAGTCCCACAAGCGCTGATTGATGCTATCACAGTGATAGCCCAAGGAGTTGCTCAGCAGCAGCAACAACCGCAGCAACCTCCTCCCGCGCCACCACAGCACGGCATAAGGTACTACATTGGGGAAATGCGAAAGATGCATGCCCCAAACTTTGAAGGGACAACTGACCCAGAGGTGGCTGGGTTTTGGCTGGACGAAGTAGAAAAATGCTTCAGGCTAGTGCAAGTGCCTGAAGAACACAAGGTGGATGTGGCCACGCCTTTCCTAACTGGCAGAGCGAATGCATGGTGGAACGGCATTTCGCCCAAGATGACTTCTCCCATCCAGTGGAGTCAATTTGTGAAGGCCTACAAGGACTATTATGTGCCAGAGACTGCCATTTTGGAGAAAATGAGACAGTTTGACAAGTTCGAACAGGGAAGGATGTCTGTCTCTGATTATGCAGATCGGTTCCATGCCTTGGGTAAGTTCACACCCTTGGTACTGGAAAACAACCGAATGAAGATGCTAAAATTTGAGGAAGGACTGAACCCCCGCATTCGGACTGCCATAGCGGGGTCAAGCTTGAAAACGTTCGAGGAGATGTTGGACGCATGTTATCGAGTGGAGAGTGACATGCGTAGGTCACAGAACAGAGAGGCTCGTGAAGAATCGAGCAAGAGGCCGAGAATTGAGCAAAGTGGGAGTAGGCCCGGACGTTGGGTCAAGATCCCCAGAAAGGGGCAAACGGGGCCAGTGCAAAGGACACCACAACTAAACCAACCCGGTCAACAAGCACCTGCAGAATGCCCACATTGCCATAAAAGACACATGGGCGAATGTTGGAAAATATCAGGTGCGTGCTTCAGATGTGGAAAGCCAGGCCATAGGATCAAGGACTGCCCAGAATGGAATCCTAAACCGCAAGCCGCAACAGGGCCAGCCCAGCAGCAGAGGGGCAGGCCTAATGCGAGAGTCCATGCGATGACAGACGCAGAGGTACAGGAGGATACCAACGTCGTGACAGGTACGACTTAAGTTTGATTATAGCAACCTAAGTGAATTTTTAGCCTTTTAAGTTGATTCAATATGCTTTATATGAGATCTTTATGTGCTGTACTTCATGTTAGGTGTGGTCTTAGTTAACAACGTGCCTGCAAACGTGTTATTTGATAGTGGCGCTAGCCACTGTTTCATTTCTAAGCGATTTGCCAAAGGGCTCGACTGTTTACCCGAATGGCTTGAGAACCCATTTAGAGTACAAGCAGCCGGCGAGCAAGTGCTGGTATCCCACCACCAGTACAAAGATTGTGAGATGGAGTTGGATGGGAAGTTATTCTCGGTGACCTTAGTCCCAATTCCTCTGAAGGACTTCGATGTAATATTGGGCATGGATTGGCTGACCAAAAATCATGCCAACATCGACTGTAAACTCAAGCAAGTGACCCTCAAAGACCCTGAGATGAATGACATCACGGTGCAAGGGAATACCAAGATAACCAAGGCTCCTAAGAAAATATACATGACGGCGATTAAGGCCTTTAAGGCTTTACAGAAAGGAGCAGAGGGATATATGGTGTATGCTATAGATGCTCAACAAGAAGTTCCCTCCATGGATCAAATTCCGGTAATCAATGAATTTAAGGACGTATTTCCGGATGATTTACCGGGAGTTCCGCCATCGAGAGAAGTGGAGTTCGAAATCAATTTGATACCCGGAGCCGAGCCTATATCAAAGGCACCCTACAGAATGGCTCCAGCTGAACTTAAGGAGTTAAAGGGGCAACTGCAAGAGTTGTTGGACAAGAAATTGATACGTCCCAGCGTATCACCGTGGGGAGCCCCAGTCCTTTTCGTAAAGAAGAAAGATGGCAGCATGAGGTTGTGCATTGACTATCGAGAGTTGAACAAGATCACCATCAAGAATAAATATCCTCTACCAAGGATTGAGGATTTGTTTGATCAGCTAAAGGGAGCTAGATGGTTTTCCAAGATTGACCTTCGTCAAGGATATCATCAGTTGCTGGTGAAAGCCGAAGACGTACCTAAAACGGCTTTTCGGACTCGATACGGGCATTATGAATTCTTAGTGATGCCTTTTGGACTAACTAATGCCCCAGCAGCTTTCATGGATTTGATGAACACCGTATTCCGAGAACAGTTAGACCAATTTGTAGTAGTGTTCATCGATGACATTTTGGTCTATTCCCCCGACGAACAAGCTCATGCTGAACATTTGAGAGTGGTGTTGCAAATTCTGAGGCAACAAAGGCTCTATGCCAAATTCAGTAAGTGTGAATTTTGGCTGAGAAGTGTAGCCTTCCTTGGTCACGTGATTTCTGAAGATGGGATCTCTGTGGATCCTAAGAAGATAGAAGCCATCACTGAGTGGCCAAGACCCACAAATGTGACCGAAGTCAGAAGCTTCCTAGGCTTGGCAGGCTACTATAGGAAGTTTGTTGAGGGATTCTCGACGATAGCAGTACCATTGAGTCGACTTACTCAGAAGAAGACTAAATTCGAATGGACTGCTGAATGCGAGCAGAGCTTTACTGAGCTCAAGAAGAGATTGACCACAGCCCCGGTGTTGGCGCAACCTTCCGGCACCGACGGTTTCGTGATCTATAGCGACGCGTCTAAGAAAGGGCTAGGTATGTACATCATTACAAGTAATGCAGTGTATATACATACGCTAGTCTTAAACTAACGTTCTGTTTATAGGTTGTGTTTTGATGCAAAATGAACGAGTCATATCATACGCGTCAAGACAATTGAAACCATATGAACAGAACTACCCGACGCATGATTTGGAGCTCGCAGCTGTGGTATTTGCCCTTAAAATCTGGAGACACTATCTATATGGAGAGAAGTGTGCAGTATTCACCGATCACAAGAGCCTGAAGTATCTGTTCTCGCAGAAGGAGCTGAATATGAGACAAAGAAGGTGGTTAGAGTTACTCAAGGACTATGACTTGACCATCAACTACCATCCGGGCAAAGCCAATAGAGTGGCGGACGCTTTGAGCAGAAAGTCTAGCCACGCAAGACAGTCTCCATTGGAAAGAGAGATTGAAGAGTTTGACCTTGAATTGGTGGATTCAGTGGCAAATGTCCTCACAGCTCTGTCTATCAGCCCAGACTTGGTAGACCGAATCAAAGAAGCACAGTATGAGGACCCAGCACTGAAAGAGATCCGCGACAGATTATCCACGGGACCGGTAAAGGACTTCCAGTTGCGAGAAGATGGGAGTCTATGGTTCCAGAATCGGTTATGCGTGCCAAGTAAAGACGAACTCCAAACAGAATTGCTCCGAGAAGCGCATAACTCAAGAATGTCCATCCACCCCGGGAGTACTAAGATGTATAGAGACCTCAAAAGAAACTATTGGTGGATAGGGATGAAGAGGTCAATAGCGGCATATGTTGAGAGATGTTGGATATGCCAACAAGTCAAAGCGGAACATCAACGACCTGGTGGCTTGATGAAGCCACTAGAGATTCCAGAGTGGAAATGGGAGCACGTGACGATGGATTTCGTAATGGGACTACCCAAGACCCGCAATGGAAACGAGATGATTTGGGTAATCGTAGACAGACTGACGAAGACGGCTCATTTTATTGCCATGCCTCATGGTACTTCGTATGAAAGGCTATCCAATATCTATGTGGATAACATTGTAAGCCTACATGGAGTCCCAGTTAGTATCGTATCGGACCGTGACCCCAAGTTCACCTCTAAGTTCTGGAGAGCATTCCAGAAAGCTATGGGCACGGAGTTGAGAATGAGTACAGCATATCACCCGCAAACGGATGGACAATCCGAGAGGACCATCCAAACATTGGAAGACATGTTGAGAGCATGCGCCTTGGATTTCAAAGGAAACTGGGATAGCATGTTGAAGTTAATGGAGTTCTCCTATAATAACAGCTATCACAGTGCAATTGGCATGGCTCCATTTGAAGCGCTATACGGACGCAAATGCAGATCTCCGGTTTGTTGGGATGAAGTCGGAGAAAGGACAATCACCGCACCAGAGTTGGTTGAGCAAACGGTGGAAAAGGTTAAGGTGATAAGAGAGAAACTCAAGGTGGCCCAAGATCGCAGTAAAAGCTGGGCTGACTCCAAAAGACGACCGTTGGAGTTTGAGGAGGGCGATAAAGTTTACCTACGAGTTTCACCAACTAAGGGAGTTGCTAGATTCGGGGTGAAGGGCAAGTTAAGCCCGAGATATATTGGTCCTTATGAAGTTCTTGGTAAGGTTGGTGAAAGAGCCTACCGACTAGCTTTACCCCCGAGTTTATCACAAGTCCATAACGTATTTCATGTATCTCAACTAAGGAAATACGTATCAGATCCAAACCATGTCCTTGAAGCCCAACCGTTGGATGTTAAAGAGGATGTCACTTACGAAGAACATCCTATAAGGATCGTGGATAGAAAAGATCAAGTCCTACGCCGACGCGTCATTCCGTATGTCAAAGTTCAGTGGAGTAACCATACGGAGCGCGAAGCCACGTGGGAGCTTGAAGAGCAAATGAAGGAGTTATATCCACACCTCTTCCAATAAGGTACGTCAGTTTCGAGGACGAAACTTCTTATAAGGGGGGAGGGATGTTATGCCCCGCACCCTCCGTAGGGTAATTAAAAGACGAAGAAGAATTTTCTGAAATTAATAACGGTCAACGAAAATTAATTAGACATTAATATGAGGATTAATTAGAATAAATGGAGGATTTATTATTAGAGTTTAATTGTAATTAATTTTAAAATTAAACAATTAGGATTTATCCTTTAAGATAAATAAGAAATAAAATGTAATTTAGAAACACCAAACTTTTTCCCCTGACTATATATAAACTGAGAAGCGTCAGTTCCTTCAGAAACCAACGACGCTCCTTTTTGTCTGCCCTAGCCGTTCCTCCCAGCGTGAGAGAGGTAGCCTTCAGGAATCAATCCAACCTGCATCCGTTCTTCAATCCGTCTTCGAGTAATCAAAGGCAAGTAATCTGTTTATAAGTTCTTACGATTTGCGAAAGATAAACGGCCTATTTTACTATTCAATTGGATCACCATGCAGTAGATTTGTTCTTGATTATTTGTATACGATCTATGTGATTTGCTCTCGTGATTTGGCCAATGTATATGGAAAAGCTTTTGGTGATACTGTTGGTTATGTGGAATCCTGCAAATCCCTACCCCGTAAACCCTTTTGATGTGCCTGTATTGGTGGATGGGGTTGGGAATGGAGAACGGTGAGATCTTTCGGGTTGTTTTGATGATTGGTGTGCGTTCTAGGTTTGTATGCGTGATGAGTTTGTGGAGGATTCGCGTTGATGAGATAAGCATGAACTATTAGCGCAGTTAGGCTTGGATTGATGGGATGAAGTTTGGAATCAGTTTGGGGTTAGGATCCTGAGATGGTTGCAGAAAACGCAGAACCTGGCCTGGAACGTTGACATCGATCGATCGATGTCAGAGATCGATGTCCCCAGTCGGACATCGATCGATCGATGTATGGGTGGCTGAGAGATCGATGTCCCCAGTTGGACATCGATCGATCGATGTAGGTGAAACCTGAGAGATCGATGTCCTCAGAAGGACATCGATCGATCGAAGTCAGAGATCGATGTCCCCAGTTGGACATCGATCGATCGATGTATAGGGGATGAAGTTCTGAAATTTTGTGGAAAGTAGAGGAAGGAAGAGGGACGTTCGGGGAACCTTTGGGTGACCTTAGTGACTTCTTAAGACCTGATTAAGGTTAGTCTAAGCCTTGGGAACCTGCCCTAGGATGATGAATCAATCTTGGTGCTTCCAACGGATTCTCGAATCGAGTTTTAACGGGAATGACTTAGGCGGGTTAAGAGATGAAGGTACGAGGTACTTGAGAGTTCAACAAAGTATGGTTAGGGATATCGGTCTTAGGTTATGGATCTTAGTAACATGCCTAAGGGTTGACACGCTAGTCGGAGCCTAAGTGATGACGTGTAGGTTAGCAAAAGCTCGTGTGTGTTGTACTTGCGCATGTGTACATGAATGACTTATATGAATGTGAATTGCATACGAGAATGAGAAATGAGGATGATATGAGGAGTCTTGCATCATGGCACGTGCATTTGCATATTGATTTGAAAAGAAAGGTGCTTCGGCACGGATTTGCGAAGGTGACCTGCAGTGTAAACCGGGATGGAAATTTAAGCCGGGGCGCATTGTAGGGCACAAAAGGCTGTAACGTAAACCGGGATGGAAATATAAGCCGGGGCGCGTTACAGGGTATAAAGTTGTCTGTAATGCTACTCGGGATGGAAATATAAGCCGAGGTGCATTACAGGGTATAAAGTTGGCTGTAACGTAAACCGGGATGGAAATATAAGCCGGGGCGCGTTACAGGGTATAAAGTTATGTGAAGTGACCGGACATTGTGACATGCATTGCACTGTTTTGAAAGAGAAAGCGTTCACGCATATATGAATGTGTAGTGTAGTGCATCTTTTGACATGCATCACGAGAGTCAGTGTGGTATGAATGTGAATGTTATTTGAATGCCGATGAATTGTTATTTGCGCGTAGATTGATGTACTTGCTTTATTACGCTACTCACTTATGTGTATTTGAAAGTTTACAAGACATGTGCCCCACCATCCCCTGGAATTACCTATTACTCATGTCTTGCCATGTGTTGATCCCGTACGTCTTATAAGTGGGTTACTTGCTAGCGTTTTTCGCTAAGGGTACTACCTTTTGTCATTGCAGATGAGCCTAGTTACGACATGATCTTTATCGAGGATGACGGCGAGTGGGCTGAATGGGATACCTAGACCTTGTTGGGGAGATTGATTAGCTAGTTACAACTGTTTCCATTTGTTTCATTTATTTGGTTATTCATTTGAGGTTTTAGATGGCTGCGACCATGTACACTGTCGGTGATCACATTGTCTTTGACGTACTACTTTGATGATTTAGTTGATTTGATATGTTTCCGCACTTATTTCTCTTACATCATCGATGATGTGTATTCGAGAGATGAGACGTCTTGTAGTCTTCTCAGTAAGCTACGACGGGTGAACCGGTTCGGATTCCGCTGTCCGGGTCGGGGCGCTACAAATAATTGGCCAAGCAGCCACGAGAGTGATTGCCAGAAGGAAATGTATTACTAGAAAGGGTGATGCTTTTCTATCAATTATCAAATGGAAAAGGCCACCGAAAAAATAATTTTTTTTTTAAAAAAAAAAGATAGAAACAAACAGGTCAAGAATCCATGAGACCCTTTTTCCTTCGGTCAGATTGATAAAGATAAGCAGAAAAGAATATGTAATACGATAATTTGTGTTGTATCTATATAGTTGTTACAGCTATCATATAAATCACGTGATGTGTTTTAATGGAAAAAATATGATAAAGAAATTAGAAAAAAAAAATTGCTCGAACATCGAGAAGCTATACACATGCCCTTGTTCTCATTGGTTTACTTGCCCTAGATAAAATTTCTCAAGTTGGTAATTTTATAAAGAGCCAACTAGACATGAGATTGATTGGCGTGAAAGAATACGAAATCGTTATCTCAAATTAAAATAGCACACACAGCCAAATAACCTCAGGCAGCTCCAAGAAAATTCATCAATCTGATTCAGATTGATTGATAAAGGAGGAATCTTGTACTAGTACTCATTTGTTTTATATGAGGAGGGGTTTTCAAGTTGCAAATCTCCCTAGTCTTTACTGTATCGATTTCAAAAAATTTTGTAGATGATATATATGAAAAACTCAACAGTTTTTTACATTAGTAAAGTTTTTTTAATTATAAAAGGGTTTTTCTCTAGCATAATTTTAAAGAGTAGTGATGTATTCTATGGCTTGTAAAGTAGAGTTTTAGTTTAATTTAGACGTGGTTTATCTTAATTATGTTTTAGTTTGATTATCAAAGCACAAGGACCATGTAATTATTTTAGATAGATACTCCTTAAACCTTGATTCAGTAAAGGTTGAACTCTCAAGTTCCTTAGAGGCTATTTAAGAAAATAATGCTTTATATAATTTGTCTAATTAAACTCTAAAAGTAACTTGCAATAGTTATGTCCCTTGATACATTTCAACTCCAAGCACTATTAGCCCAGGTGGGTTAAGATATGTTAATCGTTGGCTGTAAAAGCAAATTCTGATACCCAGCATCTTACTTTACTATTTCTTTTTGTGATGATTTAAAACTTTCATCAATTTTTCAATAATAAACATATTAGAATATATATCTAATTTTCAAAATATTTTTATACACTATCAAAATAGAGATAACATAGTAAATTATTAATGATAAGTAATTATGAATAAAAGGGTAAAATAAAAGATAGGTGATAGTTTTAATGACTTGATAACGCACGCATTTGGATAGTATCTCCATTAAACATTTAGAGTTTCAAATTGATGATAAATATGAGACAAATAGGATCGAACTTTAGGCACGGGATGATCTCATGCCTCACTTTCTCCTCACTCCACTCGTCACCACGCGACACGTGTTACCAGGGGTGGGTGGTGAGGCCAAATACGAGTGGCCCTCATCTAGTCTCACCACCACTCATGCTGCCATGTGTCGCGTGGTCACCCATATCTAGCCTCATCACCTACCCCTGCTGTCACATGTCGCGTGGTGACGAGTGAAGTGAGAGGAAATCGGTGAGGGGATCCTAACCGGCACAACCAAAGTAATGCAATGGCATACAATCACTTGTAGTTTTACGTAATCCCTTGTCCCAGATTCGAAAAGATGATGAAAAAGATCATGTTATGTAATCTCATGTCTACATGTTTGGATTTGGCTTCACCAATTTAAAACCAAAAATAACGAGACAAAACGATAACTTTTACTATCATACTGGACTTTGATTTTAGGCTGGAAATTTTTTGATGCTCTTTATCCTTTGAGATCAATGAGCATTTATGATGTTTTGATTTTTTTAAGCTGCAAAAGATTGTGATGATCATCTGATAAAGATGCTTGATCTATTGTGTTGTAATAAGTCTATGTTGAAGATAATGCATAGGAAATAATTATAGAAGATGACAAAAACTATGGAGTTTTCATATTTTCCCTTGCGTGTTAAATGCCGCTTGATAGCAAAGGCTTCTTTCTTACATGATTTGGACCTTTCTAAAAAGAATCCAACGATGGTGAAACACTCTCTCCCCATGTGCAACAATGGTCTCACCCAAACCGCCTCCTTCTTGGATAATTTCAGGAGGCAGACCTTATGGTTTAGAAAACATGGAAACACTCCTCCCCATGTGCAACCATTTCCCATATTCTTCCCTTCTCCTTCATTTTTTTAGACGTAAAAGTTCATACTATGATCGCGAAGGTCTTCACTATCTCAATCTTAAACACTTTTCAGAGGATGTAAATCATTGTCCATCCCTTTCTTCCTTCCCATGGAGTTTCTTTTGGTTAGAAGATACCTTTCTTGGATGCAAAAAGTTGTACCTCAACCTCAAATGACTCCATTGGCTTCGTTCCAAAAAAGAACTTTGTCGAAGACGTAAATCAAGTCACTCTACGGCATTATAGGTGGAAGACACATTTTTGGTGTCCATAATGAGCCCAGGCTCATATCCCTCTCAACATAGGGCAGAGTTGACAGAAAGACTCGAGAGTTCAATAAACATACATGTTTTCCGATAAATACAGATCTAGTTCAGTGATATAGGATAAAACATGGGATGAAATCAATGTTGTGAAAATGACGATAATATATATTTATCAAAAAAGAGTGTATTTATCATTGACCTAATTTTTAATATTTAATAACATGAGCTTCAACTCCATAACACCTCCCCCTCCCCCTCCCCCTTCCCCTCCCCTCCCCTCCCCTCCCCCCTTTCTCCCAAACAAAGCCAAAAGGACCAAAACAAAAGGAAATATTTGTAGCTTCAGAGTAGGAAAATTTGCATCGAACTTCTGGAAGCTCCAATAATAAGAGTGGACAGGTATATCAAATTTCTCTGTTATGACTAAGGGTGTATTCTACAGGTGAACTACATCTTGCTGAAAGCGAATAAACAAATCACCCTACAATATTATCATCAAATTATACTTTATACTAAGAACATATCTGACACATTTTACATCAATATTACATTATAACAGCAAAAACCAACAAAAATGACTACACATATCTCCTTAGTCAAGCATAGATATAAAAACACCAGCTGACCAAAAACATGGAGAGAGCTTAAAGATAAGACTCTAATGGACAGCCTCCATTAACAAACCTCTGCACATGTCCTAAAATTCCACTGCAGAAGCCATATGTTAGGAAGGCTAGACGACTTACAAAGTACATACAAAAAACCAAGAACCAACAAAACTAGAAACAGATAACACAGAGCAATATACTACAACAATTATTATCTTGCGCTTAAGATTATAAAGCTGCCCAATCAATCTCAACTGATGGAAACTTCTGCAGCATGAGATTCTCGAGTTCGTCCAATTCAGGCTGGGCAAAATCCAAGAAACTGATACCAGATTCAGGTGAAGCCATCTCCTCGGATGAGATTGATCTCTCCTCATATGTTGAATGTGAGGATGATGATGATGCTTCCATCTTCACATCCTCCTGTGATCGACAAATAAACTCGCAATTCGACGAATAATCGGATAAAGTTTCGATCTTTGTTACAACCTTTTCCACAGAATTGATTGGGGCTGATGCAGAGGTTGAACTTGAATCAAGAACATTTGATTCTTTTTTAGAGTTAGCCATGTTTTGGCAAATGGCTTCAAGCTTAGCATCAACTGAGGAATGTAAAGGCTTGAAACTACTGATTTCATGGCTTAATTGATACTTGAGATCAGGAAAATTAAGCCTTGCAAGATCTCCTCTCAATTTATAAGCAGCTTTATCATAGGCCAAGGCTGCTTCTTCAGCAGTATCAAAAGTTCCAAGCCAAAGCCTTGTTCTGTTCTTAGGTAGTCTGATCTCAGCCACCCATTTCCCCCAATGCCTCTGTCGAACTCCCCTGTAAAGCTTCACGGGCTTTCGAGGGATTCCAATTTGCTTCATTGGGATTGGTTTAGGACCAAGAAAGTTCAAATCTTGATTCTGGAATCGGTTGATTTTGCCATCATTGAAGTGAGCTGATGGGGCTGAGGATGAAATTGAAGCTAACTGTTGAGGCTGGAGCTGAATTTGATGTTGGATTTGTAGGATCTGAAATGGGGTAAGACAAAGCCCAACTGGAGCAAATTGACGCTGAAATCCCATCTGATCAAAGCCTTGCAACCCTTGAGAAAACAATTGGGTTGATGATGATGGTGATGGGGAATTTGAGGTTAAACAAGTGGGATAACGAGAAAAAGAAGAATCAAGAGGATAGAAAGATGAAGGATTTGGAGGAGGAGAGAGGGATGATGGAGGGTAAGATCTAGAAGCAGAGAAGTTAGATGATGATGAAGGGGGAGGCAACAAAGCACTTTTCATGAAAGGTTCAAGTGCTTTGAGAAGCTCTTCACTCAGAGGATCTGAGGAGAAAACTCCGCTGCTACAATTGAAAATATCTATAGCTGCTGCCATAACTCCAAGATTTCAAGGGGGGGGGGGAGAATCTTGAACAGAAAAGGTTATGCAAAAAAGATAAACCTGATTCTTGTGCTAAAGAATTAAATCTAAACAAGAAGAAACACAGTCAAGAACCTTTTGTTACAGTTAAAAAAACACGAGAAAAAGATGAGTCTAAACCAACCTGAGAGATAGAAAAACAGACCCTCAAAGCTGTTCTGATCAGTAGAAAAATAAATAAATACACAAATTAAGCGAAAAAGAAATAAAAACTTGGATCACTGTTCTGAATCACCTGGCTATCAAAAATTGCCCAGAAAAGAGTCTGCTTTTTGGTTGAAATTTTGTTGAAATTTTTAATTGAAATTCAGCCAAAGATCATGGGAAAACAAACCCTTTCTCAGAAATTATAAAACTTTTCGTTTTTGAAAGACAGACGACGACAGAAAGGGATCACAGAAGCGGGATGATAGAGAAGAGGAGAAGAAAAGAAGAAAATTAACTATGAAACTCTCGCTATTTTTGGGGACCTCACTTGGGACTTTTCTCTCTTGGAATGGAATAGACGAGTTGTGGCTATTTAAAGGCCATAAGCAAGCCTTTACTTTCTTCTGTTTGCCTCACAAATTTTATGTTGTTAAATGATTAATTACTAAACATTTTTTATTATTAAAATATAGCGAAACATATGACAGTGAAAATGTACAAAATAAAAGTTACATCCCTAACTTTTATTTATAGTTTTTAAAAATTTATAGTTTTTAAAAATTTATTTATCTGTGTCAAAAGAAATATTAAAATTATTATCACAAAGTTCATATTTATCAAATTGTATTCGCCCTACCTTGTTTATGTTCGTTCACACACTGGAAGGATTAGTAATATCTCTGGTTGCTATGATTCTTGTTTACTTCCTTCAGAATCTCTACTTGTCCATATTTGATTGAGGTCAGTGATCATTTATGCAGGTGCATATAAAGTCGAGGGTTTCATTGAAATTAAACTCTCTATCTATTTTTTCCAGACCCTAACGATAACTTTTGATGTAGTTGTAATATATTATGTATGTGTTGTTGTTATTACTTGATCATTTCTTTGCCCATGCCCACAAGTTTGGAACATCCGTTGACTGGGTACTATGTATATTTGCCTTTCAATATAACTGAATACAATGTTAAAATTCTCTACTCCAAATATGTATTGTCTTCTGATCTATTCAATAAGATCATGTTACATATACAAATTTGAAGAGTATAGAATATAAAATGAATTAGAAGATGTTATACTGTGAATACTCTTTACTTTGACTATAGCTTTTGGTTCTTCCATTGTCCATTTTTTCTTTTAGGAGAACTGCTTTTGAATTTATTGACCTACATGTATTATGCATTGGTTTTGTTTTCATATGTATCGTTTTACTTTGATTATTGAGCATTAGCAATGAAGGAAATCAATTGAAAATAGTTATTATACATGTATGTGTTTATGTATGGATTTATATACATATGCACCTCTATTTTGTCTGTCTTTTTTATCGAAATATCGTAGCGTCGGAAGAATGAAAATAAATTAACAAAGTCAACTCAAAATTAGGAAAAGAAAATGGCAATGATGCGCTGCTTGCTTTGTACTTCATCTAGTTTACTTGTTAAATCAGGCCATAACTTCCGCCATGACGTCTAGAAATTGTATTATTTTCTGTTGTGATAGAAGCAATGGCATTCTTAATGGACTTTTTCATATAGAGAATGGCGATATATACGGAGTAATATTTGTTTCACCATCTTCTCGGTAAGCTGAGACTTAATCTTCGCGTCCACAGGATATAGCCTGATAGAAACAGGTAACGGATAATCGCCTTGAAAGAGGAAGGTTGGGAGTTCACCTCCCTCCAGGGACATTTGTGGAGAATTTCATTGTTTGATCTCCATAATGTTGTACCTGTGTATATAACATGCCATTTGTCTAAATCTATCAGGTTCCTGATTTACATCCCTATACTTCCTGTGGAACCGGAGGCGACAGGGACCTTTATAGGTTGGGGTACAACCTTTGAGACTTGATCTTCGCGAAATTTGTGTTTTATCAGTATTACGCACGACCTTATTTTTGTGTTGTACTCACCCCTAAAAGTATCGTCATAGTTTGATTTAAACGTTATTTAACGAAATGAAACTATGTTAGTCATTAATTATATTCTAATTTTAATTGATTAATTGGTGTAAACTATAAAAATTGTGTAAGTTTTAATTGAAAAGATAATATATAAACTTTGACCACTAATATATCTTTATTTTAAAAAAAATAGAAAATAGTTTTAAAAGAAACTAAAATAAAGACTATAACAATATCCTTTGAAACAGAAAAAGTAATCTCTTGTGTATATATATACAAATCTGCTAGATTTCTATTGTAATTTCTCCATAGCATACATTAAATTTTCCTTTATTCCTTTCCCACCCCCACCCCTCTTTCCAGTGTGTGTGCCCTTGTTGTATTTAGCTTTCTTCCTGACATCATGACTCTGAAAAAAAAAACCGAAAAAAAAAATAGCCATCTAACAGTGAGAAGGGATGACTTGATTATGAACTAGTTGTAACATAAGGTTTTTATGTATGAGGCAGTGAGGATCGAGTCAGAGAATGACATTTTGCTTTAAAGCCGTACATAAGTATCAGTCACGTCAATAGGCTAAGACTTATACACAATAGTGGACCACCAATAAACCAAGCAAGTTAGGGTGAAAAGAAAAAAGCTCACATAATTTCCTAACTTGTTGAGCTAAAATACGATAGTACACGGCTAGACACGCATAAATTGCTTCGCATGTATGTATATCAACAATGCCTTATGTCAAAAAAAAAAAAAAATGCATAGAAGCAATGCTTTTTTAAGGGGAGCTGTAACATGATAAACAAGCATGTAACCAGTTAATTTAGTAATTAACTATTTTGACCTCACTAATTTTATTATGTTCTAGAAGTAACTCGTGACATCCTAATAGTAACATAAACGTGTATTAATATTTGGTAGTAGTACTGACAAAATGGAACTTTTGTGACTAATACAAAGTGTGTAATAACTGGGTAGAATTTATCCAGAAAGTAAGACCCAAGTAATGTGATTATGCTAGATTAACATTCAACACATTCGTACTATTGCATCCTCTCTTAGGACTGTAAATTGGGTAAAGATGGTCTGAACTTAGCTCATTCGGTCTAGATATTAATAGACCAAAATTAATGATATTGAGAGATGAGCGGAGTTTATGTCGAAATTTAAAGACAAAATAACAACCAATTGAGTTTGGGAATTGTTAGACTTAACCGAAGCTCGCCGTTTTTGATATGTAACGTGATATACTAATAACAACATCTACACATATTATAGTCCACTATACTAGTAACGTGAGAGAAAGCTGATGAGAAGTATACCAGCAACATCTACACATCTTACAGTCCACTATCTCACCCGACTTTTAATTAAATTCGTTTTTCTTGATTAATGTATTTGATCATACACTTGTCAATGAATTGTACATAAAATAAACTTATAAATAAATGCATTGAGGGCTAGACTAAAGTCACCTACAATGAAACTACAAATTCTTAGATGAAAAATGTCATACCTTCACTCTAAGAATTTTACCGTTTTAGTCGTAAGAAACTTCGCAAAAGATGTAAATCAAGCCACTCAGTGTCATCCTAAATGATAAGCCCAGGACTTGGTGCCCAAAAGATTTTTTAGTTCAAACCCGCTCCGGCATAAAAAAAGATAATAAAATAACTCAAACATCCAAACTGCAACTACCAAAATTATAACCAAGAATTCTTAAACGTAGCTATTATGAGATAAAGTGAAGCTTCCTCCTTTGACCCTTCACCTTCCACAGCAAGTGGATTCAACCCAACCCCGCAAAATAATGTACAATATCTTTAAATTGGGTTAAATATGTCTATTTCTCAGTCACAAGGAGAATGTATAGAAAATTCAAATCAGAAACTCAGCAGCCTTCTAGGTTGGGTGAAGAATGTATAGAAAATTCAAATCAGAAACTCAGCAGCCTTCTAGGTTGGGTGAGATCTTACGCAGTGACTCACACAAGGTGTTCCTGCGTCTAGCAGCAGAAGAACATTCACACTGTGCGTGTCTTTAGAATCGAATTTTTGATCTCTTAGATGAAATCTCAACCTGAATAACAGTGTGCGTGTCCAATATCGTTTCCACATCACTCGTCAATAATTTGCTTCTCTTAACAACGTGGCAAGACGTGAACGTTGGTCCAACCAATAGAGAGCAGACTATCCCAAAGCTATCACAAGTCAACTCTTTTATATGTGTGCTTGTAGGATTCTCATTGGTCAGAGCACCAACTCAATGATATACCTTTTTTCTTTGCAATTTAAGTTGCCTAGAACTAGTGTATTTGACCTAGAAAATATTTTAAAAAAGTATAGCCAAAGTTGACCCTTCATAATTTTCACATACATTAGTTTTCAATCTGACAACTTTTCCACATTGCTTGTGATGTTTGCTCATCATGCGTGATTGCCGTGTAATCTAACCAATAATGTTTGTAATACGTTGGAAATCTGCAGTCATCAATAATGTAACAAGTGACTGTTCAGTATGATGATACAACAGTGAGATAATTGCTAAATTAAACTAGTGTTGCACTAAAGAAGTACTTAAAATGTACTCTTTGATTACATTATCATGTTCGTCTTGTCATATTACTAAATTCATTTCTAAAGTACGATGCGGTCCCGAATCGCTTAAGCCTATGTCTGGATATCGTTTATATATAACTGGAATATACTATTGAATGTGTGAATGAAATTCATTTTTATTGATTTTCAAGAATGTAGAATGACTCTATGTATAGTACAATGATTGTTCTACATATAGAATGTAATAAAGTATAATGAATGTGAAATATTCTACTTTCTTATTTACATGATTTGATTAGATCCTACTTTATTTCTTAACATTCAACCTCAAATTGAACATTGAGATCACAAATGCCTAACTTATACAATATCAAGTCGAACACCTATCCAATAACCTCCTTTGTGAAGATGTCTGTCACCTGATTTTTAGATTTCACAAACGAAAACTCCACGGTTCCATCTTTGATTTTATTATACGAAACGTCGGTATATTTCTATGTGTTTTATATGGTCCTGCTGTAGAGGGTTTTCGGAGATAGCAATTGTCACTTTGCTGTTATAGACTAACGGAGTCGCATGTCAAAGAGGAAACCCAGTTTTAGTCATCAACTTTTTCAACCACTCCATTACGCTTTCGTCGATCCCTCTAAACTATGCCTTCGCACTGGATAATGCTACTATATTTTGTTTGTTTTTTTAACTTCTCTATGTGATCAGGTTTCCTCCCACCAAGGCGAAATACCCTGAAGCAGACCGTATATTATTTGAGTTTCCTGTCCAGTCTGCATCAGTAAATATTTCAACATCTAGGTGTCTATTCTTCCCAAGTCTCTATGTATTCCTCCTGATGTTGGTGCATGAATTGGCTTATTACTCCAACGGCACAAGCAATGTATGGTCTTGTATGGCAGAAGTATATCAGCTTTCCACCAGTCTTTGATACTGTTGTTGGTTCGTTAGTGAAGCTCCTTCTAACAGTTGCAGCTTGTAGTTTGCTATCATTGGAGTATCACCATGTTTGATGTCCACCATATCGACCTCAATCAATAGATTGAGTATATAATTTCACTGAGAAAAAAAAATAACCCATTTCTTAGGATGAAAAACTTCAATCCCCGGGAAGTAATTCAAACCACTTAGATCTTTCATCTCAAACTCTGTAAACAAACTCTGTCGGAGTTAAGCAACTTTTTTTTTCTCATTCCAGTTATGATTATGACATAGATTATGAGACAAGTAACCAAGGGTCCATTCCTTTTGAAGAACAGAATGTAATCAGCATTACTTTTCTCTACCCATTCTGTTATACAGCCACTATAAAACGTTCAAACCAAACACGAAAGGAATGTTTGAGCTCATATAGTGCCCCAACTTACACACTCCATTTTCTCGAAATTCTCCAAAACCTTGGTAATGCCTCTATATATATCTTCTCCCAAGTCTCTAAGTAAAAAGACATTCTTTATTGGTATAAGGAAAGTCTTCGGCTTTTGCATGATTATTGGCCCACTGGCATTTTTGTCTCGTAGCCTGTTCATGTGTTACTTGAACTAGGTTCATCATTCTGGCAAGCATCCAGGATATCATAAACTGAATGTCCTCTTCTTTTTTCATGGTAGGAACAAAAATTCACGGCTGAACACAAGTCATCCCTTGAGCATCTGTTGTCCAACGACTACCACACCTATCACAAATTTCATGAATAGACAGTCTATGAGAGCCGCAAACTGCAGCCAGAATAACAAAAACTCTCAATGAGCCATTGAATAGCCCTTCTTGGTCCAGATATTGAGTCAAAGGTCTCCCATCTGCACATAGAGATGACTCTACCTAGTGGCATTCCGCCCAGGGCATTGACTAATGGATTTTTACGAGTGAAGACAGAACAAAAAGACCTGTTATTAGGGCTGTTAATTAAACCAAACAGTTCACAAACTGTTCGAGTTCAATTTGTATTTGGTTCGAATTCGTTCGTTAATTTACTTAAACAAAGCCAAATTCGAACACCTATTTGACTTCGCTTACTTAAACTATCTGAACTATTCATGAACAATTCGGATTGTTTAAACAATTATAAGGTTATCAAATCAAACTCGAACCAATTTTAAAGTCCGTTTAGCTAAACAAACCGAGCTCAAATAGTTCGTTTAGCTAAATGAATTCAAATTCAAAAACCTAGTATTCGGCTCGGCTTGGTTAACACCCCTACCTCTCACCTTTAACTTCATACTCATCAAAAAAAAAAAAAAAAATCTCACTCCGAAGGACAACTGAAATGATCATCTAACCAATGATGTCCTTGGAATTTATGATATTTTCGTGCAGTCAACAAGCAGTGGAATAACATACATCTGATCAGCATGAAGGTGGAGAATAATATTCTTAGCTAAGAGGCAAATCTTGAGGTTCTGCTGAAAGCCAGAGACGTGAGCAACATGGATAAAAGTACAACAAATAACATATCAAGAATGCAATTGTATTGCACAAGCTGAAGTATAAAACTGAGCCCTCTACACACACCAACTTCAAGGGATCTTTTGCAAAGAAGTAATATGAGTTGCCAATGAAGATAAGCCTGGCAATCAAAACTATAGCTTGTCTGCTGGGGTGGGAATCACTAGTTCCAATCCCATCTTGCATTTCCCTCTCATATCCTTTAGAGGAAGCAACCTGTTTTCCTGCCACACATCAAATATGCTAATCAACATCGGAGTTCCTCGTGTTCATAGTTTAGACAAGAAAACGAACAAGGGACGGCGATATGGAGAAACCATGTAAAAAAGTTAGAAAATGTTAATAATATTTCACGTAAGGGCAAACTATTTGTGAGATCAACAATGTAAAAACAGCCACCATCCGATGACTCAGGATTTAGTAGTAGTTGTCTGGTCACTTTGAGGTTTCATGAAATGTAACAGTGAAGTGCTAACGAATCTATATCATGCATTAGCTACAGACCAAAACCTGCTGCAATTAGACGCTACTATAAAGAGAGTTTCCTGGAACTCAATCTCACACTTGGATAGGCACATTTCCCAAAATCTCATGATTGATACTGTTTCATATGCCAATCACAGCATAGAATAATAAATGTAGAAAACTGCAGGATCTGATGACCTATCATTAATCTGCTACATCAAGTATAATCAGAGGCTCTAAAATCCAGAGGCTTTTAACTTTTAAAACTAAAGGGTCGCTTGTTTTTCCAGGAAAACCATGTGAGTTAATCTAAACAAATGAGAAACAATAGAACTTATGGAAAGCATCGATGAAGAAGTGTTATTATGATGAAATCAAACTAGACCTACAATGTTGCAGCGCTCTATGCATATGATACTTAAAATTTTGAAGGGGAAAAAAAGGAAGAAGAGAACAATCCTATGTTTGAGAAAGAAGGTAAGAAGAAAACAAAAAAAAGGCACAGATTCAAGAATTCTACAAGTTCTAGAACTGATTCGCACCAAGGTAAAAAAGAAAAAAGAAATATAATTATCCAGAGTAAGAACCATACTCACTTCAAGTAGGGAAGTTTTGACCATAAAAATTTAACAATTCACATAAAAGATAAAGTTGACTATTCTAGTTGCATCTTCAGGAAGCAATTTTTTAGCGACTGGCAAAATATTTAATTTCTTAGGGAAATCGATCCTCGGCAGCAAGTCCAGCACTAAAAAGGTTTCCTCTGACCAAGCTACAAACATTCATATATCAGGAAATTGCAATTAGCATAAGGTGAATCTCACAAATATGTTATCTTGAACATTGTCTCCTCAATTCTAAATGTCTTACATCTTCTATTCCCCCACTTACTCTTTAAGGTGTTAAGCCACAGCCACCGTAATAGTGGTTTTCTATCACAAGTTCATCATAATCTTTATAACTGCTATGATCTGCAGCTGACGGTGAGACAAATTTACTCATTGCTATGCAGAAAATGAACTTTATAGAAAAAATTTGGAATAAGTTTCCTGCAATTATCATCATCATTATACTACTGGCGGTGGCGGTGGCGGTGGCGGGTGGCGGTCGCGGTGTCGGTAGCAGTAGTAGCAGTAGCACTACTACTACGACGACCACCACCAACACCACCACTACTACGATTACTACTACTACTATTTAAACTAAAAGCTTCCCACAGTAAGAAAGTTAAACGAGAATTCATCCAAGCATAAACACGATTGGCTGTTTGATATCACAACTGTGGAAGAAAATTGACCAAGCTTTAGAGAATTTGCTCCTTTGAACCAAGTGATAATGCAGAAGAGGACTCATTTGCCACCTTCGACACATTAAAGTTGAAGGAGAGATCAAGATGAAGTTTGGGCATACAAACTAAAGGAGTGGAATTGGAGGGCATGAGAAGAAATAGAAGATTAAAACAGAACAATGTAAACCCATTTCAAGTTCCCATGAGAAATGTATTTCCTGTAAATACAATAAAGCTATCGCCTTACCACAAATTCCGTTACTCCTCCCTTCAGTTCATCCGTTAATCCAGCATACTGAGCCAAACGTGGAACTTGTCTTATATTGAAATGAACTAGAGTTACAGTTACCATTTCAACACAAAAACTATAAAGGATAGTGATTTAAATTCATAGATAATGTCAATATTCGTCAACTTTAGATATTTATGCAGCCTGAACTACATACTGACTAAGTTTACTTTCCGGTACCAGCACCTTTAGATCACCTTACAACATGATAGCTTACATAATTAGCTGATAAGTGGCCAAGGAAAGTCTGCAACAAAAATTTAAATCAAACAACAAAGTCCTTTTATGTTTACTTCTTCGGAAAAGAAACCAAATTAAAAAAGAAAAGAGCATCAAAAGCTAAGGAAAACTGTAGCAAACT
This sequence comes from Eustoma russellianum, assembly GCA_036186865.1. Taxonomy (NCBI): domain Eukaryota; kingdom Viridiplantae; phylum Streptophyta; class Magnoliopsida; order Gentianales; family Gentianaceae; genus Eustoma; species Eustoma russellianum. The sequence continues at coordinate 4,500,729 of AP025051.1, forward strand.
AGACATTCTTACCAGCACTTTGCTCTCCTGTGCAAACATTTCCTCCATATGGTAAAAAAGCAACCTCCATTGAGCAGTCAGGTCATGCTCTAGTTTTGGCTCTGGGAATCCCATCCTCGGTATTTCTTTCCCCTTGCTTCTGCTAGCTTTTTCAGCCAAGATGCTTGCATCTTTATGACTCTTTTTGAGCCCTAAAATCACATTATAATTTGGTACAAATGAAGGGGACGAGATCAATATAAAATACAATAGAATAATGGTTTCTCGAATCATTAACACTAACCTGCTAATAGGCCTTTCATGTCCTGATAGTGAAGGTCGAACCAAATATAAGAAGCTAGCAAACAATGAAAAGCAATCATAAACCATATTAACCATATACTCTTTAAAGTATATTAGAGGCCTAAACGGATTAATAACCAATTAATATAATGCCAACATTAATCATGAAATAGTGGTACAAACTTTAGAAGCACCTTTTTTGCAGAAAGCGCAAGAGCACGAAGTGATAAAAGGATCATCCCTACTTGAGCAACTGCCTGTGTTACCCTTCAATCCAGTGCATTTCTCTAGTTCAAAGATTGATTCTTGTGACTCTGGCGGTATCATGCATTCAACCTGTTGGGAAAATCGGGTATTTTTCCCACTACAACGACACAACTAGTGAAATGCACCAGTTCAGAACTAATGAACTGGACAGAACACTAACTAAACTACCCGACAAATAATATTGAATACTACACTACAACAGGAAAGAAAGTAGTAAAACAACAATAAAGAGAACAGAACAATAAAAGAGATAAAGAGAGAAACACACCCGAAAGCTTTGCCAATGGAGCTCAGCCAAGATAGCTTGATCTCCGATCACCGAACACTTGCTGAATTGTTTGCTTCTATTTATATGTAGAAGAAGATACAAGTTTTGGGATGATTTACATAAGAGGTGGAGGGGTTTATTTATAACTCCCAATTTTCCTATTCATTCTAAAACCACCGATGTGGTACAAATTTAAGCCACATTCAACAAATCTCCACCTTGGCTTAATTTCAAATCCTACCATATACAAAACTTATCAAAAAAAAATAGTCTTTGTGTTATTTCCAAGTATCTACTCAAATGTGCAAGATATTAACCAAGTCTAAACAATGTTCAAACTTGGCCCTTGTAACAACCTTGGTCAACATATCTGCAGGATTCTCCATAGTATGAATCTTCTGGAGAAGTATCTCCTCTTCTTCGAGAATTTCCCGCACAAAATGATAGCGAACATCAATATGCTTAGTCCGTGTTGATTCTTTGCCAAATGAATAGCACTCTGACTGTCAGAATATACTTTAAGTTGTTTCTGACCAACTCCCAAGTCTTTAAGCAACCCATAAAGCCAAATTGCTTCCTTCACAGCCTCTGTAATCGCCATATACTCTGCCTCTGTTGTAGACAAAGCCACCGTTGACTGCAAGGTAGACTTCCAACTAACTGGCGCTTTTGCTAAAGTGAACAAATAGCCAGTTGTAGATCGCCGCTTATCTAAATCTCCAGCATAATCAGAATCACAATATCCAATTACGCCCTGACCAAGTGATTTATCTTGCTCAAATTCCAATCCAACATCTACGGTATTTTGGAGATACCGTAGAATCCATTTCACAGCTTGCCAATGACCCTTGCCTGGATCATGCATGTATCTACTAACAACACTAACAGCCTGTGAAATATCTGGTCTCGTACACACCATTGCATACATCAAACTTCCAACTGCATTCGCATAAGGGACTTTTGCCATGTATTCTCGTTCTTCATCAGTAGTTGGAGACAAACGGCTACTCAGTTTCAAATGAGGAGCAAGTGGAGTACATACAGGTTTTGTATCTTCATGTAGACCAAACCGTTGTAGTACCTTCTGCAAATACTGCTTCTGTGACAGCCAAAGTTTACCCCTCTCTTTGTCTCTGCTTATCTCCATGCCGAGAATCTTTTTGGCTTCCCCCAAATCCTTCATCTCAAACTCTTTGCTCAACTGAGCCTTCAACTTGTCAATATCTGATTGGCTCATTGCTGCTATCAGCATGTCATCAACATATAAGAGTAAGTAGATGTAGGAACCATCTTGAAGTTTGCGCAAATACACACAATGATCGTATTTGCACCTCTTGTACGACTGACCCTTCATAAACTTATCAAATCGTTTGTACCACTGTCTCGGAGATTGTTTTAGTCCGTACAACGATTTGCTAAGTTTACAAACCCAATTTTCTTTACCAGCAACCTTGTATCCTTCTGGCTGAGTCATGTAGATTTCCTCTTCCAAATCACCGTGTAGAAACGCGGTTTTTACATCAAGTTGAGCTAGCTCCAAATTCAACTGCGCTACCAAGGCCAACAAAATCCTAATGGAGGAATGTTTAACAACTGGAGAAAATACCTCATTGTAGTCAATTCCCTCCCTCTGAGCAAATCCTTTAGCCACCAACCTTGCCTTGTAGCGAACATCTTCTTTATGAGGAAATCCTTCTTTCTTTGCAAATACCCATTTGCACCCAATTGCCTTCTTATCTTTTGGTAGTTGTGCCAGCTTCCACGTATTGTTCTTCTTAAGAGATTGCATCTCTTCTTCCATTGCACCTGCCCAGCTTCCCCTTTCTGAACTTAGAATAGCTTCTGTGTAAGTGGATGGAATGTCATCAACAACTGGAAGTGCATATGCTACCATATCAGCGAAACGAGCAGGCTTTTGAATTTCTCGTCTCTGTCTTCTAACTGCAATTGGCTCCTGTTGCTGTTGAGGTTCTTGGGTAGAATCCTCTTCCTCATCTGACTCTTCTTCTGCCATAGGAGAGTCACTGGTGGTGCCTCGTGCTGGGATCACCACTGTTTGCTCAAACTCCACCTGCTTCGGAGTACACTCCACCTGCTTCGGAATACTATCAGTTCCTTCTTGATTTACCTTATTCATCATGGCAGATTCATCAAAGGTAACATCTCTGCTGATAATCGTCTTCTTTGCCTCCAGACACCATAAACGGTATCCCTTCACTCCAGGATTGAAGCCCATGAAGAGAGCCTTATTTGCTCTTGGATCCAACTTTGATTCAATCACATGATAATATGCAATAGAACCAAAAACATGCAAAGAATCATAATCAGTTGCAGGTTTTCCAGACCATACCTCCAACGGAATTTTGCCATCTATAGCAGATGATGGCAACCGATTGACGATATGTTGAGCGTATGTCACAGCCTCAGCCCAAAATTTTCTGTCTAACCCAGCATTAGATAGCATACAACGAACTTTCTCCACAAGTGCCTTGTTCATACGCTCTGACACGCCATTCTGTTGTGGTGTCTTTCTTACAGTGAAGTGTCGAACTATGCCACAGTCTTGGCATACCTTCAGGAATGGATCATTCTTGTATTCTCCTCCATTATCTGTTCGGAGAACCTTAATCTTCCTTCCTGTTTGGTTTTCAACTTGTGCTTTCCACTTAAGGAAAATGTCAAGCACATCATCTTTATTCTTCATTGTATACACCCAAACTTTTCTTGAAAAATCATCAACAAAGGTGACAAAATAATGCCTACCTCCAATGGATGGAGTCTTGGCAGGTCCCCACACATCTGAATGCACATAATCCAGAATACCCTTGGTATTATGAATCGCAGTGCCAAATTTCACTCTTCGTTGTTTTCCAAGATCACAATGCTCACAAAATTCAAGTTTGCAAGCCTTAGTACCTTTCAAGAGTCCTTGCTTGGCAAGAATTTGCAAGGACTTTTCTCCAGCATGTCTCAATCTCATATGCCACAGCTTCGTTGCCTCAGCATCCTTCTTTGTGCTCGAAGTTGCTGCCGCTACTGCCCCCACCACTGTATTACCTTGGTAGTAATAGAGATTGTTTTTCCTCACGCCTTTCAACATCACAAGTGCTCCTGAAGTTGCTTTAAGAACTCTATCTCGCATCGTCACAACTAAACCTTTAGATTCTAATGCCCCCAATGAGATGAGATTCTTCTTCAACTTCGGCACGTACCGCACATCCCGTAAAATTCTAGTGGATCCATCATGATTTCGCAGCTTGATTGAACCTATCCCGGTTGTTTTACATGGATTATCATTACTCATGTAAACAACTCCACCAACAAGTTCCTGGAATTCAAAGAAAAATTCCCGAATAGGACACATATGATAGGTACAACCTGAATCCAATATCCACTCATCTGGATGTAATGATGCTGAAGGCGAGACAGTCAAAGAGATATCTGATTCCGCATCACTTTTGCATTCTGCAACATTTGCATCTTGCGAAGTCTTCCCTTTCTTTTTCAGTTTTGGACAGTCTTTCTTCCAGTGCCCTTTCTCATGACAGAAAGCACACTCGTCTTTGGCAACGCGGCCTTTGGATTTAGACCTTTCTCTTCTTCCTTTTGTCTGGCTTTGCTGACGACCTCTTGCCACCAATGCTTCTTCTGATGTAGTTGATTTGTTTTTCATCTTATCCTGCTTTCTCAATTCATGACTATATAAAGCAGAACAAACAGCATCTAACGACACATTCTCTTTCCCATGAAGTAATGTAGTTTCCAAATGTTCAAATTCATCGGGAAGAGACGATAACAACATCAAAGCCAGATCTTCATCCTCAAATTTCACATCTAAATTCAGCAGGTCTGCTACTAATTGATTAAACATAGTGATGTGTTCATTCATAGTAGTACCTGACCGGTAATCAAATCGGAACAGTCTTTTCTTCATGAGGAGCTTGTTCTGACCACTCTTTTTCAGAAACTTGTCCTCCAACGCCTTCCACAGTTTGTGTGCAGAAGTTTCACTCTTGAAAGCATACTTCTGCTCTCTGGACAGGCAAGATCGAATAGTTCCGCATGCCAACCGATTGATGATGCTCCAATCTTTATCCTCTATCTCTTCTGGTTTCTTTCCTTCAATAGCAATATCAAGACCCTGTTGGAAAAGAGAGTCCAAGACCTCCCCTTGCCACATACCGAAATGGCCAGTACCATCAAATATTTCCACTGCCAATTTCAAACTAGACACCGGGAACCTCGACCATGATGACGAGGAGCCCGATACCCCCGACGGAATATTTGAGATAACCTCCTTTGCTTCTTGATCTCTCGTTGCCATTACAGACTCAATATATAGTATTCAATATTACAACAAATTTCAGACAGCCCAAGGGCGAACCTTCGGCTCTGATACCACTTGTTGGGAAAATCGGGTATTTTTCCCACTACAACGACACAACTAGTGAAATGCACCAGTTCAGAACTAATGAACTGGACAGAACACTAACTAAACTACCCGACAAATAATATTGAATACTACACTACAACAGGAAAGAAAGTAGTAAAACAACAATAAAGAGAACAGAACAATAAAAGAGATAAAGAGAGAAACACACCCGAAAGCTTTGCCAATGGAGCTCAACCAAGATAGCTTGATCTCCGATCACCGAACACTTGCTGAATTGCTTGCTTCTATTTATATGTAGAAGAAGATACAAGTTTTGGGATGATTTACATAAGAGGTGGAGGGGTTTATTTATAACTCCCAATTTTCCTATTCATTCTAAAACCACCGATGTGGTACAAATTTAAGCCACATTCAACACAACCGACCCAGTCTGACTCGAAATAAAAATTTCCACGCCATTATCATCACCTCTGTCCTGACATACAACGGTATCGTCTTCTATAGATCCTCTGGAACATAACCTGCCCTCATCGCTGTCACAGATTACTTCTAAACCCTCAGACAGTAAAGTGGTTACACTTGTGAGCCTTGAAACAACATCTGCACTACTTGAATCTTCATGAGATTGGGGAGTAGCTCCATGAGTTACAGTGCTTCCTACAGTAAAATCCAACAAATAGGGCTCCCTATTCTGGCAGGGGATACTTGAAATTCCTGATACAACATTCCCCTTTAAAGAATTTATTTCACTGCAAGATCGCAATCGTTTTCCCTTAACACTCTCATTAACTACTTTAAGTACACTTCCACAACTCAAATTAGCAGACGTGTGGCCTTCAAAATCACCTAAAACTGCAAAAATTTCTCTTTTCCCAACCTGATTCGTCACATCCCCAAGAATTATTCGGGTTTGGGGATACCCTTCGGACAAGTCCTCTACACCCATGGACGAACTAATCTAACAAAGACTTAAACAATCCAAAAAAAAAAAAAAAGAACTTTTGGGGAACGAGTTCAGAAATTTACTTTTTTAAAAAAAAAAACTTAATGCAGGAAAAACATCGGGAATCAAGTGAAAAAAACTTAAGCCACATCGATCTGAGGTCTCAAGATGATAAAATCGTATGAATATCTAAGAATTGCAAAGAACATTTCAATAACAATTTTTGAAAAGGATACTTACCTTGCAATAAGGGATCTGAATAATGTAGGGGGGGAACATGAAAAATTGGCCGTAAGTACTCCGACAAGCGCTGCAAGCTGGAATCAAGGGAATGAGTTACTTGCCCAATTTTATGAAAGAACTAAATTAGGAAAGCAAATAATGAATTTGAGAGGAGGAAAGAGTAAACTGTTACGGCGGGAGGTTTGTCCCGCCTACTTAAGTTTTGAACTTGATTTAAGCGCGTCGGTAGCTATTGATTGGCCAACTTATATGCTATGATCTCTATTATAATAGGAAATAATTACATTTTCACCGTATGTGAATGTTGAAATTTCTTTATTTTTTTCGGCCATTACACTTTATGTTGTTAGAGTGAAATGAAAAGCAAATCTAAAAATTTAAGTTCACGAACACTTATAATTTTTCTGCCTTTTAACTCTATGTAGTGTTGGCAAATGACTACAAAAAATTTAGAAGTAGCAATCAAGTCTAGTTGACAGGTCTCAAAAGTCAAAATATAATCTAATTTGTCATGTTAGATTTAAGTTAACCTGCCAATCCGGTCTTTGAGTTTGACTAGTTTGATAGATCGGGTTTGCAAGACTGGGTTTAACAAGTTGGCGTGTTAGGTTGGTATTTTTGGATTCGACTGGTTTGTATCGAGTTTACCAAGTTCACGGAAAAGCTTCAGGTTAACGTTTTCAGGTTTGTTTAGATTTAAAGGTTTAAAAGGTTATTTTTAGCTCTGACGGATCAATCGAGTCAACTCAGAGGGAATGAGTCGCACAACTCAGAGGATACTCCAAAACTCAGAGGATGATCCAGTTGGAGTGTGAAAAAAAGTGACCTTGTCCTAATGGCAAAAAGGATAAACTCTCAGTCCAAATCTGCTATCGAATGTGACTATTATGTTGCTAGAAAGCAAAATAATGCATATTACTTTAGTTTAAAATGACATTAGTTCGCTTAAGTATTGAAACAAAGTAATATATATTACTATGATTTGTAGATACAGATTCGGACGGATAAATTCCTAACACAAGTGCCCTATTTTTCGATAGTCGACTCTTCTCCATTCATAATATTGTAATTGTCGAGTACGTGTATAAGAATAGTACCATGAGAATGTGTAACAAAGGACTGCTTCTGGACTAGGTATGATGCAATCTTTGGACTGGCTAGCTTGTTAAATATCTGATGATTTTAGATCATGGTGGTAATAAGACAGTATTTTGAATTTTCAATGAGTTGACGTGTAATTTTCTGGGAGGATTAACACCAAAAGGTAAACTAGTTTTCCTTATGATTTTTATTGCTTTCAAGGCTGTGCGCTTCAAGGAATGATCATGAAAGACACATGGCGGCCTATAGAAAGGGAAGCGGTGAAAGTTGAACCCAAGATGAAAGACATACCAACGAAAGAAGAACTCTATGTATTTCTAGATAAGTCTTTGAATACATTACTTCTATTTTGATATGAGAAGTAGTGCTGTTTAAGAAACCGAACAGTTCGTGAATTGTTTAAGTTCGATTCGTTTTCGGTTTGTATTTGTTCGTTAATGGTCTGTAAACGAGCTGAATTAGAACAGCTATTTGAGTTTGTTTACTTAAACATACCAAACTATTTACGAGTTGTTTGGCTCATAGTTAAAGAATTATCGAGCCAAACTCGAATCAAATTTAAAGTTCGTTTACCTAAATGAACCGAGCCAAATAGTCCGTTTAGCTAAACGAATCCGAATTCGAAAACTTAGTATTTAGTTTGGCTCGATTCGTTAACGCCTTAATGAGAACACTTATTTATGGAATTTCTCTAAGAAAAAAAAACTTAATGTTCGTCATTGTGCGTCATGAAATGACAGGTGTAGTTGATAGCAGCCGAAAGCCACATTAAACTTAAATTATTATGAAAGGCAAAAAGTCTGAATTTGATTAAACACTGCAACTTGTGTATAGATGCCAGTCGTGTGAAGCAATGCTGATGGCCAATCTTGTTCAGCTTACTAGTTATTTGGGTTGAAACATTGTTTTAAAAAAGTGTATGTATAAACCAATATATGTATATTTTTAGAGTATTAATGTTCTCCGAGTTTAAAGTCCAAAAGTCTGAATCCGATCTAACTGCATGTTAAATTACAAACTTAGTTTATAGTGGACTTCTTGTATAAGTTGTTTAATATCGTCTTAACAATCTAAAAAACGCTAAATTTTTTATTTATATCCTTTATATAACTCTAAGAAAATAGACCTGCGGACTCGAGAACCAAAAATTTGGCCTTCGCTCGTGAATGTTGATGGCCAATCTCCGACACCATTTACTCGAAGGTGGTGAAAGCAACCGTTCAACTAACCCCTTTACTTTAGGGAAGTAATTTTATAAGAAGATACTACGTATTGATGGCGACCATTTCCAAAAAAAAAAAAAAAGCCAGAGAATCTATCAAAAAAGACTTATGCATAATCAATTCACCATTATTCTTGTACGGTGTGCACCAGAGGTTTTGGAGGCTTGAAAAAATGCGGGTGAGATCAGAGGAGGTTGGAAAAGAGGCAAAATATGAGGCCTCTAATCACGTCCCGCCACGTGTAAAAAACATTGTCAGTGGTCCCACCACATTCAATTTTTTTTTAAAAAAAAAAAAGACAACTTTTTTACACGTGGCGGGACGTGATTGGAGGCCTCATATTTTGTCTCCTTTCCAACCTCCTCAGATCTCACCCCGAAAAAATGAGGGCATCCGAGGTAGGTTTTATTTAAGTAATGTGTTACCGCCGGCCATCACTGATCGAAATTATAAACACACGAAAAGGATTCTTTTCACATAATTGTTACACGCCCACATGGAATCATACCATGACATCATATTGATTTCTATTTAGAAAAAGATTTGAACATGTATTATTCATATATTATGAATAATACAAACATTAGAAAGAGATTCGAACAACGCAAAGCAGTAAAGATCAATATATGTGTAGTTTTTTTCGAACGGAGATACTACATTATTAAAGAACGGTGTTAAAGTAAGATCTTCAAAAAAGTGAAAGTAAAAGTAAAGTTTTCATTTAATCTTTAAAGCAAAAGGACATTCTATGCTCCTATAGCTCCCACCGTCTCAGTCCCAAGAAGCATTGTAGAGGATGCAAATTAGGAACCTAGGGGCCTCTTAAGTTGGGTGAGGACTTACGCAGTGACCCACATAAGATGCCGCAAACTAGGCCTTTGGCCTGGTAGCAGTGGAGCATTCACACTGTGTGTGTCCCTGGATTGGATTCAAACTCTTGATCTCTTGGAACAAATATCAACACTACCAACTGAAATATGCACTTGAGTGTTTTCATGTAAAAAGAATCACATTTGATCACGTTTAACAGCGGATGACGTCACACGCAGATCGACTATTTTCTGATGAGTGGTAGTTATAGCATTGAGCCAAAAGCTGAGTAAGGAGATTGGAAAAGTCCCACCCGAGATTCGATGGAGAAGTTTGAAGGACTAAAAAATTAATATATTCAGAGACAAGATCATCTCTGCGAAACTAGATCGTCTAGGTGATGACACAAATCAGATGTGGGAAGCTATATCGACTACTATCACCCAAGCAGCGAGAGAAACGCTCGGAGTAACAACAGGAAAGAAGTTCGTACACAAAGAAACGTGATGGTGGAACGAGGATGTGCAACAAAAATAAAAGACAAACAAAAGATTTTTAGAGAGCTGTTAAGCTGCACCAATGGGGAAGAAAAAGTGCGATTGAAGGAGAATTACAAAATCGCCAGGAAAGAGGCGAAGAAGGCAGTGACAGAGGCAAAGACTGCAGCTTATAAAAGGATGTATGAGATACTAGAAACAAAAAAAAATGAGAACACGATATGTTCAAGATTGTCAAAGCTAGGGATCGAAAGAGGCAGGACCTAGGTGGTGGTAAGTTTATAAACGGAGAAGATGGACATGTGTTAGTCAAAGCACAAGACATCAAGTTGAAATGGCAAACATACTTTCACAATCTTTTCAACGGCAGTAGTGCCGACTACGAAGAACGAGAAAACACCACTAACCAACAACGACAACATAATAACTCCGACTATCAGAGCATCACACAAGGAGAGGTGATGAGAGCACTGAAGAAGATGGGAAGATCTAAAGCGGTCGGCCTAGATAACATATCTATTGAGGCATGGAAGTATTTAGGAGATGAAGGGGTCCAATAGCTGACTACTCTGTTCAACCGTATTTACCAAACAAGGAAGATGCCAGAGAGTGGAGAAAGAGTGTCGTGGTCCCCCTATATAAGAACAAAGGAGACGCACAGTGTTGTGGGAACTATAGAGGGATTAAGTTACTAAGCCATACCATGAAATTATGGGAGAGAGTAATCGACACTCGAATTAGGAGAGAACTCAGGTTACGGTGAACCAATTTGGTTTTATGTCAGGAAGGTCAACTACGGAAGCAATACACATTCTCAGGAGATTAATGGAGAAATATAGGGAGAAGAAGCGCGACTTACATATGGTTTTCATCGATCTTGGAAAAGCGTATGATAGTGTGCAACGTAGCTTGATATGGGATAGTCTTGATTCAAGAGGGATCCCTATGAAGTATATAGACATAATTAGAGATATGTATACTAGGACACAAACAACCCTTCGTACGCCTGTGGGGAATACAGACTTCTTTCCGGTGGAGGTAGGTCTCCATCAAGGGTCTGCATTGAGCCTATTTCTTTTTGCAGTTGTCCTTGACGAGTTGTCAAAGTCGATACAGGAGGCAGTTCCGTGGTGTATGCTTTGTGCTGATGATATTGTATTAGTTGCAGAAAGTAGACATACCCTGAGTATGAGACTAAAGCAGTGGAGAGATGTTTTAGAGAGAAAAGGCTTAAAGATTAGCCGTTCTAAGACCGAGTATCTGCACCGCGACTTCAGCGACATAGCAGGCAGTGAGGATAGCCAGCTCACCATAGATGGTCAAGTGGTACCACTGTTAAGTAAGTTTAAGTACTTAGGATCATTTGTGCAGTAGAATGGCGACATAGATCATGATGTAGCACATCGAGTTCAAGTAGGCTGGTGTAGATGGAGGGCGGCCTGAGGGGTGCTGTGTGACAAAAATCTTCCAACTAAATTAAAGGAAAAATTTTATAGGGTGGCAGTGCGACCGGCAATGCTATATGGGACAGACTGCTGGGCCATCAAGAGGTCACAATTACAGAAGATGGAAGTGACAGAGATGAAGATGTTAAGATGGATGTGTGGGCATACAAGGCTAGACCAGATCAGAAACGAGGTGTTTTGAAAAAGGTTAGGCGTGACTAGTATAGCAGATAAGATAAGGGATGGCAGAATGAGATGGTTTGTGCATGTCAAGCGGAGACAGACAACGGCGTCGGTCAGAGCAATTAAAAACCTCATTGTAGAGGGGAACATGAGTAAAGGCAAGCTCAAACTGACTTGGGATGAGCAGATAAGGCACGACCTACTAGATTTGCATCTCTCTGAGGACATGGTACATGATAGGAGTTCATGGAGACATAAGATTAAGGTTAACGAGGTATAGGTCATATATAGGGATACTTTAGAGTATATTTAGGGACATCGATAGGCGTAGACACTATCTACGCTTTAGGTTGACTTTTCATTTGGTTGCGTATGTTATACAGTTGTTTTACATTACATGTACATATACACGTGATGTGTATTTTAATATCGAAAGTCATTTCTTTGTATTTCTTGAATTTCTTCACTAACACACTAGCACAAGATATCTCTATTATTATATCATTTATGCAGGTAAATATGGAGCCGGGGGTCTCACTGGAAGCATACTCTCTATCCCTTGGGATAGAGGTATTATCTGCTTACCACTTACCCTTCCCAGACCCTAACGATAGCTTTTGCTGTCGTTGGGATATACTGGGTCCGGATGATGGTGATGATGAAGAATTAAAAAGGAAAAGAATGTGCAGTCTCCATTATTATCCTTAGCATAGAACTCATTTTTCTTCCTTACACTAGTTACCTAGCTTGGATTTGGCTCAGTCCGAGCGCTATTGGTTATTCTGTAGACATATTTTTAGTCATGCTACATGGAAACAAATTGTCTCATAATAAAGAAAAATAATACACTTTTCAGGGATTAAACTCGAGACTTTTATTAATCAGTCAAGTTTTTCCATTTTGTTTTTTCTGGTTTTTCACGAGAGAACAATTTTTTTACTGAATATTTGATACGTATTGCTTATGATGTGTATGTGTGTGTACACACACATACATATCATACATATTGGTATGTTGATCATAAAAAAATAAAAAAAGGCATATTGGTTAACATAACCATCAATTTGAGGATATATGTAAAAATTATATGCTTATTTGTTGAAATTTTCATATCGTTTGTGAATATGTTATAGGATTGGTACTTTGTGATGAAACTGTTGTTGGTCCAGATTAATGTTAAACGTATATATGTTTGTATGATTATTGGATTATGATTTCGCTTAACCGGTAAAACTCAAAACAGTTTGAGTAAATATGGTCGAATTGAGGGGGTTTTGCGATTAGTCGAATTTAATTACGGCAAGGTTTTAGAGAAGGAAATAAAAAACATACACACATATATATATATATGTATTGGTACAATTGAAAGAATTACATTCATTCAAGTTCTAAATTTACATCGTTGTTTCTTCTAATGTCTTTATTTTTTCACTTGGAGAGTGATCACTGTTCGGCTACAACCAATCAATCATAGCGAGCATTTTCCAACGACAAAACAAGCTATTATTAGAGTTCAGCTACAATATTTTCTAATGTCTCACGTAATGGCTAGTTACCTATTATGCTCAGCCTTATGTATAGTAAAAAAAATTCTAAGTTACAATATTTACAAAGTATGTCAGTTCAGCCTTAGTGGTGCTGCTTGGCTTGTGCTTCACCTCGTCCCCTCAGCTCAACACCTTTTCATTTCAGCTTCCTTGTTATCTTCAGCTCGTCTTATTCCGGGCTTCTCTTCATCTCAGCTCTACTTCAGTTTAGCACGACCATCCTTCATCCTTTTCACTTCAACTTTTCTTCAGTTAGCACAGTGTTTGTCCCTCTTTCTTATTTCCGCTTAGCTCGGCTGACTGACTTTGTTTACTTAGTTTTATTTTCTAGTATGATGATTATTTAGATCACATCTGCATATCTCGGTTGAGTTCGGCACACCTCGACTGTACTTATCCCCGACAGTGATATACATAATTTTCTTATTATACGTACGCATGATGGTTTACTTTTTAGATGTGGATGTACATGGGAAGATGAGAAAGTGAGGACATTTGAAAGTAAACTCTTTGAACCACAAAATCGAAAACATTTATATAGGTAGACAGTGAAGACTCATAATATAAAATTTTTCTATAATCCTCACCAACTAGGATTTGGAAGTCAGAACTCCTGCAAATACCAACTCTTTTTTATTAAATAACTATCACGACCAACCAAATTAAACGTAAAATAACATTCCAACGTACATACACATAAATACAAACGTAGCCACACATGAATATATATATATATATATATATATATATATATATATGTCAGTACAAAGTCCATGATATTGATCACATGCATAATTTAGCAATATATAGTGCCTCTAGAACATGAATATTAATATAAGATGCATTTGCAAAATGATCGATTTGATTAAGCTGCAGCAACGGTTTCACCATTGCTAGAGGATTCACAGGTTAAGTCAGAGGGGTTGTGATAATTTTCGACTTTCTTTGGTTTTCCCATGGTGCATTTTTCTTTTCTTTCGTCCTGCTTTATCTGCTGCTCCCTGCATTCTTCACTGCAAAATGCTGTATCACCCCTTCATTTTTTTAAATGAAAAGTTGATTAGAAAAAGGACCCAAAAATAAAATGGAAAAAAGAGAGAAATATTCTTATGGAGAAAACTCGAGAATTGACTATAAAGGAGTCACTAAAATTACTATTAGATTTCTATAAGCATGTGGTTGGGGGTTCGATCCCCGCTCATGTGAATAGAGCAAACCATTTGGCCAGTTTCCTACCACTTCGTGTGCTGACCGAAGGTACGGAGGATTAGTCTTCTGGCTTTCGGCTGGGAGGATACCTCGGGCAACCCATTAAAAAAAAAAACTCGAGAATTGACTATAAAGGAGTCACTAAAATTACTATTAGATTTCTTCTTTTACTCGTCTTACTTCTAACTCATATTTTTAATACACAACTTTCAGGATTTGTGGTTTGATCTTTGAGAGATTGAAAGTTAGACGTTTTCGGTATATTAAGCTTTTGCATTTGTGTAGGATTTAAGAAAGATCTTGATGTGCACAGTCTTACTCTACACTTTGTACAGAGATGGCAAGTCACATACTAAAGTTACTATTTGGTCTAAAAGATCTTATATGCTACACATTGGTATGCTCACTATCTTTTATACACACTTGGGGTCAATGAATCAAAACATAAAAATTAAAAAAAGGAGTTAATTGAGAAAATAATTAAAAAACCTCTAGAGGTTGATGATTCTTTCACTGAGATTCTTAAAGATCTCTGATATTTATAAATCTCTTATTGACAGCACTTTTATTTTTAAAAATAACTGAAATCCCAAGGAAGATGTGTGAAGTTATACGCAAGAGCCCTATATTCTAACCATAAGCGTGCCATATATTTCATCAAACCTTGAAAAACATTAGCGAAAAGGTCGAAACAATAATGGAAGTATCTGAAAATACTCGCACCAATATATAGGTCAATATAAATTCACATGCATATATTTATTTATAACTTGAATTACTTTTACTATTTACCCCCTGTGCCAGCTAATTTTTTGGCTTTATTTGTTGACATTATCAGATTAGCAGCATCGAAAGGTTCAGGGTTTCCTTCAAAGCAGTATCACACAAGACATGAAAAACACAGACCAGATAATTTTTTTTTACCACTCTAACATTTATATTCACCAGAAGGAAGAAACAAAGGAATGATATCGAAGCGACCCATGTTTTACACGAATATTACGGTACACATTATATACAGCTAGAGAGACAAATTTTTCTTTTTAAACAGCTAGAAAAGCATTTTGACACGTAAAAATTAAAAAAAAAAATTACTCCGGTTTCTCACAGTGATCCAATAATAGATACCTTATAGTTTAACTCCGGCTAGTAGAGAACTACCCTAGAACATGCCTGCTTGACATTAACAGTAAAAATCTTCCTACGTTTACAGCAGTAGTTAACCTTAAAGCACTATTTGAACGTAAGATTTTAGTTTCTTGAAAATAAAAAGTAAAATATATTCCAAAATTTGAGGAAAAATGAAAAAGGGAAAGATACCTGTACATATAGATGTCACGGCTAGGAGCTAAACGGCGATTACAAAGACCACAAGTTCTCAAGAAAGGAGAAGTCTCTTGGCAGCGCCGATCACCGGAATATCTCGGTGACATCATAGCCGGCGAAGGATGATCATTCCAAGTTGACCCCATCATGATATGACCATCAGGGACCCCAACGGGTGATCTGAGCTCTTCAGGCCAGGGGCTATGATGATCGGACGGCCATGGTTGGTCTACGTTCATTCCTGTCATGCTCGTAGTTCTCTTCATAATAGGAGCACGACCACGCTTACTCAGCATCGAGATAGAAGTGGGGTTCTCTTTGCTGGGGAGAGTGGGGTGATGAAATGAGATGTAGAGTTGTGGTGGGGTAGGGGTGGTGTGGGAGTAGGGAAGATGATTGATTGATGAAAGTGAATTTGTGCCGTTGGATGTTATTTATATTGAGTGATTCAGTTCCCATCCATGTCTGATAAATCTAAACTTCAATATACTTTTCTAACTTTTTTACAAATTTAGATCCAAGATGTTATCTTATATTAATCAATCAGTTATATTCATTATGTCCAAACGACACTAAAAGTTATCGCTAAGATCTGGGAAGGGTAAGCGGCAGACAAACAATACTTTTATCCCAAATGATAGAAAATTTGCTTCCAGTGAGACCACAAGTTCTATATGTACCTGCATAAATGATACAATAATATGGATTATAGCCATAACAATATTAAATCTCAAAATTTGGACTTTATTTTCGGTCATGCAAAATTTTTTAGCATAAGTTGGTTTTACATTTTTAAGCCTATATTGAAATATATTCTTTCTTCATGTGTTTATTGATATGCCTATTAGCTCAACAATTGATTCTTTTAAATGGATATTAAGTTTGGCATATTGAAAAACATATAGGTGTACATTCAATCAATCAATCATACTCAGTATGTTATAACGTCAGCAAAAGTTATTGCTAGGGTTTAGAGAGAGTGAACGGTTACATCTATCTCAAATGATAGAGAGTTCACTTCTAATGAGATACTCGCTCTATAACCGGACAAGCTGGGTTGATGCTAAGGACACCATAAGAGAGGACAGGTTTGATTGGGAGGTTCCAAAGAAGTCCAACAATGGCATCACTTTCATCTGAAGTAATAAAATTTTGACACCTTTTCTCTTTGCCTTTTAATTGGCTTGGAGACTGATTATAACGATGTGACAAGGAGGGTCAGGACTATTTAAATAATCTCCATTTTATTCTTTTAATGTGTGGGTCAACTTACAGTCTATTTTAAATTAGTGTTAGAAATTTGTGCTAAGTTTGATTGGTGAAACTTTTGCAGCTCCCTAGACGGTATGAAATGGCGATACGTGTCAAGAAATAGCTATGCTTTTTATTAAAGTGATGGTGATGAATGACTTAAGATTTACCATCTGCATAATTATTTACTTATACATAACATGTGAATGTTAGCATTATGAAAAAGTAACCTCACGCTTCTCAAACTAACGATAAATAAAAGAAGTGCGCAATATAAATGTAAGTCTTTACGGGTCAGTCCCAGAGCATAGTCCAGTTGGTACTCGGATTGAAAATTGCCAACAAGAGTTTATGGGTTCGAATCCAGAGACGCGCACATTATGGGTGTTCCTCTACTACCAGGCTAAAAGTCTGGTTTGTGGGGGATACCTTGTATGGATAACTCTGTAAGATCTCATCCAATCTAATAGTACGCTGGACTTTTACATCCTGTATACAGCTCCTTAGGGCTGGGCATTGAAGACCCTTTGTTTGGGTTTAACCTTTGCCAACAAGTCTTTACGGGTTAGGGGAATAGAATATGAGGACAAGCGGCACGAAGTGATTGAAACCTCTAAAGTAGTTTTTATTTTTAAAAAAAGACGCGAGCTCAAATCTCAATACCTATGTCTTCCTTGCAAATACTCTATAGGTTATAGGTGTCCTCTTTTATCTTCCATTTGTTTTATTATAAATATCCAAATTGAGAAATACAACAACATTACTTTATTGTCTTAGAGGCTTCGTTTATGACGAGGTATGGAAGGTCGGATGTACGCAACCATACTCATATCTTAGAAACATAAAGAGATTATTTTTCGATGATCTATAATGAAAATTGTGTCAAATTGTACCGACTAACTGCTACTTCACAATATAAGAAGCGCAGCCAATTTAGTAAGTCATTTTGCTTTATTCTATTTCAAATTAAGACATATATTATTAAAATAATAATATAATGTATAATCTGGTCATTAAAACTATCTATAATTTTCTGTTTCATCATTTGATGTATTATTTTTTATTAATTGTTTAGAGATAAAATGATATTCATAAGCTTCATTGTTGTAAGGGTGTTAGGAGGTTTGAATTATTGATTGAAAAAAGTTTATACGATGACTTATCAATTTATGATAAAAAATATTCAATGTAATATTTCATAATGAGTTGTTTGATATGATGTAATCAATTATTATAAATACCATCATTATTTTGTATAAAAATTATTTATTATATAATATAAAATATAATATAAAAAGTATGAAAAATGGAGTTAAGAAATATGTTGGAAAATGTAAATAAAGATTTGAAGGTTGAATTTATATTTTGAAGCCTAAAACAAAGAAAGCCTTCAATCGGTGATACTGACATCAAGGGCCAATGGTAGATATGACCCCACCAGATAAAGCTTCAGGGGGGGGGGGTGGAAAATATTCCGACTTTCCTTCGTTTCAAGAACTGCCGTTCCAAGTTCCTTGGAGGGTGTTACCCATGGGACAATAAAGCAACTGATGAAGCTGGATCTTCATCAAGGATCAGAGATGATCCGAAATAAACGTCGTTAACTTGCTTGGGCTTGTAAATTCGAAATACTTCCTTGATGACCTGCACAGGTAAGCAAAGATCAGAGGTCTCGGAGGTGTGACCCCGGTAAAACCCTCCGACGTTCAAGTCAGTTTGAGTCATTCTCCCTTAGATATGTTTAGGTTTTGAACAGTTGAGAAGATCTCGCAATTTTTGTCTATGGAGATTTCCGGTATTAGCTATTGGGAAGAAAATGTTTCGAATCCCCTTCTTTGTGTCCATTCCCTTGCTTTTGTTGTTCTCCTCTCTCTTCTGCCTCTGACGGCAGAAGGGACACTTTCTTGTGCAGAGGGGCTATGACAGTATAGGTCTGCTGATGGAACCATTAGGCTTGCTGGTGGGGCCGCTAGGTCTGCTGATGGGACTTTGGCGTGTGCAGGCTGAAAAGTCTGATGTGTATCCGTCCTTTATACTGTACATGAGGTCAGATGGTCCCCTGTTTAATGAAGCTGAGTTGCGCTTGACACCTGGCATGGGTTTACCGAGGTGCAGAAATGGATCAGAGTCCAGCTCTGATCTGGCTGAAGCGATTTGGAGTATGCCCCTTTTAGATAGAGGCCGAGTCTGGAGCTCGGGGACGAAGTGAAACCCTTATGCGTATCGTTTACTGTTTCCAATAAGAAGTGGTGCTTTGGTAAAGCAATACCTTGCTGAACTGAAGTGTATTATGACCGAACAGAGGTGCATTTTCTGCCGAGCTGCAGGAGTTGATCGTGCCAAACCTGGATTTACCGTTGACTAACAATGAATATTTTTGGCTTATCAGCAACTACCAAGAAGTTTAAACCCCCACTGCTCTTCCCCTTCCTCCTCCTCTAATGAACAACAAAAAGGATTTTCTTAGCCGCCAGGGCACCAACTGTATTTCGCGATGATAATGCAGTAAAGAACCCATAGATTTATTCGAAACTTGGTATTGGGATTGGAGACCATAGTCCCATTGGCGATGATTCTCTTTTTTTCTTTTTGAGTTCGGTTGAATTTGCCATCAAAAAATTGAGAGTTCGATTCCAAGAACACGCGTAGTCTAGTGTTTAGGTCGAATGTCTAGTTTGCAATGAGTTCTTATGTAAAGTCCTCGACAACTAGAAGACTCGTAATTTGCATCATAAGAGAGGGAGGATATGGCCTTTTGACACTATAAAGGATTTTCCTAGAATTCTTGGAGTTATAAACTCACATATTACGTAGGAATTTGAGTCACTTGATTTGCAAGTACGGTATAATGTTATACAATCAGATGAAAGATATATTTGCTAAGTTTCAATATTTCTCCACAAACTTTTCTCGTTTCAAATTTCTCCAACTTACCTTTTTATATTTATCTCCTTCATTTCTTTAGTCGGAAACCTCTTCTTTATTGGTTCACATTATATTTTTTATTGATACCCGTCCTCACCTTAATATGCTTTCAACAAGGGAAAAGAAATAAAAAAAAATATTGGCCTGAGTTCTTTTTCTTATATGAGAAATATTATTTGTATAATTATTTTACAATCAAGCTAATGTCATACTCTGAATCTGCCTAAAATATGAGCTAAACTCCTGGGAGCTCATGCCATTAGGGCCGTGTGACTTATACCTTCAAATTATTTTAATCAAGTGTAGCGCATAAATAATACCAGTGGAATTTGATCATCCAATCCCATTCACAGTACAATAGTTTTAATTACTTAGTTTTGTGGTCGAAATCGAAGATGCTGAAACATCTTTTCTTCTTATCATCTATTTATTCGTGATTGCTTTATTCTATAGTAATAATTGTATCAACAAAAACATCTTAATATAATCTCACGTTTGCATTTTGGGCCCCTTTGACTTAACCTTTATATCTGCATTGAAACATATCTAACGATTTACATCTTATCCGTATCAAAAAGCCTACAAACAAGTTTCGCGTATAACCTGAAGACATTTATGTAGTATAGCTAAGCAATTTACGCTGTTCACTTTCAATAGGTGGCCTAAACATATAAAGCATCCTTATGAAGTGGGGAGTGAAGTCAGCATCTAGGGAAACAAGAAAATAGTTGACCTCATACAAGTGAAGTTCTTGAAGCACCTTATGAAGTGCCTATAAAGCCTGGATCCACTGCCCATTGATGGAATTCAGTGGCTCCACCTTTTCTTCATAAGTTAAAGATCATGATTTCATGAAAAAGATTTGGAGAGTCCAGTTGTTTTAGCTTAGGGAGGGCCAGAAGAAGCCCTTTCAGCTCTCATCAGCAGCTATGAACACATCAGTTGACATGGAGGAAAGAAATGGCATTCAGCTTTCTGATACATTTTCCAAAACCAAATCTCAAGACACATCAAAAACAGAAAAGGGAACTCCCCAGATCTCCCGAATACTTCAAGAAACTGCCCGTTTGTCCTCTGCAGATACCTTTGTGGAGGTTCCTGAGCATGGTCTAGCTGACAGGGTTCAGTGGGTGCTGAATCTGCCCGAACCGTCCGGACCATGGAGCAAGATGGATAAGTTGTTCAAGTATGCTCTTTTCTCGAATGGAGACAGGTTTCATCATTCCAGTGAGCCCCAAGTTTATAAATATTTTAGGAGTGTGTTCCCTATACTTTCTAAGGGTAAAAGCTACAACCTGAAACTGTTCAGGACTGCTGAAAAAGGGTGTTTCCGGTAATACTAAGGTCCCGCATTTGTGCAAGGTCCGGAAAAAAGTCGGATCCGCTTCGCGATCTGATGTACGCAGCTTTACCTTACATTTTGTGGAAAAAACTGTTTTCGCTACTCAAACCCGTGACCTCAAGCTCATAAAACAACAAGCTTATCAGTTGCTCTAAGGTCCGGTATGAAGAATGCAAAATGATGTAAATTATGTGTTGCAATGTGAAGTGTTTGTCCTATTAACCTTTCATCTTATTTAGTTCACTTCTGCTTCCTGGTCTACCAGGTATCACATCCTTCTACATATAGACAATATAACACACGAATATTACAAAAAGATTCTAGACACAAGTTTCTATTTTTCGCCGAAGTAATAAGTAAAACATCCATGTCAAATAATGAGCTTTGTTAAAAATAATTTAATAGCAGAAAATTTGGTGAAAACCATGTCCGAATCCTTTCCCTTCCACATACACGTGTGATAAGAAAAAATAACAAAAAAAAAAAAATGAAACAACTTCAAAGTAGAAGACAAATGATTTGCATATCCAGAAACACCCAAAACCAGCTCAATAAACCCGCAACAGTATCCCCCAATTATTTTAAACTCACATAAACTGCGTGAATTTGGGGAAAAAAGGCAGAATGCTCAATGATTAGTTCAGTGTTACAAGGAGTACAGCCACTGAACACTGATATTATCATTAAAATACAACAACAAGAATTGAGCGCTATTCCCACTAGGTGGGTTGGCTGTCGGGACAACAGTAATGAACAATCTTGAAAAAAATATGAGGGCTTGGAGAACTTCTCCAGTTGCTTCGAATGTTTTTGGCTAATACACAAGGAGATCGACTGATATGGGTTGGACGTGACAACCGCTTTATAAAACTCATCGCAAAGCGGATGAAATAACAGTGGATAAAAAACTTGGATCAGCAATGCAGGTAACATAATGATTTTGGGTGAATTTACCAGGGGACAGGAGCGCGAAGAGGCTCCAGGGCTTTTTTTATCCTTTCAACTGCCGCCTGCAGTGTGGAAAGAGACGCAGCATAGGAAATACGAATGCAGCTGTCATCTCCAAATGCCTCTCCAGGAACTAGTGCTACCTGATAATTAGATCAATTATCATACTACGAATGGCAAAATAAACCTCAAATTCTGCAAACTAGGAACTGCAAGCCTATACAACTTGCTGACATCTGGTAGTCTCAAGTCTATACTAGGTTTTCTCATATTTCCCAGGCATCTGTGACTAACAGGATACGAAAAACCATATAATCAACGAAAGCATCATTTTGCATTGGAAGCGTGGTCTAGTGGAAACAAGATAGTGGTTGTTTTTATTACGATTTCATGAAGCGTTAACAAGGTTGGGTTTTTTTAGCAGTAAATTCCAATGAAACAAAAGTTTACGTGAACCCGTACTTGAGCCTTTTCCAGCAGGTATCGACACAAGGATTCTGAACCACTTATAACACCAAAGTCATCCACTTGCACTCCATAATAACAGCTAACGTCAACGAAGAGATAAAAAGCACCCTGAAAATATTTGACCAAAGAGAATATACATTAAACAGAAAGCAGCATCCTGACAACTTAGACCTGCTGCTATTCCGGGGTAGCAATTAATGCATGAAGTATCTTGGAGGTTACCAGAGGTTCAGATATTTTGACTCCATCAAGTTCCCTAAAACTTTGGACCAAAAAGTCTCTGCGTTCACGGAATGCCTTCACCATGGCCGAAACAGCGGCTCCACCAGCATGTCCCAGTCCTAAAGCAGCAACGCCTGCCTTCTGAGATATACTGCTAGCGCCTGAAGTCAACTATAAACCCAAAAAACAGAATCAGAATGAACGCAATGCCACTCGAGAAGGGCACACTATTTACATGTCAAGGGCACACTATTTACATGTTAGCCAGGCCAATTCAGCATTTAGATTTTAGCAGTAACTGAAAGCATGTTTTACAAGGCTCCAACCATGCAGTCAAAGGTATCATGAGAGAAAAAGCCCAGATTCTCTAATTATTTGAATTGTTCTCCAATTTGGAAAAACGCCAATACACCAATCCTATTTATTGAGACATGCATACCATCTAGGAGACAATTGGGGTGTACTTGACATGAACATTCTGCTTGATTATTGCATCAAAATAGATGGAGCAGTTACATAAAAAGAAAAGCAAAATAGAATAATCACCCTCCCTCTCCTGCACCCAAACAACAATATCAACAAGAACGATGCTCTACCTGGCTTTGGACCTTCCCACATGCAGAAACGAAGTGCTTTGGACCAGCAAGATATCCCAGTCTCCAACCAGTCATGGCAAAGGCCTACCAAAGACCCAAAATGACAACAAAAGCAAAGGGAATAATAAAGGTCGAACAAGAAATAAATATGGAAGATGGTAGGACTTCTTTTGAATAACATGCAGTGTGATTACCTTTGAAAATCCATTCACTGTCAATGTTCTGTCCCACATGCCAGGTAAAGATGCAAAACTTGTGTGGCTAGCCGGAGAATAAATAATATGTTCATATATTTCATCAGACAACACCTAAATAACAACCGGAATGAATGATCAGCAGCTATATTGCCATGTAAGCTTAGTTTAGTTTAGTGTTTAGGGAACTGAAACAGAGTAACTTACCAAGAGCCTAGGATATTTAGCTACTACTTCAGCAATCTCCTCAAGCAACTTGCGTGGATAAACAGACCCTGTTGGGTTGGATGGGGAGCAAAGAATGAGCAACCTTGACTTCTCACTTAGCTTAGATGCCAGAAGTTTGGGATCTAATAGAAAATTTTCAGATATCCGAGTTGGGAGAATCACTGGGATAGCATCTGCCAATCTTGCCATTTCTGGATAGCTCACCCAAAAGGGAGCTGGAATGAGAACCTGAAGAATTAATTTCAGCAGGTAAATTAACTTAACATCAAAGCATGAGTGAGCTTAAAAGAAAACCTGGATAGATCCTATTATGCAACAGCTTCCCAGCGGTAATTTGTTCATGTAAAATTTTAAAACACAAAACCAGAAAATTGACCAAGAGAAAGATGTCAAGCTGTAAACTTCACCTCATCTCCAGGAGAGCATACAGCAATTACAGCTTGGAGAATACTCTGTTTAGCACCATTACTGATGAGAATCTGGTCGGGTGTGTATGTCAATCCATTCTCCTCTGCCATACGAGAAAGTCCAACAACACAGCGCATACAAATACAAATGAGAAACTCCATATTATTACCTAGGAGCAACCATTATCCACAATAATAAGGAAGAACAGAACCTTTTAATTTATTGCAGATAGCCGATCGCAATTCCAAAGTACCAGCATTTGGTGAATATTTAGTGTATCCCTCACGAATGGCATTAATTCCAGCCTACATAAAGAATCAAGTAAAATAGTAGCCCGTGTAGTATGCGCTTATTGATTTTTCAATTTCATGAATTCGATAACTTCACCACAGAAATCAATCTACCTCAGCTATGACAGCAGGAGTATCAAAATCAGGTTCTCCAGCAGCCAGCCTGATAACTGGCACACCAGCTTCTGCAAGAGCAGTGGCTTGGTCAGTGATAGCTACAGTTTTTGAAGGCTTTACTGAATTTACTCGAGGACTAAGTGATTGATCAACTTCCATCACTCCTCCTGAACTCGTCTCAGCTCTTGCCACCAAGCATAATCTACACGGATCGGTCTTTGACTTTACACCTGAAGACCTAGCCAGCAGAGCTCAAAAGCGATAATAAGTTCAAAATATATTGCCTTTCAGGCTGCTAGACTGTGAGAATAACACATCCTTTCAACTAAAATCTTAAAAGTTTTTACAAACAACATATGAATTTCCACCATGATTGCAATCAGAAAATGCAATCAGGAAAGCCCAAAATGGAAGTGTTCTCTGGATCTATGCACTTGCGAGAAAATACACGATTAGAGTTTTCCACATGTCTAATAGGTTTTCTAAAAATAATAAAACAGATGAACAGAAAGTGTAGTCTTTTGTAGACTGTAAAAAAGATTTATACTACTGTTTTTCCTTTCTTGAATTATGTTCATCATCATTTTTTCAATATTACCGTCTACCACCACTACATTAATGTCATTGCAGCATCTATTTCTACAAGCTTCACTTTTCATATAGGCCGCTACAATTTTCACTTTTGACCATCAGACTCCATGCCATTCCCATTCATTCTTTACTCGAAGCTTAAAATACTACTACTCAATTTAACTGTGACTATCGAATCAAATGGTGATAATTGATATCCCTGACCTGAGGAGGCTGTTTGCTACTCGAATGTTCAATCCCAAAAAGCCATCAAGAAAACAAAAGAATGACCTTTCTTCAATTATTTCCCACTAAAATGCAGTAAACAGAGAATATAAATAAGCAAATCCATTTCATGATGAAAGGCGTATATAAGCTTAGCTTCTTAGTAGAAAAGTATACATTTTAATCCCTCAAATATATCTCTCTCATATAATAAACCAAAAAGCTTATGTCAAGTAACAATTACAACCCTCTTGTTACTATCAGCATCAACGCTTAGGCTAAAAGCAAAACGGAACAGAAAATGCATATCACAAATTCAAGTCTTTTGGAAGAAAAATCGAACCCAAAAGACAATCTACAGACACCCTTTTAATACTTTTTTCTTGATCCTTAAATTCATCATACACAAAAGCAAAGCGGAATCAGATGAACAATCCAGCTTACTTGAAGGAAACACTGCAATAATTAAGTTGAGACGAAAAAGACAGTGATCTGGAGCTCTGAGACCCAGAAGGAAGTCTTTGGAATTGTTCGCCCAACGAGACTCGAGAACCTCTGCAACTAGTTGTGGCGAATGATGCAATGGCCATTCTGAATCAGATTTTATGTGGGTTCTGCCAAAAGAAAATATCCAAATGTTGAAGCTTTTTCAATTGATTCAATTGCTTGAAAATGAAACCCACCAAAGTATTTCCAGTGATTTGTGCTTTTCCCTTTGAAATAAAGTTTCCGGGTAGGTAATGAAAGAGATGGTGGGGACGGGGTTGGGCGCCGGTGATGGAAGAAATTTGACTTGGCGAGTGAAGTCAACCCAACAGCCCCAAGGGCCCAATGCTGCTACATGCTGATTGCGGTCAGCTTGGCACAGGTACTATTTTTTTTTCTCATCCTATAAAAAACGAATGGTCGGCTATTGGGTCCCTCACCCGCATTTCTCTCATCTCACATGTTACCGCGCGATACGTGGCAGCAAGGATGAGTGGTGAGACTAGATGCGGGTGATCTACATCTAGCCTCACCACCCACTCCTGCTGCCATGTGTGACGCGGTGACGCTTGGGGTGAGGGGTTTGGGGTGAGAGGATCATAACCCGCTATGTGGTCGGTCGAACACGTAATGTCACGTCTGTATTTTGGAAAAAATGACTAACTATGTAGCAGTTGATCGACACAGATTGACGCAATTTTTATTACGGCCTATGGGTCATCGAGAAACAACCGTTGTATGTTTCTAGCACATGCGTATGGTTACATACATCTGACCCTTTTATATCTCATACCATAGACGAGAGCCTTTAAGACAATAGATTAATGTTGTTATTATTTTATTTATTTTTTTGTCAATTTGACTATGTGTTAGTTTGTAATTGGGACTTTATGACAATAGATTAATGTGGTTGTTATTGTTTTATTTATTTATTTGTTAATTCGACGACGTTTTAGTCTATAATTGGTGGTTATGGACGCCGATCAACGAGTCACAGTCAACAGATCTGGCCCCATAAAAAGTACTACATATGCCATTTAATAAAAATAAAAGAAAATTTCAGCCGTCATGTCA
The DNA here is from genome assembly GCA_036186865.1 of Eustoma russellianum. NCBI lineage: Eukaryota > Viridiplantae > Streptophyta > Magnoliopsida > Gentianales > Gentianaceae > Eustoma > Eustoma russellianum. Next base: position 4,527,810 of record AP025051.1, read on the forward strand.
CCGAATGTGGAGCGGTGAAAGTAAACCTATTTAATTCTTTACTTTTGTTTCCCTCTTTCACTTTCATTTAATAATGGTTGTTGTTGTGGTTGTTGTTGTTGTTGTTGTTGTTCTTATTATTATTATTATTATTATTATTATTATTATTATTATTATTATTATTATTATTATTATTATTATTATATGTTATTTTACTTTTTGTGTTTAGGTTTACAAACAAAAGTGAAATGAACCCGACATAGTTTAGGTAAAAATAAATTGGCTCAACCAAATCGGCCCACAAGAATAATGTATAGTAGACGAAATGAATATCCCTACTTGTAACTGAAACACAAAGGGTACCAATTAACTTTTTTTTTTTTATGAAAAAATAATCAAGTAAGGTTAATCATTGATGAGTTCTTTTGGTCAACATCAAATTCTGGCCAAGAGACTTATAGGAGAAGCCATCAATTAATAGTTTAATGAACGCCAATAAGTAAAGTAGATTAAAATTTACAATAACATGGTTATGAATATTAGTTAAACCACCTAAGTATGCATTCAGTGATTTGTTATATATAGCTACAAGCTCAAATTTATAAATGATATATCCTGTAGCACATGTTAAGCGCTTTGTCCAAATCAACAGCTACAAGGGTAGGTCTTGGAGCAACGGGTAAGGTTACTGTTTTGTGACTTTAGATCACGGGTTCGAGCCGCAGAAACAGCCTCTTGTACAAAGTTTAGGATAAAGCTGCGTACATCAAATTGCGAAGTGATCCGGTCCTTCTCCGGATCATGTGCAAACATAGAAGTCTAGTGCACTGGAACGCGTTTTATTAAAAGTCAATAACAAATTCGGATAAATTTTCAGCAAAAAGAAAAATTGGATAAATTTGGACCAAGTTCACCATACAGTACACACTTGAGATGTACAAGGGTACACATGAAGGAGGAGTTCGAATTGGTCAAATCATAAAGGTCATGAAACTTTTTAGTGAGAACGAGAGTATTTTCTTGTTTATATGCATAAAACTAAGGGTTTTCATGTCTAGAAACTGAGGGGGGGGGGGGGGGGGGGGGGGTGTTACAACTGCAGTGATTAACTAGCTCTGCCTATACAACAACAATGTTACTCCATTGCTTTAGAGTCTCATGTTTATGAAGTATGGAAGGCCGGATGTACATAACTATATCCATATGTTAGAAACACACCTAGGTTGTTCCCGATAACTCGTAATGAAAATTACGTCAAGCTATGTCGATCAACTGATACTTCACAATATAATAAGCGGAGCCAATTTAGTGAATCATTTTTTTAATTCCATCATATTCCAAAGTAAAGGAAGAGTGTGTCTTGACTCCATTAGAAATACAAATTAGCTATGCCTATACAATTTGTTATAATTATACAATCAGGATGAAAATTAGAAGCGCTGACAAATAATACTTGTTTGTTCTGTCCGAAGGACAACTCTGTCGTAAAGCATATGCAATATTTGTAAACTTACATAAATGGCAGTAAAATGGCAAAACTGACACAATCAGTAGGTAGAAAATCTACAAGATTTAATCAAACTTACACAATGCTTGTCAAACATACGAAGTAGAGAGACATGCATGTCCCTGTGGAGGAACCAAAGAATTACTCACTGACAAATCTCTCTTTTGCTACAACAGTTCATAGTGACGTGCTTTTGAGTCACCACAGCCCATAATAGATATAGGCAACTCTCCCACTTTATCAATCCCTTCTGTAAAAATCAAACCCATACCCATCGAGGAATGGGATTCAACATGGCAATGGAACGCCCATACCCCTGGATTATTTGCCCGAAATCTAATTGCTACCCACCCATAAGGATGCAGAGGCACTGTGTTCTTCATGATGGGATTATCAAGGTTGTAATGCTGAGTATGTTTTGAAGGGTCAAACTTGCCTCTCCCTTGCGCCAATACCCAAAAATCATGCCCGTGCAAATGCCATGGATGAGTTTCACTATTGTTTGGTGGAGAAATTGTACCCGCGTTTTGTAGAACCACGTCCACTACAGAGTTGAATTTCAAATAATAAACCGCGTCTCCTAAGAGTCCCATCGCTTTCTTGGAGACATTATATATGTCGAAATCGTCGAAATCGTATCTATGCGGAGGAGGGTTTTTGTTGAAATCATGGAACATGTTATCTTTCATTGCGATCAAGTAGGGGGTACGAGGTAGATTCAAGGCGACATTGTTGACAGACCACCGGACTTGTCCATTGATTATGTTTTGTGTATTGAGCAAAAGGAGGACTCTGTCTGAAGTTTTGGGAGGGTGGACAATGTAATCGTGATGAGCTTTGATTTCAAGACTTTGTGTTATTCTGTCTTGGGTGTTATTCCACATGGGTCCTTCAGGAGGAGATGTTGCTGGATTTGAAGGAGGATTTGTAGAGTAATTCAAGATGGCTAAAGCATTTTTGGTTTTGTTTCTATGGGATACAACTTTTGCGACCATCCAATAGTTTTTTGAAGGGTCTTGATTTGTGTTGATTAGGACTGAAAATGTCTCCCCTGAGTAAATATATAGGTGTTTAACTGTGAATGGTTCCACATAGTGACCGTCTGCTTCAACCACGGTCATTTCATGCCCCTGTGTGACATGAACAGGAAGATAAAGAATTGTTAATGATATGTTAATTAACGAAATGCACTAATATGCTTTTCTTGTGACTGTATATAACATACCCCTATGTTATTATAAATATGGGTTTCTACCCATGTAGTCCGGCCATTTGACCGGAAAAATTTATCTAACTGGTATGAATACATATCTAATAATGTTTTAGCAAAGTCTTTCAGTTTTAACATGAGAAAATAATATTAAGGGGACGTTTGGTTCGCACTTGGGTATTGGAATGGGTATGACAATGTATGAGTTTGAGAGTATATGAGTTTAGACATAAAAGTCATAGTTGTTTGGTATGGAGTGAGAATGAGTATGATTGACATTGATGGTATTTAGAACGTATCGGAATTGAAATGGATATCGAAAGTGAGCGGCTGTAAAATTGGACGGAAAAATTTGACCGACAGGAATAGCCGGCGGGCGGTGGCGGGCCGACAGTGGGCGGTGGCATTGACCGGCAGGGGCCTCTGACCATTGGGGGTAGGTGGGGGCAGCCGGACTGAATTGAGGGTGGTCAAGCTCATATCCCCATTCTCCCAATATTGAAAGATAAGAGGAGTTCGTATATCAAAAAACGATATCCACTACCAAATACTCAGATATCAATCCGAAACCCATAACTTCAATTTTAACAGCCAAACAATGTGTATGGGCTTAGAGGCCCTCCAAACTTATACTCTTAATGGAAAAAACCCCAACCAAACACCCTCTAACATATGAAGATGTGAGTGGACTTTTGGTGGACTACTAATGAAATTGAGAAGAAGAAAACTACCAACGCAGTGTGTTACATAATCTGTTTATGCTCTTCTTTCTAATTGGAAAATGACTATTTAATACTGTGCTGAATAACTAGGAATCAACAAGTTTGAAAAATCTTTAAACTTTTATACATACCTCTATCTCAAAGCTCAAGGAGGATAAGGACGTCAAGCTTCCAATTCTTAACCGAATGGTTTTTTCTGGATCCGCCTTCAGTGTATAAGGTGAACATTGAGGCTTTGTTGCGTTGCAACGACCTGCTAAAGTTCTTGGTTTGCTAAAGTCGAACTCTCCTCTGCCCTGTATTAGAATTGACTGCAATTGCTACAATACAACTTCTCAGTCACTGCAAGTTGAGAATAAAGGTGTACTATATCGCAAACTTTAAAAATGGTGTACTCTATCACAATCTTGTCGTACAATCTAAAATTTAAATATTAACTGAACTACGTCTTGTAGAGCAGACATTCTTTAATCATAAGTGAGAGACAAATAAGCAATGAGTCATTTGTTTCAGGCACAACAGCCCTGTTGGCGTGCTAATCTCCCTTGGTTGTGTATGTCATGTGATTATAATTTACTTCTCAACCACAATAAAACTATTGTTAATACGTAGATGATAGATATTTTTTAGCATACATATTCAGTAGTGTTAAGTTAGTTACCATCATTATTATTATACACTAGATGTAAGGCACTTACAACTGTTAGCAATAAAAAATTTCTCATGTTTTTTAATGTTTCATTTATATGTGAATATTTGAATCAGAACTTGCTTCTACAAATATCTATGAGGAATTAGAGACTTACATCAGGTTCTCCAACCCAAACAACAGGATTTGAAGAGAGGTCCGTGGACTCTTCATTTGAGTTACCATGGTACCAATCTGTTAAAAGGATTTGTTCATCCTTTGTATAGTTAAATGGTTCAACAACTCCAGGACGTGTTTTTACACGAATCATCCCATAAAGTCCTTGGCCTAATTGCGAACCATAATGTGCATGATACAAATACGTCCCTGCCTGTATAATAAATCACAAACCAAACGTACTATTATAAGAAAATTTCAAAAAAAAAAAAAAAAGGAAGGTATAGTGTATATACTATTGGAACAGGCAGTTAGAAACGCACCCTGTCGACAACAAACTTGTAAACAAATGTTTCTCTTGGTTGGATAGGACATTGGGTGACTCCTTCTGTCCCGTCAAACCACGGTGTGCCTATCTGCATTAATATGCCAAAACCAAACCAAATCCAATCATCATAGATGAAGGGCCAAATTTCCAAGGTGAAATTTCATAACAAATGTATACTACAATGTGCATCCTTTTGGATTCAACACGATAATAGATACTAGTATCAATTTTTTTTTTTTTTTAATACGGTCAATGAAGAACTACTAATGTACTAATTCCTTTTTGCGTTCTACCTTGCACTAAGAAGTCCACTTCGTTGCAATTTAGCATAAAGTGGTTAAACACCGTGCCAAATGAGTTTGCGCTCTCTCTTTTTATTCAGTAAAAACTGAAAGAAAAAAAAATGGATGCACGGCGAACTGAAAAAAAGGATGCAGGGCGTATCGAAAAATAATTGTAGTTATGTGACAAACAACAACAATCATATCCAGTATATGTCAACGGCAACAAAATCTATAGTTAGGGTCTGGGGAGGTTGAGAGACACAAACAATACATCCATCTTAAGAGATACATAATTTGCTTTTAGTGATACTCTATCTATATATGTACCAGTTATGTGACAGACAAAAAAAAAATGTTCCTTACTAACCTGTCTGATCCCATGCCAATGGATAGCAATATTTTCTGTAAACAAACTGTTCTTTACTTCCACCACAACCGTATCGCCTTCCACCGCTTCTACCGGTGGTCCAGGGATCATCCCGTTGACGGTGAGAGCCAACTTCTTGTAGCAATCTGGTGAAGTGTATGCATATTTCACCTCCCATTTGTATCTGACACTAGCAGCATCAGCAAACAAAAGGCCTGTGCATAGTACCATCAGCCTTGACATCAGAAATTTCATACTGGAAGAAGCTTCTTCAGTTATTGAAAAGTTTGATGTATTCGTTAGTTCTTGGGTTACGTGGAAGATGAAATGGCATCAGCTGAATAACGTACACATATAGAGACACACATATGTAGAGACGTGTCACGTGTGCTATTTAAAGATGCACCATGTGATCAATTTTTTATACAAGGAAGTTGGAAGATAATTTAGTCATATGATATGCATATGTAGCTGATGATTTGGCATAATTGAGTCGACAAATTTATGTTTACAAAATTGATATTTAATTAGAAAGGAGAACATTATCTGCATGTTTAGGAATAAAATTTCCTGTTCAAGTACACTTGATTATAAGTTCGAGATATATGAATAGCAATTAATAAAAGTATTTGTACCTTGAGTTGTGCTTAGTATCTCACACACAACGCAACATATATATATATATATGTATGTATATATATATGTATATATATGTGTGTGTGTATATCTGTACGTAGTATCATTGTTTCTCCTCTTTTTAAGGAGTTTTTTGGTCTAGGAACGACAAACATGGAACTCATTACTTTATAGTGAATTCGATATATTAAGGCCGAATGAATTGACCCTGATAACATACCGTATCCATGTGTTTTTATTTGTAAAACTAAAGTTTTTAATATTTGTGTATCTTTTAAGGAGCATAGAAAATTTGGATAACAATCAAATGAGATTGGTCCTGTAAACATACAACCTTCAGTTTGCTTATATGAAAATTGCGCGCCAATCAGACTGCTCGTGAATTTGCTAAAATAATCGGGTTTGGATTCCTTCACCTCTTTTTCCACTGTACGACACGTGACAGCATGGGGAGTGATGAGACTAGATGAGAGTGACCTGCATCTAGCCTCACCATCTTTATGCTGCCACGTATCGTGCGGTAAAAAGATGAGTGGGAGAATTTGAGGGGAGAATATCTTGTTTCAAATGATCCGGCTAATGGTCCCACCTTTGTCAAGAATCGCTACCAAAAGGTGAAAGAGTGAATTAGGAGAGGACGTTGGCAGGTTTATTTTCTCACTAGAATTCATTTATTTGAACAAAGACATTAATATTACTATATCATAAATGGCGTTTTATGATTTTTGTAAAACCCTTTCCGCAACTATTATCACGGTATATAGTATACCGTTATACATATCGTGATCCTGTAGTCAGTATATTCAAGTTTAGATCTCTAATCAAATTCAAACTAAAATTGACTACACCCCGTGATCTCGATATCTATTATACCGTAATAGAGTGCACATACATAGCGATCTCAGCATATAGTAACTCCAAGTTTAGATTTTTAACTAGATTCTAACTTGGATTTACTACATACTAACATCCCAATGTAAAACATCATGATCTTGGAGTATAGAATTGGCAATCTTGTTAATATATATATATATATATATATATATATATATGTATATATATATATATATATATCACAGTTTCGATATGTCTATTTAATCATCAAAGTAATGAGTTTATTTCACCATACTCACTCTTGTGCCTTGTTCGTTTGAAATCCAGTCTCTGTTTGGAGAATATATCGTTAGATTTGTCGGAAATTGGTTTTCATAAAACGCCTGCTTCTTATTCGTCTCTTCTGCCGACATTGCGTGAAAGACCATTTTTTAAGAAAAGTAGCAAAGTGTGTATTGCAGCATGCATATTTTTTGAGCTCGGACCTGAAACAATTTCAGTCTACTAACAATATAGAATTAGACAATATTTTTTAAGTTCGAGTTTATAGGTCATCGGGAAACAACCTCTATGTGTTTTTAACACATGGTATGGTTGGGTGTATCCGACCCCTTCATACATTGTTATAGACAGAAGCCTCTAAGACAATAAGGTAATGTTGTTGTTGTTTTTAAGCTCGAGTTTGGAGCAATTTCAATCTAACAATTAGAAGCAATTTATCTAATGAATTAGGCGGCAACAGTCAGCAGCGTGGGCCTTGTAGAATTGAAGCCCATAGTGAGGTAACCCAGTCGCAATCAAAGAACACATGACGAATCATGGTCGTGTTTTAATGTACATAAAGTTCAAATTCTTGGAGAAACACAGAAACCAACTTTTAATTTTTTTTTTAAAAGTTTATCTCTATGACGTTTGCAGAAACAAAAAATAAAATAAATTTATAAGTGTAACAATTCCAAAATAGTATTTCCATAAGCTTGTCACATAATTCCAAAAAATATGATATCAATGACTTCCTTTTTATCCAATCATACACGAATGAATCATTACCACTAAGATGATACTGAACCCAAATCGTTTGTCCAAATGTAATCTTACTGCTGAGAAGATACTATCGCTCAAATTGATAAGTCCCACACCCATCAACTAAGACGATTTTCCTGAAAAAAATATAATAGGAAAGAGTGAACTTCACCAAACTATGTGAGTACCAAAATTACAAATATAATACCATTAGTATTGAGCATAAGGCTCACTTATATTATTCAAAAACAAATTTTCACAACACATCAAATAATAATCACAAACAACATATATTAAACATCACCAAAGCCACCAACAACAGATAATGACTCCACTATCCTACTACTCCTTCCGCTCTGAAATATAAATATCATTACCCCTCCAGGATAAATTGTAGATGCCATCCCCCCTCTGAAGTAGCATATGAATATCAATGCCCTCTGCAGGGCAATTAAAACGTAGGATGAGAAATGTCATTATAAGTAAAATGCAATAGGGCAAACTCTGCCATTTAAATACAAATAATGGTAAAGAAAAAAAACATTTCAGTTCTACTACAAGCACATATTTGATGTGAAGCATCAAGACATATATAAAATTTATTGAAAAGCAACCTAGCTCAGTTGGTACTCAGGCTGTGATTTGTTGCAAGAGATTAAGAGTTCGATTCTAGAAACACCCATGTTTTACTCTTTCTAGACCGAATGTCTGGTTTGTAGGGGGACACCTTGTGTGTGTAACTGTGTAAACCGACTGTCTGGTTTGTAGGGGGACACCTTGTGTGTGTAACTGTGTAAGTTCTCATCTAACCTAGAAGACAGCTGAGTTATTAATTTGCATCCTCTACAATACTTCTTGGGTCTGAGACGGTGAAACCTCAAACCGAGGGAATGGATTTTCACTCCAAGTTATTGAAAAGCATCTTGGTTGGTGAAAAGTAAAGTGGGCAGGCAACTATATGGTGGAGCTAATGGCTGTGTCAGATAGCATTGAATCTTGGTTGCTGACTTTCGTCATCTCCATGTTCTAAGTGCGCATTGTAGAAGTGCACTTCTTTATTTTTATACATATCCTTTTTCAATTGATCCACCTTTAAGCCATTAAATAGGCATGATCATAAGTAGCACCATCAAACCATTTTTCCTGACAAGATTACGTAGATTCTGAGCCTTTCTTTTTGAGCTCGTAAAATTTGTAAGTATCAATTTCTTTGCAACAAAGAAATTGCCTATGAGTAGAATTTCTTTCGTCATGAATTACTTTCCTATATGATTGACTATGCTTTCTTTTTTTTTTTCATTCGTTTGATAAACCTCATGCTGTGTTCTTGTAGGTTTCACAATTGTATTCCTGGAGAAACTACAAGGCTGAATTATGATTAAAGTTTTAGTAATGGCGGTCACTATTTTCCTTCTTTCACTATGGTTTTGTGTGGGAAGTTCATCAGAGATGTTACAAAATCCAAATGGAACGTCAAGGCATACGTTTCAGAAGCCTCATCCAAATGTTGGTCTGCCCAACAGCAATGGAGGCAATGAAACTGGTCCCAATCATGAATGTGTCAATCCCAATAGAAAGAGTCAGCCCTCAAATGGTACCGATTCAGGTGATGCCCATGAAATTGCACACTGCTCTGAGAATAACAATGGTGATGAAACAAATGACCGTGGCTCAGATGGTACCCTGAAGAACAACCGCAATTCAGATGATAAAGAAAATGATAATTCAAACGACAATGATTCAGATGATAACAATGACAATAACCCGAATTCGAAGAATAAAAGAGATGGCGATTCAGATGACGATGATTCAGACGAGGCTGGTGATAATGACGACGATGACAATGACGATGATGATGATAAGAATCCAAAGAATAAAAATAACCACCATGCAAATGGTCAGGCTTCAAATCCTTAGTGACACTGCTACTTGTTCTCTTTGAACGATTTTAGTGTTGTGCTTTTTCTTGCTTTGTTGTAATAGGAAGACGTCTAACGTTGTTCTCGTTTCTTAATAATAAGATGTTTGATTACGATATAGAGTAATGAGATTTATTTAAATGATACCGGGATGGGATAAGAGAAATCACTCCCTATATTGGTTGCGCTTCTTGTATTGTGAAGTCGTAGTCGATCGACATTAATTGACGCAGTTTTCATTATGCGTCATCTGTAAACAACTTTGGCGTGTTTCCAACACATGTGTAAGGTTGTGTACACACCCGACTCTCCTTACCCCGTCATAGTCGGGAGCCTCTAAGACAATAAAGTGATGTTGTTGTTGTTGGATGGGAACGAGAATAGATATATGGGAATTTGTTAGCTCAGTAGCAGTTTATTGTATTTACAGTTGGCCAACCTGATCTGACCTATGTATTTACAGTTTGCCGACCTGATCTGCCGTCTGACCTGACCTGACTGTCAACCTCAGCTCGACAGACCACTGATCATGATGATCTGGACTTACATTCTGGCAGACCTGACCTGACTATCAAGCTCAAGTCGGCAGTTCTGAAGCAATAAATACGGATGATCAGATATGTTTGAAGATATCTAATATAATTAAATATATCATATTCATTAGTCTATCCTGTACATAAATATAGAGATACGATATGATTTGTATCGATTTGTAATGATCTCTTTAGCTTTAGATTAGCACAGATTGCTCTCTTGTATTCAATATAATTGGTCTTGTGATCAAATAGCAAAGGTAGAGATTTGATTTGCCAAAAGTCTTTATGCAAATGTGTTTTTACATAATTGAATCACAATTATCCTCCTTTGACCAAACCCTCCTCCTCCTTGGGTATACTTCCTTCCATTGTTATTATTTCACTTCTGCTCTATTATAAGTTTTAAACTTTTAACTTCTTGGTTTCTAAATTTTTTCCCCGGTCATGTCTAAACTTGTAAGCTAGACCTCAACAAAGGACTTGTGTCCACAGATAGGTAATGCTATGTATTCAGCTAACAGAGCTTGAGATAAACTCTTAGAACGGTTCGAGCATCAGTTTTACCTCTTCATTTAAGACGAAGCAACCCAACTTAGAGATTGCTTAGCACACCGGTCTTTCAAGGAGGATTGTTGTGCATGGAGGCAACAGGTGTTTGCAATTTCTTCACTATGTCATCTCACAACCTTTTCCAACAAATAAATATTTTAGCGTATGTCGGAATATTTCTTTTTCGTTGTAGTCTTATCATTTAGGGGGGGAAAGAAAAAAAAAAAAAAATCCTACAGCATCCTCAAGCTTACTTTCTCCTTTGTTTGTCCCATCAAAAATTTCCGGGCTATCCATTCTCAACATTTACCACAACTACAGGTGCCAGGTAGGAAAACAATTACCTCCTCTGTTTGTATTGCTGCAATTATAAATCATTGGAGGAAAATATTAAATCCCTCACTCCTGGGATTTACACCGCTCTAGCCTCAAAGGGCATGTGTGGAGATGTAAATCATGAGCTCAACGGTCTTCTAGGTTAGGTGAGATCTTACAGAGTTACCTACACAAGGTGTCCCCCTACAAACCAAAAACACAGGAACACCACATTATACGCGTCACTTGAATCGAACTCTTGACCTTTTAAATCAAATCTCAACTCGAATACTAATTGGACTATGACTTGTGGCTACAATTATAAATCTTTAGATTATGCATGAAATGTCGTAGATACTATAACGAAAAAGGAAAAAGATTGAATACTTCTATAAAGATGGTAAAGGCTAGCAAAAATAGATTTGATAATAATATATTCCTTTTTTATGTTTCATGTTTCATTCTCCGATGAATCGAAACTCTGAACCCTCCTTTCAATTTCAGTCTTTGGAAACAGATATAACTCGTGTGGAGTGGGAGTTGCTCAAAGTGGAGGAAGCAAAATGGTTTGTAATAATTAACATATTTATTTCTATATTAGATTTTTACAATAAGGTTAATTCTCCAAACTCCCCTCTTCCCCGCAAACCCAAAATTCATTACAGATTGACTCGATTCATAGCTAACTGCTATGCACACATGTTTACAAGGAGCGAAAGAATTCCAAGGCAGCTGAGAAAACTCCCAAGAAACCTGCAAGTATGGCAACAGCAAGCTTTCGTAGAAATGCGATTTCGTAGGCCTTCTGCAGAAGCCCATTTCTCCTTTTAGAATATTTTACTTGCCTACTAATATTCTTGAAATGGGAAGCTTTACCCTACCCATTTATAGCCAGCTGAATTTGATCTAAAGATTTTTCAGAGAGTTATTTAATCCAAATGGAGAAAGATAATTTCTGCGTTTGCAAATTCATGGGGAAGAAAGTTGACTGAGGGAATTTAGAGGTGGCAAATGATTTTACAGAATAGGAAATTTTAGTGGTATAAGTTGATAGTTAATTGCCTTAGAATGAGGCAGCAATAAAGAGTCTGCCTAGGATTTAGACTAAGGGGGACAAAATAATACATGCCTCAAGGCTTAAGGCGGTCAACATAAAGCCGTCTTCTCTTGGGCAGACGCCTAATTAGAGTGGGTGAAGTGTTTTTCCGTCTCATTATATCATTTTTCATAATTTCAGAATTTTCATATTAAACTTTTAGATGAAAGGTATGTAGTGTTGGAGGATTTGGAATAAATTGAAAAAGTTTGGGTAAATGAGTTTGTCAAAAGTTGATAACCACCATAATTATGATTAGTGTTCGTTAATCAAACACGGAAACTAAAAATTTCTAAATTATCTACGTAACGAGTAGATGATTTTAGCCTTTTGAATTACTCGATTCCGATACCGGGTGAATGAGAAATTAATGCTCAAAGTTGGAGTAAAATTGGTGGAAATTAGAAAAATTGGTGATGTGGCCTCTTGAGGAGTGAACACATCACCAATTTGCTTGTATACCACATTGCCCACTTGAGAGAGAAAGGCCACCATATAAGTTTCAAGTTGGAGCTTTCTAAGATGTGCCCTTGGGCATGAGAAGTTTTCTGACGGAATCAGGACGCAGCTCAGGCAAGGTTCACCACACGCGCGCCACCGCCGCCCGGCCGGCTCGGTCTTGGTTCTTATCTTTTTGGATAAATTTTCTTTTAAATTTTTCCAGAAAAAGAATTATTTGATCCTACGGTCTACCGTTTATGATCTAACGGCTGTAGATGAAAACCGCTGCGGTTTATGATCTAACGGCCGAGATTCAACGGTTTATGATCTAACGGTTGTAGATGAAAACCGCTACGGTTTATCATCTAACAGCTGAGATCGAAAACCGTCAGATCCGACGGTCTACATTTAAAACCGTCGCGGTTTTTGATCTAACGGCTCTGGATGAAAACCGTCAGATCCGACGGTCCACGTTTAAAACCGTCGATCTAACGGTTATGGATGAAAACCGCCAGATCTAACGGCTGAGATCGAAAACTGCTATTTCCTTATTTCCTATTTAAAGGTCCGCTTCTCCAGACCTTTGATCATCCAGCGAAATTTTTTCCGCTTTCTCCCCTTGCATACATACTGCTGCATTGTATTCATTCCTTACAGTGATCGTGAAGTCAGAGCGCTTACAGGTTCGATGAGTTCCTACGTTGCAGTGCCGCTCGTGTGAACTGTTTTGCCGTTGTATCCTGGGAGACGTTTGTTCCATCCGGTTGGGCACAGTATACCGGAACAATTCGTCTTAAGGACAGAGTCCTTAAACTCGCCTCGGTTTTGCTTGCATTTTTTGTCGATTTAGCCAAACACACACTGTACACTTGTTCAGATTACAGAGTCTAACATGTAGGACAAGCATCAAGGAGACCGACCAAGAACCAAATCTGTGAATTATAAATTTAATTATTTCACTAAATTAAATAAAGCTTTAGTTAATTTGTTTATTTTTATCAGTTTTGTAATATATTTGGTTAGCATTGCTTTATGTGTGTTAATTTAGCACGTATTTATTTATAATGTGTTTATTTTTTAGTTCTTTCATACGTAAGCATGTATGGTTAAATTTTTTTTTTTAATGTAGATAAAAGACTAACAGTTTTTACGTTTACGTGCTTTGGCATGAGCGTATGATGTTTTAATTATTTATGTTTATGTTCACGTTTATGATTAATTAGCATATGTATCTTTAATATATGTTGATTGGTTTTTTTGTATCTTTGATTGTTTTCTTGTATATTTTTATTTGCCAACTATTTTACATATAAAAACACTTGAAAATCTTCATTTTAAGTGTTTTTATAGTCCATTATTTTGTATTTTTTCTTTTAAATATTTCACACAATGTACACTTGAAAAGAAAATACAAAGGAACACTTAAAAAAAGATAAAAAGATACATAAAAATAAATAAAAGATACAATCATGATGCCTTCAATTGAAGTAGAAGCAGAACCTGAATTTAAGAGAAAAAAAACCCAAACATTTTCCTTATAATATGTATTTTAATTCATACCAAAACTACCAAATCCAGCGGTCCCCTGCATGTTCAAATAAACACTCGCATCTGAGCTGCTGCTCTCAACTGGAGGAATGGGTTCAAAGCTACCACCAAATGCAGATGGATCAACTCCATTTCCAGAAACCATACAATTATTAGCAAAAGTAGGCACCTCCCCACATGAGTTCACCATGTGATTGTTCAGAATAGGTTGATCAGAGGGATTTTTCCTGATCCCATTTTGCACCTGATGATCAGGAATGGATTGAAAGGCGCCGGTCCCAAATCCAAATGGACCTTCATTTTCAACAGACATACCAAAACCATATCCAGATCCCATATCATTATTAGCAAAATCAGGCGCAGGCCCACATGAATTCACTATGTGATTGCTAAAAATACGATGATCATAGAAATTTTTCTGCATCTCTTGCTGCACCAGATCATTGATAGCCTCTCTCTGGATTAATTCAAGAGCGCTCTTGAGTTCCTCGAGTTGTTCCAGATTAAGGCTATCGGGCGAGGCCTCCCACCAGTAGTTCTTCAGCATTTGATCTAAAGCTACACCACGTTCTTTTTCAGCTTCCACTTCTTTCTGAAGGACCACGAGATCATGGCGGAGCTTATGAAGTTCAGACTGACGTTGAAGTTGATCTAGTCTCTCATTGGTGCTTAAGGTTTGAGTTCTTGGGGTTCCAGTTTTGTAGTGGTGGATTATAGACTCAACGGAAGGGTTACCAAAAGAGTATGGTTTGTTTCCAGGAGAGAAAATGATCAAGGCCATTTCTGTAGGGGCAAGGGTGCACAAGTCGTTGGCTTTCTTTATAAGTCCAGAGCAACGTTTGGAGAAGGTTACATGGAGATTGCTTTTCTTCTCCATTCTGACTATTTCAATTTTTCTGCGACCTTTGCCTTTGTTTGGTGCCATTTGCTTTGAGGATTTCACCCACCAATGATTTTCAGGTGAATCAGAGAAATGGATATGCGAGTTGAGGAAGGGGTTGCATGAATTTATAGGGCTTTTTTCCTCTTGGGTAGAAATTAGTTATGGACCACTGGTCCCACATATAATATTCTTTTAGAGTTGTTTCCTTGGTCACACTTTGTACAAGTGGGCCCCAAATCACTGTAGGTAAAGATTGAACAATGAAAAGTTGGACCATCCTAAATAGGATGGAGATTTTCTCTTAAATAAAAATATTCCATAATCTCAATCTTCTGTATCATTTTTATTTTTGATTTTCTTAAAATTATTTTGCATTTGTTGTACCAAGCTGTTTATGTTTTTGCGGCCTAAGCAGCGGCTTGTTTATCGTCTAAAAAAATCCGGTTTCTATTTGGCAAACTTGTTTCAAGAGTGAGAAATTTTCATTATCGGTCATTATGGTCGTCAGAAACAACCTCTGAGCGTTTTTAACACATACGTATAGTTGTATACCTTCGTTTCTCTATACTCTGTCATAGACGGAAACCTCTAAGACAATATAATAATGTTGTTGTTATTTCAAGAATCCGCTAGCAGGAGCTTAGTCATATACACAGTAGTCTGCATAAGGAGCCCCCAGCACTACAGTCAAGCCTACAGGCCAAAGAAGCCCCACACTATATAATTGCTGGAAAGAGGCTCTCTTGTCATTGGCAAGAATTGAACCCTGACCTCCCTTTCGAGAACTCATGTCCGGAACCAGTTGGGCTATGTTCTGGAGACAGATGTGATATAAACTTAAAAGATAACAGGGAGGCTAAGATTTATACGTAAAGGATTGATAGTACGTCCGTTGTTAAACATGTGAATAAAAAACTTACGCTTTGATGAGAAATTATAGTTTTATGTAGTCATTATACTGTTACAAATATAGCAAAGATTAGAGTTAAATTCATGTACATGAGAGGCAACACGCTCACCACACCAACTCTTATATATATGGTCGATTTTTATGTTAAAAAGGACCTTAGATAATGTATTCAAATATTTATGGTTGAGTTATATATGAAAGAGAGCACTGTAAGATAACGTAACCTATTATTTTTCTTTACTTATTGTTTCTCTTAAATCAAACCGGCACGGGATAAAGTGCTCCTAGGTCTATTGTTTGGGGATGATATTTTTTCTAATTTTTCATCCCAATTTATGTCCCTTATTATATTATGTGTGGGACATATGTAGGAACCCGCACATAATGGGTGACAATCATTCTAGAGGGTAGGAAGTAGAGTGTTGAACATTTTTTTTTCCGGATTTTCTCCATTTAGCTTAAACCAACTCAAATACTTTTTAAAATAATAAAGAGACAAGTGATAAATAGTGAATGGAGACAAGATTTAGAGATTCAATAAGAAATATAAGGTGATAAATAATGAACGGAGACAAGATTTAGAATAGTTTGAATCTTATTGATTATAATCCATTGCCACTTTGTTTTCAAAGTGGATTTTTAACAATTTTCTTATTATTTTCAACAGCTTTTCTGATATAAGATTGGGGTTAATAATGGCGAGGGATTTCCTACCGTTTAGTACATAAACGACTTACTAAATTGATAGAATAAAATATGACTCATTAAATTGGTTGCGCTTTTTAAATTGTAAAGTAGCAGATGATCGACATAGTTTGAAGCAATTTTCATTATGGGTCATCGGGAAACAATCTCTGTGTGTGTTTCTAACACATAGGTATGGTTGTGTACATCCGTAATTTTCATTATGGGTCATCGAGAAACTTAAATTTTATAGTGATTGATGTGTTAATTTATTAGTTACTTATCGATTGACAAAAAATATAATAATATAAGCAGACCTTATCTTATTCCACTCAGTAGAACCAATTGCTATTTTCTTTGTATTAATTGATTAATATTACAATAACAACATTATCACATTGTTTTAAAGACAGACGAGATATGAAGGGTCGCATGTACGCAACCATAGTCATGTGTTAGAAACACACAATTGTTTTTCGATGACCCATAATGAAAATTGTGTCAAGATGTGTCGATCAACTGCTACTCCACAATATAAGATTTATTCCGTCATATTCTAAAGTGAAAAAGAAGGTCTAATAATTGATTAATAAATAAATTTGTTGAATTGACAAATTTTGCTTTTGTTTTTAGCCTTTTACTTTTCACCCACAAAGCTATAGGAAAATGATTTACTTCCTCGAGGCCCAGTTTCAACTTTCACTAGGGTCCTGCCTTGCCATCGTTATGACTTTTCGAAAATTGAGACTACTATGAAGGATCTCAGCTTGGTTTCATGCTACCGACCAGATCTGGCTGCCGTGGGACGGTGGCGCAGTGTTTGGGCAACGAGGAGTTCGAGCTGGACTCAGAATCCAACCAACGTATTTTTGCCGGTAAACGCTACATCAGCTATGGTGCGTGACGAGGTCGGATTGTCTCGCCAAGGTAAAAGTCGAAATATCCGGAGTTAAGGCTGTTAATCCTCCGTCACTTGTCCTTCTTGGAAGCCTGAAAAAGGGAAGAAAGCGTTAGGGGTCCCAGGACGCTGTCCCGGGAGAACCCTCCGACGCTTAAGTCAGTTGTGAGCTCTTATGCGTATGACTTTAACTGAAATAGAGGTTTGACGAAACCTGTTTTGAGGTCGGCCAAGGTGTAGGCCGATCTGAGATGAAAAGTAGTGTGCATTATCCTTCCGAATTGCTGAGGCTTTTAAAGACTTGAAAAAGCTTGCCCTTCTTTCTGTTGAGGAGGCTCTTTTATACTTTGTGTAGCTAGATGTTGCGTGTCTCAGGTGGTCAAAATGAAGACATCTGGCCATCTTGCATGGCAGCCGTGCAGCTGCTAAAGATTGCTGTGCTGGCAACTTCCCTCCGTATGATTGACATCTGGAGAGTGGAAATTGTGTGAAGGCCACGTAACAAACAGCTCTGTGACTATTGTAGTCTGGCCGAGGTCATCAGTGGGGGAGCTAAACTGCTATGGCCGAGGTGCCATTTAACCGGGCAGAAGCGCAGAGGCTTTAATCCGAGATGTCTAGGCCGTGGCTCTATTGCCGAGCTACTCTATGGCCGAGATGGAACTTTGAAGCCGAGATAAAACCTCCTGGCCGGGACAATATCAATAAACGAGGTGAAACCCTTAGGCTGAGGTGTGCCCAATCCCCAGGGTGTTCTAACCATGCGGCCGAGGTGACAAAAAGACTGGCCAAGATAGATTATTTGTCCACCTCGGACTTGATCTATTACTGGGCCGAGCTGCGGCACTTAGTCATTTTGTGTCCTTACTAAACGTTGACCGTTATTGACTAACGGGTGGATTTCTTGGCTGCAAGGCCCAGTTCTGCAAATGGGCCAGACAAAGGCCATAGATGTCTGCGCCGAGGTCTGTCCCCAGCTGAATAAAGAGGATCCTCGGCTGGTTGAACTGTATAACATCAATGCTGAGGCCGAGTTCGAAGCCCAGTTTCAGAAGTTCACTGATGGGGCAGACTTGCGAGAAGATGAAGAGCAGATATAGGCTCATCAATTAGAACTTAAGACGAATGTACTGTCATTAATAAAAGTTTCAGCCCCTTTTGATTTGCAATTCTCGTTTGTTTCCGAGTTTTTTGCATTTTTCAGTATTTTCTTCTAACTTTTCGTTGCCGAGATCACACATCGGACTCACTAATCTTGAGCAAATCTGTAAAACTGTCTGCAGACTAGTGTAACTCGAGCTTTCCAAGTTTATTATTGCCAAGATTGAATATCGGTCTTACTAAACCTGCTCAACCTTAATAAAGGATGACAAAATAAAAGTTACCTTGTCATGCTGAGCTTGAATAAAAGAATCGTGTTGCCTTGGCCGAGATCCTATCTAAAGGGATAATTCTGAGCATATTCGACGTATGCTAGCCGAGGTGAGATATAGAGATCTGCCTCGACCTTTTCCAGATTGGCCAAGGTCATACGAGTTTCGAGCAAGTTGGTGTCCCGGGCTGGCCGAGATGCAACTTCAACCCTCAAGCGAGATTTTTCCCAAACCTGCTGAGAAGAAATCCTTAACCCTCTGGCGGGCTCTTTCCCCAGAACCTGCTGAGGAGAAATTTTAACCATCTGGCGGGCTCTTTCCCCAGAACCTGCTGAGGAGAAATTTTAACCCTCTAGCGGGCTCTTTCCCCAGAACCTGCTGAGGAGAAATTTTAACCCTCTGGCGGGCTCTTTCCCCAGAACCTGCTGAGGAGAAATTTTAACCCTCCGGCGGGCTCTTTCCCCAGAACCTGCTGAGGAGAAATTTTAATAAGAAACTTCAATTCCGCAGAGCTGTCCACAACATTGAGTTGGATGAACACAAACTTTTTATTGCTGAGAAGTTTCATGCACCGAAAGGTGAACTTTATTGACTGCTGTACAAACTCATTATAAGGCCGAACTGGGGGTTTTTGGATGTATTCGAGATTTGATCCCCACTTTGAGCTCGGTTAACGGTCAAGGCAGCCTAGCTGTCTTTTCAACTCAGAGCTGCCGCTCAGATTGGCGTCCACCTCGGGAATCGTCTAAGTCGGCTCTACTGCGCAAGTTCAATCTCGGATCGTGAAACTGCTACAAATGGCCGAGCTCAATTGGTGAGCTATCTCTTTATCGAGTTGCCTACAGTCTTCTGTATCATGCCCTATATCATGATGATATAGGCAATAGAGTTGTGGATCCCTCTTATGGAGTGGCCCTGCAAGGGGCTTTGGTTCCTTCGCCAAACTCTTCTTCCTCATATAGGAGAGGATGTGAGCTTTTGAAGCCAACAGAGAGGTCCTTTCTCTGCCCGGACCCCCCATCCGAACTTTAACAGATGCTCTTTCTTGCCGTGAGGCCTGGATACGTGTTCCAGAACTGGAAGGCCGAGATGAGGTCGAAAGGCACTGTATGGTCTGACAATCAAACCGTGGTGAGTATCCTGCTTCAGTTATAATCTCGGCTTGACATTCAGAATGATATCCTGGCCGAGATGGAGAGTACTCCAACTGCTGAACACTGGCACTGCCAGGAGAGGGTCTACTGGTACCTTTTGTTAAGGCGTTCCCTCTTAGTTCCATAACAGCTTGGAACGCTGCCGGATTCTGAGCCACATAGTGTACATCTCTCATGTGTTCTTCATGTGAGAAGATAATAGGAGTTGTGAACTCCTCAAGCTCTTTGGAACATGGAGCAGTAAGAGAAGACTTTTGATAGTCTTCTTCACTCATCTTTCTCTCGATAGCTTCCAGGAGCAATTAGAAAGACTTTGTCACTGGAAGAGCCTTTTGTGGATATTTCGCGTGTGAATGGGACCCGGAGGTTCAGGCCCTCCTTCTAGCGCAAATTTGACGAGGTCGGATTGTCTCGCCAAGGTAAAAGTCGAAATATCCGGAGTTAAGGCTGTTAATCCTCCGTCACTTGTCCTTCTTGGAAGCCTGAAAAAGGGAAGAAAGCGTTAGGGGTCCCAGGACGCTGTCCCGGGAGAACCCTCTGACGCTTAAGTCAGTTGTGAGCTCTTATGCGTATGGCTTTAACTGAAATAGAGGTTTGACGAAACCTGTTTTGAGGTCGGCCAAGGTGTAGGCCGATCTGAGATGAAAAGTAGTGTGCATTATCCTTCCGAATTGCTGAGGCTTTTAAAGACTTGAAAAAGCTTGCCCTTCTTTCTGTTGAGGAGGCTCTTTTATACTTTGTGTAGCTAGATGTTGCATGTCTCAGGTGGTCAAAATGAAGACATATGGCCATCTTGCATGGCAGCCGTGCAGCTGCTAAAGATTGCTGTGCTGGCAACTTCCCTCCGTATGATTGACATCTGGAGAGTGGAAATTGTGTGAAGGCCACGTAACAAACAGCTCTGTGACTATTGTAGTCTGGCCGAGGTCATCAGTGGGGGAGCTAAACTGCTATGGCCGAGGTGCCATTTAACCGGGCAGAAGCGCAGAGGCTTTAATCCGAGATGTCTAGGCCGTGGCTCTATTGCCGAGCTACTCTATGGCCGAGATGGAACTTTGAAGCCGAGATAAAACCTCCTGGCCGGGACAATATCAATAAACGAGGTGAAACCCTTAGGCTGAGGTGTGCCCAATCCCCAGGGTGTTCTAACCATGCGGCCGAGGTGACAAAAAGACTGGCCAAGATAGATTATTTGTCCACCTCGGACTTGATCTATTACTGGGCCGAGCTGCGGCACTTAGTCATTTTGTGTCCTTACTGAACGTTGACCGTTATTGACTAACGGGTGAATTTCTTGGTATCATCAATGCGCTGCAAAGGAACACTGTTCCTTGCTCTAGACGTGGACAGTCCTACTACAACTGTCGTTCCGGAGCTCCGGCGAACCCCTACCGCCGTGGATGCAATGCTATCATTCGATGCCGGAGTTAGTTATACATCCCAGATCGCCGATCTGCAGCTAATGGTGTTCCCCACCCCCTACTTATTGAATGAATCGATTTATTGTTTGATATACAATGGAAGAAAGATGTGGTATGATGTTAACTATTGAACACAGTAGTAGTGATGAACAAGATACTCTTTCATTCATACATTTCTTCATATCATACACGGTCTTCTTATAGCTATGATTACAATTCTCCTATGGTAAGTACATCAATTACAATCAATTATAATTAATTACACAATCACTCAATCACATATACTAGGTAAGTCCTATTTATGGAATGTCAATATTCTATACACATTCAAGAGAAGATATTGTTTTGCCAAAATATAAAAAAGCAGGAGCCGAATGCTTATAGTATAGGGAACGGATTGGGTGACGCGCCAGGGAGAAGGACGCAGTGACGCCACCAATGGGTGGTTGACACGTGTCTAACTTTACAACTTTTTTTTTGCTTTTACAAGGGACACGTGTCACCTATCCATTAATGGCATCACCGTGTCCTCCCTCCCTGTCGCGTCACTGAATCCCGTTCCTATAGTATAGGGTAAAGAAAATAAAAGAAAGATCTGTGTCATTTATTTATTTACTGGAATGGAGCTTGCGCGTTCCATTTCAAATTTTAAACGTAATGATAGAAAATATAATCATGGGTGTAAATCAGAAAAAAAAAATCAGATATATAGTTGTGTTTGATCATTCATATCTATCATGACGTTTGGATTAAGTAGCCGGGGACCCACAGTTCTTGATCGCTGTTTTAATCGGAAAAGAATAAATAGAAAGGAAGTATTGCTTAAAGGGGCACCAAATTAATGAGGTGAACGAATAAATTAGTCATCATGTTATTAGTAAAACAGAATATTGAACGTCTTATTTAAACAACAAGTTAAATATCAAAAATCAAAATTTCAATTAATGGCTCTGTTGTATTAACGAATGGGAGTGTTTGTGTAGGAAGGATTAAATGAACTGAAAGCTTTTATGGTTAATATTAGATAAGTTATAAAAAATAGGATAAATTTTCCATTTCTAATGAAATCAAGGACACACCCTTCTTTAATTTTGGAATATGATGGAATAAAGCAAAATGACTTACTAAATTAGTTTCTATTCGTGAACTAGCAGTTAATCGGTACATCTTGATTTTCATTACAGTTCATCGGAAAGCAATTTCTGTGTATTTCTAACACATGTGTATAGTTGCGTACATCCGACCTCCTATACTCCTTCATAGACGGGTAATGTTGTTGTATAAAAAAGAGGACAAACTTTTAGTACATCTCATAGTTTCATGACAATAATGATCAAAAGGTTTCTTAACAAGTACATATTCTTATCCAGATTAACAGTTTCAAAGTCGTTATGCCTCCTTTAGTGTCGCGTAAATTAGGGTGCCGAATAAAGTATATAACTTGCAAAAAGGACATTAAAAAGGGAGGAAATATAATTAGGTAACAAATTATATACAAACGTGATTAACTAATCCCTTCATTCCACTACAACCAAACACCCTCATCACCTTACAGCTCATACTTCATCTATGAAGATTCAAAACTAAACTAATCCTCAATACCCGACAAAACTCACTACAGAAATAGGAACAAGATAAAGAAGAAAAGGGAAGATAATACAAAATGTCCTCAAAACTAAGAAATATATGTACTACCATCATGGGAGTAACTATAACAACAACAACAACATTACCCCATTGTCTTAGAGGTTACCTGTCTATGGCGGGGTATGGTAGATTGGATGTATGCAACCATACCTATGTGTCAGAAACACACAGAGGTTGTTTTCCGATGACCAATAATGAAAATTGCGTCAAGCTGTGTCGATCAACTGCTACTCCATAATATAAGAAGCGCAGCTAATTTAGTGAGTTATTTTGTTTTATTCTATCATATTTCAAAATCAAGAAAAAACGTGTGTTTTACTCAATTAAAAATGGAAGCATGTTGATAGTTACTACAAGTCATTACAAGCCATGTAAATAGTTACTGCTTTATCTAATTGGACATGCAAGAATAAGGGAGAAGGCCACATTAATAGGGGACCGGATCTCCTCACCTCCCACACTCTCACCCTCTTGTCCACCGTCCGGCAAGTGGCAGGAAGGTGAGGGTGGTGAGACTAGATGCGGACCTTCCTATCACATGACAAACGGTGGGCAAGGAGGTGAGGGTCTGGGGGTGAGAAGATCCCATCTACGTTAATAGAACCGTTGTGTTTCAAAGTTAAACAATAGGCATACTCATTAATTGTCCATAACATATAGTATAAGAAATAACTACTAAGACGTCTAGCAATTATTCTTATAACACTATAAATTTTCCATAATAATAGGACTTTAGAAGGTACAATCTTCATCAGCTACATAACAGAGCAAGAATTTGGGTCCTCATCACTGAACAAAGTGGTGTAGGGGTCCTCGTATTTGGCCACTGCACCCCCACCCATCTGATTTTCCACTTTTCTGACATAGCCAGGAGGTGCTTTCTTGTCATAAGTTTGAGCTGCATAAGGTTGAGCAACTAGGTTGTAAGGGATATAAGGCCAAATTTCTGCCTTTTTCTTTGTTGACTTGGCTTTCTTTAACACCTTGCTTGGTTCTACATATCCTGTTACTGTCACCTTCTGCTGCTTTCTGTTTATTTCTACTGACTTCA
Organism: Eustoma russellianum; assembly: GCA_036186865.1. Taxonomy (NCBI): domain Eukaryota; kingdom Viridiplantae; phylum Streptophyta; class Magnoliopsida; order Gentianales; family Gentianaceae; genus Eustoma; species Eustoma russellianum. The sequence continues at coordinate 4,551,930 of AP025051.1, forward strand.
CCCCTGCATTAATATAGTTTTGAAAAAATGAAAATTTAACAGCTAGCATCACAATATCCACCAAACACGGTGTGCTTCGCTCAGATATCACTGGATATGGTCGTTGGCTGTTGTTATTTCATACTTATGAAACTAATACAAAGGAGAAAAGAAAACATTGAAAGAAAATGTTGCAGGGAATTATACCTTTTAAAGAAGAAAGAGTTTTCTTGACTTTAAGTTCACAGCCATCACAATCCATCCTGACCTTGAGGTCTACAGTCTGCATCTGTTTTCTCTTCTTGTGTTTATGTCCACTGCTCATCAAATCCGAAAGGTACTCCAATGCTCCTGCAACACCCATATTTGTGTGCTTTTAAGAAAAGGGTTGAAGAAATTAAATTATTTTCTGGGCTTTTGGGAGAAAGTTTGAGGGGTGGTGGTGCAGATGATCAGATATAGTAATGGATTAAGAATAATGGACCGGAATTGGAAATGGCTTCTTAGATTTGAAGCTGTTGCATCTTTACGTTCTTTGAGATGTTTATTTTCAGGAGTGGTTGGGTCTTATATAGGGGTTTATTGCCAAGTGCTCCAAGTTTAATGAATACACCCAACGATATCTTTTGTTGTTATTGGGATATACTGGGTATGTGTTGTTGTTGATGTTACAAGTTCAGTGAATATACGACGAAATAAAACTATATTAGTCTCAACAAATTAAAATTCATTAGACACCCCATGAGTAACAAAAAAAAAAGTAAAATAATATTGTATCTCGAACTAACAGCCAACCCCAATCCAAAACCCCGTCAACAAGGACTATAAGTTTAGCACCATAAGACAGTCGAATGGTCATGAATAGAGTATTTTGAAATAATTATCATTATATATATGGGTCTCTCAGGCCTTCGCAAGCATGCATGTGTTTTTTTGGTGGGGTTGCATGTGTACATGTATATGTATATAACAACAGCAACAATCATACCTAGTATATTTCAACGAAAACAAAAGTTATAGCTAAGGTCTGGGGAGGGTGAGAGGTAAGCAAACAATAATTCCATCCCAAGGAATAGAGAGTTTGCTTACTGTGAGGCACCCGACTCTATATGTACATGTATGAATGACACAATAATAGGAATATGATGTGCTCGTGTGCTAGTAAAGAGATTTAATAAACATAAATAGAAAGCTTTCGATATTTTATAGTGGGTGTTATTGTAATTAGTATATGTATGTATAAAAGAAAACAAAATTTATAGTGATAAATGAGTAAATTATATTAGTTATCTATCAACTAATTAAAAATATAATAATAATTAATAGAATTAAAAATATAATAATAATTGATAGAAAACATAATTATGTATACAGATTCTTTACTTTATACCTTCGTTATCAATAACGACAATAACGACAATAGATATCCAATATATTTCAATGATATAAAAAAGTATCGCTAAAATATGAGAGAAGAGAGACAAACAAAAAATACCTAAAACTCAGAACTTAAATCAATTGGTATGTTATGCACGGGATGAGATCTCCTCACCGTGCGGTGAGTCACCGCGCAGCGCAGGACGCGACACGTGGCAGCAGTAGGGGGTGGTGAGGCTGGATGAGAGTTACTCTCACCCAGCCTCACCACTCCCTTTTTTTGCCACGTGTCGCGCGGTCACGCACGCGGTGAGGTGATCCTATCCCGTTATGCACTGCTTAGCGGATGAACCTTGGACAAATCGCAATCGCCAATGAGTGTTGGACAAATGGTAATGATCAGGCGGTGTGGGATGACGACTAGGCAATAGTATAAAAAGTAACATGTAAAATACTCAATATTATTATAGCAATATTTAAGACTTATGTATAATAAACATGATTTTCATTCATTTCGTCTATAAAAGATTTTGTTATAAGTGCTTATCAATACTTGCTAAAAGATTTATGACCATATTTTTATTGCTTTCTTTATAATAAAAGGTTTGAAAGTGATAAAAATTATACGAGGATATGAAAGTTTGGGCAAAATAATTTAACGATGACTCAATTACTCAGTAAAATATTCAAAACCTAACCTTGTAAGTCGAATGAAAAAAATTATTAAAAAACAACCGTTTAGTTATTGAGCGATGTAATAGCTTCCTCTAAATAAGATTAATGGAGACAAGTGGAGGTTCGCATGACTGCATGGAGTTAGACTATTAGTAGGGAAGGTTTTAATTGGTCAGTGTCATGATAGATCATAAAAAATTTCTAAATATCAGTTGTTAGTAATCATTTACAATTTTACAATTTAATAATCATGGCAAATTTTATAATGGTTTATGAATAACTATTAGGCGTCATTAAATATTTATTAACTTATTAATAACTTTTAAAACAGTCTCGGAACAAGTACAAAATTAGGTAACATATTACATTGAACCAGGAGGTTTCGTCGAACTTAATTTCTTGTCTGAATAGTGAAGGTAATGATCAGGCTAATAATTGCCTAAAATATCACCAATAATGGAGGAGTGTTGTTGCCACTTTTCAATTTTGGACGATAGCGCCAGCAATCGAACGGTAGAAAATACTGGAAATGACATCCTCCTTCAAGGAAAATTACATGTATACAACAAAATTACTCTATTGACTTAGAGACTTCTCTATAGCGGGGTATGAAGAGATCGGATGTACGCAACCATACACATGTATTAGAAACACACAGATGTTGTTTTTCGATGACCCATAATAATACGTCAAGTTATATCGATCAGCTGTTACTTTATAATATAAGAATCGCAACCAATTTAATAAGATTTTCGCTAATTATTTCTTTTGCTTTATTTATACTTTTGTTTTAAGAATCGTTGTCAATCGACCGGATCAAGTATGGAAACCACAAGCACATAAGAATGATAATATAAAGATATATAATGGTTCGAGTAATCTGAATTTTATATTATTACTAATTTATTTTTAAAATGGATTTGCAGCTATTATTTCAAATCGAACAAAAACAAAGAAACCAAATACAGACAAATAAAACAACCACACGAGTGGAGGAAGCTCTTCGATCAATGTTCACAGACTTGCCTTCGTTCTCCAACCTTTTTTTTGGAAATGGAACTTTTATTGCAACATAATACGACAAATATGTACAAGCACGAAACCTAACGTTCTACCAAAAGTTCATCTAAACTAGGTGTAGGGATATTTACACAAATCTGTTGTGAAAGTCGATATTTCTTATTAGATAAAAATTTAAAATCACTTGTCATATGAAGTTAAAGTATGTTCAATCTAAAGCGGGTCAGATGTGAGGAGGCTAAAATTGAAACAAAATATGAGGTTTTCAATCACGTGCATCCACGTATACAAAAGCAATTTTTTAAAAAAGTGGTGACACACTTTTTTGTTTATAAAAAAACTGCTTTTGTACACGTGGCGACGCGTGATTGGAGACCTCATATTTTGCCTCACTTTTAACCTCTTCATATCTGAACTCAATCTAAAGATGGATTTTACCCTTGGTGTTGTAATAACAAAGCTCTCGGCTAGAATTTTAGACATAGAGCGCTAACACTTAAACAAGCTATATAAAAATGTAGAGCTAGTTCATGTTTTAGGTATACAACAACAACATTACTCATTATCTTATAGGCTCCCGTCTATCGCGCGGTATGAGGGGTCAGATTTACGCAACCATACTCATGTGTTAGAAACACACATAAGTTGTTTTCCGATGACCCATAATGAAAATTGCATCAAGCTATGTCGATCAAGTGCTACTTCACAATATAAAAAACGCATCCAATTTAATAAGTCAATTTAGTGTCGATCGACTCATACTTCACAATGTTTTAAATATATCCATCAAAAATCTGTTTTCATCTTATATGGGAAAAATGATTTGAAAGGGAAGAATTCAACTAGTTTGCATAAATTAAGACTTTAATCTCTATCAATATGATCTATCTGCTACGAGTTGTGCTGTATAATGGTCTAGGACGTCACTTCATAAAAAATAACGCTCGGAAGATGACGAATTCTGTGGTTTCTATTCAAAAACTTTGAATTCTGTCCACAGTTTGAACTAGAACCTCTGCAAATGGGGTTATATTGTTTGCAAAAGTTTGAACCCCAAAGGGCCCCACAGCCCCAGCCCCAATTAGCTGTGTGGATGATGTAAATCATGAGTCTAGCGGCCTTCTAGATTGGGTGAGATCTTACACAGTTACACACACAAGGTGCCCCTCACAGACCAGGCCAGAGGAACACACATACTGTGCGTGTCTCTGGATTCAAACTCATGATCTCTTGTTGGCAATCTCGAACCTGATTACCAACTGAACTATGTTATAGGGACACAAATGGGGTTATATTACTTTGAGAATATGTGAGGCAATGAGATAAGGATTACTTAGCTGGTCTTGACCTTTCCTTAAACTTTTAGAGAATAGACTTTTAACCAATTCTAAGGGAAAAGAAAGACATTGATTTTTGACTCTATTGTTGAACCTAAAAAATGAGCCCAATGTTCTATACAACCCTTTATCGAGAACTTCTAGAATTTAAGACAGATTGTGATTTGGTCCTTTTTAGAGAACTTTTATTAACTCAATCCGGAATTGTATGTTTTAGCTATTTTTCTGCATGTTTCGTTCATTATTATGTAGTTTTATAGAAGACATATGGACTCTGTCTATAAGAGAATGATGAGATAAAGTAAGACCGCTTCACCAGATAATACAAAGTATATGGAAACGTCTTATAGGAGAATACTGAGATAATATACGGACTAGATTCATAAAGAAATAGTAGAAATATATATAGATCCAGAACCAATTGGAGTCCAATTGGACAATGGTCCATGCTACATGAGACTCGTTAAGTAAAGTATATGAAACAAGTCTAGTGTAACTAAAAAAAAAAAAAAAAACCTTATAACTTTTGCGAATGACCAATAAATGCTTACATGTAATGTCTTTTGTGGGTACTATGGTTTATTTGATAATATATGTCGAACATGGACTTTGGTTTATGAAACTCATTTTGCCGATGCTGGTGTTGGTACATGCCATGGTAGTTTGAGGATTTTGTATTAGACCATTAATTTTTTATTTTATTTCAAATTTTAGTGTTTTCACGGTAAACGAGGGTGAATGATCTTTCTCCCTACGATTTTTCGTGTCAAACGCTTCAGACGTAGTTCAATTAATATTCAAATGATATATTGCATCCAAGGTTGCCGGTTCGAATCTCGGCAGCCATAGTATGGCGTTTGAGTCCTACCGTCAACTTCTTATAGAGTTTGAACTCAGACACTTTATGTACATCAAGTACTGAACCCCTTACTTAAAAACCATTAAATGAACTGATTTACACCTTTTACGAAAATCTTTGGGTCTGAGAAGATAGGGTCCTTCAGAATAAGAGTTTTGCATCCAATTTTTCGCCACGCCTCGATGCCATTCGACTTGGGGCAGGTCTTGACAAACTCATTTAAAACCCTATCACATTTTATTTTTATTTATAGTGATCGGATTTACTAAATGATATCATTATTTTGGGTCGAGATTGAGGAATTTCAAGAATTCATTCAAGTTAAAAATTACATGGTTGCTTCTTTTTGTACGAAGAATTCTACTCTTAGCGGCTTGATTTTGCCACTTGGACAGTGGTTACTACAATTCATCTACAGTGTTTTCTGTATAAAGTAACAGCTAGTTACATGTACTGTACTGTCTTATATACAGTAAAAGAATTTTACACAATATTTACTAAGTATGGCAACTCGGTCTTAGTGTAGCTGCCTTTGTGCTTTACCTCGTTACCTCGTGTCAGCACCTTCTTTACTTCAGTTTCTTCAGTTCGCCTACGTCTCGTGCTTCCCTTCACCTCAGTTGCTCTTCAGTTCAGTTCAGCCTTCCTTTATCCATCCTTCGCCTTACTTTAGCTCAGCTTGGTTGACCTTACATCTATTTTTCAGCACGGTTATTACTTTGTTCAGGTCAGCCCATCTTGTCTCAGCTCGGCACACCTTGGCAGCACGGTTATTACTTTGTTCAGGCCGGTCCATCTTGCCTCAACTCGACACACCTCGGCTGAACTTATACTTACATTTGGTATGAAGCATATTTCTTTTTATGGTACAAAAATATACTTTAGAAAAAAAATGGGTCAAAATCTTATTAACAACTGTGTTTTTATTAAAATCATTATAGAGTCATTGGTCCAATTGAAACCAAAGTCGATATAGAGTTAGATCAGTTAAATTGTTATAACTAAAGAAGAATTGTCAATCGAATGAGGGCTATATACTTAAATAAGAGATCAATTATATCATCTACTTTATCTTGTTATCACCTTATCCGTTTTGACATATCATAACTATAAAATATTGGATAATTAACCAAAAATATAACGAAATGATAGAAAAGTAAGCAATGATTGGATTCATATTTCGCCTACATTTTTCTTTGTCTGATTAATACAGCACGGATTTCAGCTGGCAAAATTTAGGGCATTGTATTATTATATACAGACCGTGTCTCCGGGCTTCAGATGGTTCCCTTTTGTTCCCCGGTTGCCTATAAAACTGCATAAGCTAGGAACACACCTAACATCGCAGATTATAGTAAGTACGAACTAAATAAAAAAAAAGGAATACAAATTATACAATATGCTTCCTAAAAAAAGTATACTAAAATATTTTTTTCGAGGGGGGTGGGGGGGGGGGCGAGGACATTGAAATCCAGTTGTTTTATCATTTACCTGGTCATACAAATTAAAGTGTTAATGTTGAAATTTGGATTTACATGAGGTGACTTATCTATGTATTTTTTCTCAAATTAGTCAATGTAGGACAATATTCTCATCACACGTCCTCACGTGTCAACGTAACTTAGTCAGTGTAGGATAATATTCTCATCACACGCTCTCACGTGACAACGTAGCTTGACATATATACGAGCCTTAGAACCTGCCATCAATCACAAACCATAAGACAGACATGAACATTTGGACTTGGGTGAGAGGTGGCAACGTGACTTAATATATATATATGCGCCTCAGGATCTGTCTTCAATCACGAACCACAAGTCAGATATAAACATCTGAACTCGGGTGAGGGGAGACAATAGATGACCAACTATAGCACAGATAAGGTGTGAGTACACATTTTAAACTGGCTCTGATACCATGTTAAAACTTGGGCTTACATGAGGTGAGTCTCATATCTACTCAAAACTTAAGACAATTAGTGATGATACTTCATCCTCGTATAACTTATATGTTTTTTTTTTCAAATTGACCAATGTAGAACAATATTTTCAACAGTTCAGCAAATGAAAAATAAATTTGCATCTTTTTACACCTTTTACGACATGAACATCTTCTTGAGTTTGGTTGTGCGTGTTTATATATAAATGTGTGTAACACTTGTATATATAAGTTTGATACATATATGAGTATTGATGATACTTTGATGTCCAATCCTCGCTCCATATTATTGGGATACACCTTTTACACTTCCTTTAATTTTTACAATTACAAAAAAATTGTGGAACTTATATTTTTCTAAAGAAGGGGGTTGAAAAGTAATACTCCCTTCATCTCAATTTGTTATCGTATTATTCCTTTTCAAACATTCTTACAATGTTGTCCATATGCTATAAACAAAAATCTATCAAGTTTATTTAGTTCAACATTGTCCTTGTACTACTAAAAAAATTGCCATTATTCTTGTAAACAATTAATGAAGACAAACCATTTATGGTAAGTATTTAATGAATCAAACAATACAAATAAAAATTAGAAATAGTTCTAATATCAAAAATTGTATAGCACTGCATGGTGTCGCACATATTAATAAATTATATGCTACCCAGATGAACATGAAACTAAGACGGAGGGAATAACTAATATTTGATATTTAAAATAACATTTATTTGATAGAGAAAAGAAAGAACACAGGTAGAGAAATATATTTTTATGGCCTGTGACGTTTTCTGTAAAGACACTATACCTTTTTTTTTTTTTTTTTTGCATTACTATACCTCGACCCTCGTCATCTTAAACTCCAAAAAGATTTAACCATTTCCAAGACCTCCTCGGGATTATTAAAAAAAAAAAAACCTCCTTGGCAAGTTTGTGAGGTTGATCGCATGAAGGGCTGTTGAACGAATAAAAAACTGTTCGAGTTCGGTTCGTGTTCGATTCATCGGTAAACGAGCCAAATTCGAATAGCTGTATGAGTTTGTTTACTAAAAAAAGCCGAACTATTCGTGAATTGTTCAGCTCGTTTAAATAGTTATAGTGTTATCGTGCTGAACTTGAACCAATTTTAAAGTTTGTTTAACTAAACGAACCACCGAACGGTTTATTTAGTTAAATGAATCCAAATTAAAGAGCGTAGTATTCTGTTCGGCTCGTTTCTTTAACCCCTGGTCCAGGAAACAGACTAAGACAGAATATTTTAATCAACTCAAAAGCACTATGATTCTTGTCCACAATAACACTACTCGTTTAGGAATATTCTTGAAAAAAAAAAAAAACTAAAAGGAAGCAAGCAAAGAGTTGTCGTGGATGGAGTTGATGGCGACAGACACCAATAATTGACCCTAACAATGTCTTCTATATTCCCAAGAAAATTTTGATAACATAATATTTAACCAACTTTGATTAACTCATTATGACGGCCAAACTTTAAGAAAAACTACATTTGTATGAGTAAAATTACAAAATCGCGCATCCTCCTTAAAATCATTATGTTGATAATTATCTCCTTTGACACAAAAATTAATTCATGCTTCAGCATGAGCAAAAGGGATAATCTCACCGGTCAAAGTTTGGAAGGGGGAAATTTTTTTTTGATCGGAATCAAGAGCATAATTTGTTTTAGGGAATTTGGATAGATCTAATGGTAAATGTTATTATACTTCTTGGTATGAACTGTATTAATGGATAAAACGAAAAGAGACTCGTCATTCAAGTTAGCAGAAAAATAATCCACATTGTATGCCTCGGCCTTCTAGGTATGGGTGTTAATGAACCGAGCTAAACTGAATATTAGGTTTTCGAATTCGAATTCGTTTGGCTAAACGAACAATTCGGCTCAATTAGCTAAACGTACTATAAAATTGGTTCGAATTCGTCTTGTTAAAGTTCGTAATTCGGCTCAATTAGCTAAACGTACTATAAAATTGGTTCGAATTCGTCTTGATAACCCTTTAACTGTTTAAACGAACCGAATAGTTAGCGAATAGTTCGGCTCGTTTTAGTAAACGAACCCGAATAGCTGTTCAAATTCGGCTCATTTACAACCAATTAACAAACGAATACAAATTGAACACGAACCGAACTCGAACAGTTTGTAAACTGTTCGGTTCGTTGAACAACCCTACTTCTAGGTCTGGGAAAACAACGGTCCTCTGGCTCTTGACCTTTTACCCACATGTATGGGGTTATACAATTTTGTTACTCTTTCCTGCATTTCACTATAACAGTGTAAATCGGTTAAAGATCTAAAAAGAGTTATTGCTAACTTCAAAAAAAGTTAGTATTGTTCATAATATCCCGCAGGTATGTTTATGAAAGCCGTCGTCATGGAGAAGTTGAAGGTATGCAAAGTCTCGATTGGATTCGGATGGTGTTAACAAAGTGACGCCGGCTTTTGCTGTTTGGAGTGGATAAAATGCAACAGGGAGGATGATTGTTGAAAACTTGTCCTCAAGTGGAAGACTGTTATGATGAAGACAAGTATTAGGAAGAAATCTTACCAGAGGAATTAAGTATTTCATATCACCGATTCTTATCATTATCTATTTGTATAAGTTTTTAGTTGTAATCAATGTCTAACTTCCTTGTAGTTACATTGTAAAATTCTCTTATAAATACAATCATAAGTGCCGACTATGGTGTGTGTAGGCTTTGGCTGGCCTACGTGCGGTTTTCTATAGCAAATTATCGTGTTTCACTTTAGCTGTTTTCTTCTTTTAGTTTGTTTTGAAAATGCTGCAAGAGGTGAAGAAAACGTGCAATCACGTATTGATTCTCATTACCAAAATGGTTTACAATGTATAGGAAAGTAAACTACTACAATTAAGCTAGGCCCTATAATTAAGCTATCCAATCTATCATCATAATTACAATCAAATCAAGAATATTCACACCATAAAATATCTACCATATACACCATATTTACCATGTACATCATATCTAATCAAATTAATGAGTGAATATTAGGAAATATTCCAATACTCCCCCTCAAGTTGGCGCATGGATATCGAGCATGCCCAACTTGCCACTAAAACGCCGAAAAAGCTCGGGACCAAGAGCCTTAGTAAACCCATCAGCAAGTTGATGAAGACCGGGAACCTTACACGGATGCACAACGCCATTGATATAATGGTGACGAACAAAATGACAGTCAATCTCAATATGTTTTGTGCGTTCATGAAAAACTGGATTAGCCACAATGTGTAAGGCAGCTTGATTGTCACAACGGAAGGGTAACAGGGCGCGTGACAGGGACGCCTAGATCAGCAAGAAGTTGACGTAACCACACAATCTCACTAGTAGCATGTGCCATAGCACAGTACTCAGCCTCAGCAGAAGAACGAGAAACAACAGGTTGTTTCTTGGAGCGCCAAGACACAAGGGCGGCACCAAGAAAGACCATATACCCGGAAGTAGAACGGCGTGTAATAGGGCAACCAGCCCAATCAGCATCACAATAAGCATGTAGAGTTAATTGAGACTGAGTAGGAAAAAATAAACCATGCCCTGGAGCACCCTTAAGATACCGAAGTAAATAAAAGACAGCATCCAAATGACATTTACGTGGAGTAAGCATATACTGACTAAGGGTGTTAACCGCAAAACAAATATCAGGACGCGTTACCGTAAGATAAAGCAAACGACCAACAACGCGACGATAAAAGGCAGGATCATCCAAGAGAGGGGAAGCATCCGAAAATTGCCCCTTTTGATCCATGGATGTGGACGTGGGGCGCCCATCTAGGAGCCCACACTCCTTGATAATATCAAGAACATATTTACGCTGATTCAAAACAACTCCAGCAGGAGAACGAGCCACCTCAATGCCAAGAAAATACTTGAGAGGGCCAAGGTTCTTGATCTTAAACTTATGATCAAGATAGGACTTAAGGGCCTCAATTCGCGGAAGATCATTTCCAGCAACAATAACATCATCAACATAGATTAAGACAACAACAGTTGAAGTAGCAGTGGCAAAAATAAAGAGAGACGGGTCAGCATGAGATTGAGAATAGCCGAGATGTAGTAACGAGGAGGTGAACTTCGCATACCAATTCCGTGAAGCTTGTTTTAAACCATATAAGGACTTTTGCAATTTGAAAACATGATTCTCCCCCTGACGAGAAAAACCAGGCGGGATACGCATATAAACATCTTCAGTAAGGTCACCATGTAAGAATGCGTTATTAATATCAAGTTGGTGAATATACCAACCACGAACAACTGCAACGGCTAAGAGACAGCGCACTGTTACTAACTTAGCTACGGGGGCGAATGTTTCATGAAAGTCAACACCTTCAACTTGGGTATATCCACGTGCTACCAAACGAGCCTTATAACGCTCAACCGAACCATCAGGATTATACTTGATCTTATAAACCCATTTAGAATCAATGGTGCGTTTACCTGGAGGTAATGTCACAACAGTCCAAGTATGATTGGCCTCAAGTGCAGCGATCTCACGCTGCATCGCATCTCGCCAATGAGCATGCTTAACTGCCTGCTTAAAAGAGACTGGCTCATCCCCATCAGTGATGGCCGCAATCAAACCATAATAAGATGATGATAAACGAGCATAGGAAAGATAACTGGATAAAGGAAATACCGTTGAGTTTGCTGCAGGAGGGGTGGAAGCATCAGATGGTACAAGAGATGGAGGCAAAGCAACATCGAAATCTGTAAGACGACGTGGAAGATGACGGGTACGTAGGATACGAGATGGAGGTGGTATGGACACAGTGGGAGCCGACGGCGAAGATGTGGCCGTCGGCGGAGCAAGGTCCGATGCGGCGGACTGAGGTGGCGGAGAAAGGGGCGCCGGGGCAGTGGCGCTGTCGCCGGCGGACGGATAATCTGGGACAGTGATGTCCCAGTTGGCTGCAGGAGAAGTAGCATGAAGAGGATCTGAAGCAGAATCAGGACTGGTTTGTGCGGAAAAAGGAAAAACATCTTCATAGAATGTAACATCACGACTGACATATATTTGACGACTCGAAATGTCAAAGATTTTGTAACCCTTTTGAGTATGTGGATAACCAAGAAAAATACCAGGAGCAGAACGGAAAGCAAACTTATCGCGAGTACCATGATACGTGTACCCATAACAGAGACAACCAAAAACACGAAGATGATTATAAGTGGGCAATTGACCAACTAACAGTTCATAGGGTGTTTTATTCTGAAGGGGTGCAGCAGGCATACGATTGATAAGATACACAGCAGTGAGAACACATTCCCCCCAAAAACACACAGGCAAATTAGCATGAAAACGAAGAGCACGAGCAACTTCTAGAATGTGTCTATGTTTTCGTTCAACTACACCATTTTGCTGTGGTGTGTGAACACAAGAAGTTTGGGTATCAATTCCATGTTCTGCAAAATAAGTGCGAATAATATGACTCGTGAATTCCAACCCATTATCACTGCGAACCCGTTGCACTGGACGCCCAAACTGTGTATGTACCCAACGTAAAAAATGTAGCAGAAAACGACAAGTGTCAGACTTAGAATTCATCAAATACACCCAAGTACTGCGACTGTAATCATCAACAATTATCAAGAAATAACGTGCCCCAGACAGGCTAGATGTTTTATACGGCCCCCAAATGTCACAATGTATCAACTCAAAAGTACGAGTAGTAACACTAGTGCTAGCAGGAAAAGGTAAACGTGTTTGCTAAGCACGATTACAAGCATCACAGATAACATCTTTATTTGAAACCAAAACAGACGGAAGGAAACGAAATTTGGACATAGGAAGGTATCCCATGCGACGATGCCAAAGAGGCACAGAAGATTGGACACTGGCGTGTGCAGCAGTGGCCGAATGCGACACAAAATGGTAGAGACCATCATGCTGCCTACCCACTCTAATCAGCTTCCTCGAGGGTATCTCTTGCATAAGACAAAGATCAGGGCCAAACGTTAGTGCACATCTCGAATCCTTGACCAAACGACTGACTGAAATTAGATTGAAAGCAAATTCTGGAACACCCAAGACACCATGAAGTATCACGGCATCTGACAATCGCACGGTACCCACCGCGCGAACAGCAACATGCTCACCATTCGGAATTTGAACGGTAGCAGACAATTTATCAGTGGTAATAGACGTAAGCAGAGATAAATCATTGACAATGTGTGCATTTGCACCATTGTCCAATATCCAACGAGACCTTGATGCAGAGAGAGGAGAGACTATACCCGAATCCGGCTTGCCTGGGATCGGCAAGTGAGAGGCAAAATTACCTCCATTTAGATGATCAATGAATTGTGCCAACTGCTGTTGCTGTGCAAGAGTGAGTCCAGCAAAGGAGGGTGCCGCCGCCTGGGAGTCGGGAATGGCAGAGACGGCCATCCCCTTCGCCGCCACCGCGGTTGATGGCTGGCCCGAACCTGTGGAAGCCTTGCTTCTACGACTGCGATTCCAGTCAGCAGGGTAACCAATTAGATCAAAACATGTTTCACGAAAATGACCGACTTTACCACAATGACTGCATCGCGGGCGTTCTCCCTTTCCCTTCGTTCTAGGGGATCGGCCATCTTGAGGTGCCTGCCAATGTGTTGGCCGATTATCCTGGGTTGGCTGCCAGGTGGCCAGAGCTGCTGCATCAAACTGGGGAACGAGACTCTGAGCAACATGACGTTGCTTTTCTTCCTGCGCCACAATAGCATATGCGCGTCCAAGAGAGGGGAGGGGATCAATGCTCAGAATATGAGAACGTACCGTTCCGAAGGTCTCATCTAGTCCCATGAGAAAGTCGAAGACCATCTCTTTCTCACGGATTTTCTCCATGGCCTTGGATAGACCACACGTACAGAGGCTACAGCTACACATTGGGATTTCGTCAAATGATTGGAGCTCTCCCCAAAGTGCCTTGAGTCGTCCATAATAGACAGAGACAGTACTTCTCTCTTGGCGAAGAGAAGCTATAGCACGACGTAACTCATAGACACGAGCATCCATACCTTGTGTGAATCGTTCTTCTAGATCGACCCAGACTTCTCGGGCAGTCTCTGCATGGGCAGCCGCCCCTTGAAGCTCTTTCACCAGTGAGTTGGACAACCATGATAACACCAGTGCATTGCACTGCTGCCAGACCGAAAAATTCACAGAGGCAACATCCGGACGTTGGATAGTGCCATCCACAAAACCTGCTTTGTTCTTGGATCGCAAAGCATTGACAAACGCCTTTCGCCAAACGAAATAATTCTCACCATTTTCATCCAATGGTTGAGTGACGAAGAGAAGGCCAGGATGATCAGAAGGGTGCAAGTAATATGCGGATTTAGGATCGGTGGAGGAAAGGGCGACTGTGGTGGTGTCAGCGGCGGCGCCGGAAACATTGGCGACGGCCATGGTGCCACCGGACGGTTGAGGACGGCGAAAGGAAGGAGACTAGGGTTTTCTCTCTGATACCATGAAGAAAACGTGCAATCACGTATTGATTCTCATTACCAAAATGGTTTACAATGTATAGGAAAGTAAACTACTACAATTAAGCTAGGCCCTATAATTAAGCTATCCAATCTATCATCATAATTACAATCAAATCAAGAATATTCACACCATAAAATATCTACCATATACACCATATTTACCATGTACATCATATCTAATCAAATTAATGAGTGAATATTAGGAAATATTCCAATAAGATGTGAGCTTCTCTTTCAAGGTTTTTTCTTTGTGATCTCAACCCTCTGTATTTGTTTCTTCTTTAGATTTTATTATGCTTTAATTATAAATGCCAATAAGCTTGGGTTTAAGTCTGATGCTTCGCTTTCCTCAGATTTAATAATATTGTATTTATAATAGAACCATAACTTTTTCTACTGCCAAGTACAAGCCTTGAATGGCATTCCCGCTTCATGATCTGGGGGTCAAGTTGTCATCTCTGAATAAGCCTTTATTCCTTTGTTACTGGAGCTATTCGACTCAATGGCAAAGCTTTGACGTCTATTCATCAAGTAGTAGGTGTGCTTTTTAGTGTGTGAGATGATTTTGGTCATCCTACCACTATTCATGCTAGTTTTTGTCCGAAATGTGCGAGTTTGGGAACTAGTGACTTTTTTCCCCCTTTTAGCAAGATGTTACAAATCATCTTAATGGTGCTCCCAAGATCTCTGCTTTTGCCTCAACGCGTTAGGCCTTTCTTATTTACTTCCTGGGATGGTGCACATTTAAGTAGAGTGATTGTTAAATGTTCATGGGTGCAAGGGCTATCCTATGTTTGGAACGTCTTTGATTAAGGTCTTATAAGATAATGGGCAATCAAACTCGCTCAAAGAAGACTTTATATGAATCAGGTTTAGCACATCTTGCAAAGTGAAGTATCCATAATGTTCCATATTTGGTGCAAAAATGAAATTGATATTGGGGTGCAAGCCAGCTGGGCTTCATGTTGGTGGTAAGCTTTGCTTAAGACCAGGTGTAGTAGCCACCTCAGTAACTGACTGGAATTGTGCTTCGTGGTGTGATCCATATCTAAACAGGGGGCAATAGTATTCCGGTTCTTGCATCATCATGGTATTTGGGTGACTCGTAGAATTTATTTAGTGGTATGGTATGCTGTCTGAAGAGAGGATGGTCTTTTAGTGGATTTGTGTCCTAAAGTTCTTCTGTCTTGTTTGAGGGCCTTTCATGAAATTAGAGCTGTGAAGGTGAAAGATGGGTAGAAAAATACACTATACATATGTTGTACATATAATAAATACGTAGAGCCGTTGGACAAAGTACATAGATCCGTTGGAAGGCCTTCTTCCTTACCTTGTATATAAGTTAGCTAGTTGTAGTATTTTTGCTCTCAAGTAAGAATTCAATAATACATTGATTCTTTTTCAACTTTGTGTCTATCGTCTTCATCTCATCTTCCTCCTCCTTCAGTTCGTTGTTTGCAGTCGATATACCTCTTCTTTTCACATGCTTCTCTCTTCTCTAATTCCTTCATGGCACTTGTTCCTCTTGAAATTTCTACAAGATGTACACATGTACAATGGGTGGAAAAGTTTCTTATGCTCTAACGAGTATGTAAGTGCTTAGATGCTTAAGCCAACTAGCTTGAGGTTGAAGGCTGTAAGATCGATGGCGCGAGGCTAAATAAGAATAAAGGAGGGAATGATGTCTTTTGTTCAGCTCTTGTGTTTTTCATCAATACGGTGTAGTTTCATCATTGTAATTATGATGAGCTTGATTAAATATGATTAGCCTGAAAGTAAGATTTGAATTTGGGCTTTGGTATGCTCGATTAAGGCTGGTATGTGATTAAAAGCAATTAAGGTCTTATTCAACAATTGTTAAAAATAAAGTTGAACAAATGACCTTATTGATTAATCTGATATACTAAGTCTAGTAAAAATTAAATATTAATATATAAAAAAAGGTCGTAAGTTTGCGAGTGAGATTTAATTGAGTAGACCCGTATTGTTAAATTAATTATATTGAACCTGATTGGAATTCAGTCTTATGAATCAAGTTCGATAGCTTGCTAGGGTAAAGTCTAAATTCATCGAACATAAAACGTTTGCTCCAATGTATGAAAAGTCATCATCATCAAGGTTGTCTACACAACTAAAGTTATTCTGAGCTTTTCTAAAATTCACAGTATTATCGGACTTCATATTCTTACCTTAAGCATCATAGTTATTAACATATGTCTTCAAACTTCTTATGTGTTTTGTTTTGTCTGGAACATACAATGTTATACTGGTCGAGGATTCACGAATAAAGGATCCTCTTGATTCATTATAGATCGCAAGTTGCAAGTGTACTTGGTCTCCTTCTTTTTCACTAGATGGAGTAAAATGAAATATAGTTGGTGTAACATGATCGCATAATGCACGTATTGACAAAATACAAGACGCATAATACATACATTTTTGAAAACACAGTTTTTGTATCTAGAAATATAGTACATAGAATACACACTCATGTGTACAAAGTAATGTATAAGTTCTTCCCCATATTTTAGACATATGCGATCCTTCTATAGTGTAAAATATGTTACATTACTAAATTGTGCATGTAGATTGGCAGACCGTTCTATAAGTAGGGCTATCGTATGAGATACATCCTTTTGATGTCTTAACATTCGGGTAATTTAAGTTGAGGAGTGAGTAATGGAACGTCTATTGTGTTTCTAGGGCTATCATGGTCTTTTCATGAGTTAGATGAGTTCAACCTATCTCGTAATTATAAGTCTTATGTATGCGATTACTGGATCAACTATCATCATATGAAAACAAGCGTCCGGCACCATAAATTTCATGTCCAGAGGACGCAATTTCGCGTGTGGTATGGACTTGTTAGAATTCTTTTATTAAAAAAAAAAAAGCCTTCATGTCGTATTCAAAAAAATATACAAGTTCGATCTTCCATTCACCTTGTTTGATATATTCTAAATCAACCAAGAGTTAAAAAGAAGAAGATAGTAACAAAACTCAAGAAATTAAAGACTGAAGATACTGGAAAGAAACTGGAAAACCACTGGACCACCATAACGATCCCAATCCACTCTTGACATGGGCTTCTTCAACTTCAAGTCCTTAGTATGTATGTAAAATCAACAATAAAAAAATCAGTAGAAAAGCTTATAAAAGTGTTGACAAAACAAAACTTCGACTTAATGTGCAGACATATATTTAATGTGTAGAAGCTAGGCAAACAAGCAAATTGAGATTAAAAATATCATATATGCATCTGAAGATCTGAACATGCGAGTCCTATCCTTCCCATCTTAAATCAAAAGATTTCACGTGCATGGTAGATATTATAAGTCTCACATCATCTCCCAAAGTGAACCGATTAAATTTCAGATTCTTTTCAGCAAACCCACTTGCACGAGAATCATTTTCTTGAGCAGTTTTCATCTGTATAAATAAATGATTTCTTCTTTTCACATTTTTAAATGACTATATCATATATATTTTGTGAAAAGAATCGGTCGTAAAATTATAGACTCCACAAACTTGAACCTAGTGTAATATCCTATTCTACATATGAAAGGGGAAAAAAAGAACAAAGACATGGTATCTAAATATCAATCTATAAATTACAACAACAACATTACCATATTGCTTTAGAGGCTTTCGTCTATGGTGGGGTATGAAGGGTCAAGTGTACGCAACCATACTCATGTGTTAGAAACACACATAGTTGTTTTTCGATGATCCATAATAAAAATTGCGTCAAACTGTGTTGATCAAGAACACTAATGTCAATTTATGTTAACTATTCTTGAGTAGACAATGACAAAATCCAATCACAAAATTCAATGACAAAATCCTATGACAATGACAAAATCCAAGAAGTTAACAACAATAACGCCGGGAAACCAAGGAAAGAGAGAGAGAGGGGGGGGGGGGGGGGCGGAGGAGAAGATTGCAGCAAGGTCCTTGTTGGCGCAATGGCATTAAAGGACCGAGCATTAGATACTCACCCAGCATTGTGAAGAGAACAGATGGTGAAATTTCGCCATAAACAAATCTAAGAAAATATGGATCCAAATCTCACCGCTTTGTTCTCATTCCCTTTTATCACTTTTTATCATTCCCTTATCTGGGGAAATGAGTTATATAAGTGTTATTTCATGTCCTCCACATTCATACATCTCATTTTTCTTATGCAGATTTCTGTTATATTAAAGAAAGAATATTTAAAATTTGTTAAACTTGTTAAAGGAATAATATTTGATTGACTGGAAAAAGTAATTGTTTCGAGTAAATTACAATTACGATGTCACATTTTCTTCAACAACACACGCATGTATGTATGTGTAAATATATTTGTATGTATATGTATAAAAAGACACGCACATGTGTGTAAAGCATTGTCAAATAGCAGTAGATGGACACAACTTGATGTAATTTTTATTATGGGTCATCGGAAAACAACCTCTGTGTGTTTCTAATACGTGTATGGTTACGTACATCTGACCTCTCATACTCTGCTATAAACAGAAACATCTAAGACAATAGAATAACGTTGTTCGTCTAGACAAGCACGTGTTTGTGAAAATTTATCCTCAGTCCGCATATTTCATCCTCAACCTTGTAGACTAGTTAATCTGCATGTGTAAGAAGGACACAGT
>AP025051.1:4571270-4681040 GCA_036186865.1 Eustoma russellianum
TCAGTCCGCATATTTCATCCTCAACCTTGTAGACTAGTTAATCTGCATGTGTAAGAAGGACACAGTAAAATTTTCTGAATAAGAAAATACGGAAGATAGTCAAAATCGTTGCCTTGAAGGCTAATATGGAAAAATATAAATTTGTGGAAAAACAAAAGTGTTGTATAAGCTGTTGATTCAAAAAGGATATAAGCGAAACAACTTTTCTGAAAAAAATAGGTGTGATTCAAGAAGCAGAAGAAGAAGTATACGGACATGAAATTGGATGCTAAAAAAAGAAAAAGTTAATCAACTTTAATGTACTATAAGTTTTACAATAATATTGGATGGTCAATCCAAGTTACAAAGATTGAGTTATACTTTTTAAGTGACGTCAGGGGCTCAAATCTTCAAGCTCCTAACGTGTACTTTTTGGGCAGTGACTAGATTCTCTATTACATATTATGATTAGGGTAAAATATATGTAGAGAAATGACATAATATTAATATGTATCTTTGTTATTTTCATACTATTAATCTTATTTCAAAATTTATTCTGTTGAAATTTACGTTTACATGAAGGTCATATCCACTCAAAACCTAAGTCAATGGCTGGTGATACCTCATTCTCATATAACCTATGTATTTTATCTCAAAGTGTCATATTCTCAACACCCGTCATCACGTATCAACGTGGCTTGACATACGCACGTGCTTTAAAACACGTCCTCAATCACATACCACAACACATTAAACTTCTAGACTTTGGTGAAAAGAGACAATAAAAGGCTAATTATGGGTCAGGAAAAGTATGAGTCTACATTTTAAACTGGCTCTCATACCATGTTAAAACTTGGACTTACATGAGGTGAGGCTCATATCCACTCAAAACCTTAAGATAACGAATGGTGATACTTCATCCTTATATAACCCATATATTTTATCTTAAAATATCCGATGTCAAACAATATTCTCTAACATATTCTTCAGTATTCATCATGTCATCTTCTTTTTGGATAGTGGAATAAATCTTAAAGTATGTGGAAAAGGGAATTGTGTGAATCGAAAAATGTGTGTACATATTTGAGGTACATGATGTATTAGAGTTGCAACTGAGATTTTGAAAGCATAATCATAAATTTCACTATGTAAGATTTACACATCAACCTATGTAATCGCATGGTCATTGTATGTTGCGATGTACAACATTATCCAACTGTTTTAGAGGCTCTCGCCTATGACGGAGTATGATAGGATCGGATATATGCAACCATATCCATGTGTTGAAAACACTAAGAGGTTGTTTCTCGATGACGCATAATAAAAATTGCGTCAAGTTGTGTCGATCAAATGCTACTTCACAACGGAGTCAATTTAGTGAGTTATTTTGTTTTATTCCATCATATTCCAAAATAAAAAAAAAAAAAGTAATTTACTCCATTAGAAATGGAAATAACAGTTATCAAACATCTACAAAAATAAAAAAGCACTTAGTAATTTCAGATTCAGACTCAAGTACTGCTACCAAACTTGCCCTTAGGCAATTTTCTTTGCAAGAACAAGCCTTAGCTTCCGCTCCCCCTCCCCCTCCCCCTCCCCCTCCACTCCTCTTTGCCATAATTAGACGTTATAAAAAATGAGAACGCCTGTAACAATGCTTTCTTTTTGTGGAAGAATATTCACTATTTTTGCAATTACGTAAAAACCCTTCATATTTTCGTACTTACGAAATAAAAACTTATTGTCGTTCTCTCTAAATACATATATACATATGTACATATAATTGACCTTGGGAAAAAAATGAAAGAAAGAAAAACTCATGATGCTTCAAAAGTAGTAGGGTTAAGAGAAATGAGTTAATGAATAATGTCAAAATACATGACGACACAAGAACCACTCTTAGTGGCCATCCTCTTTAGGAAGTGGACTTAATATGAATCCCTCAAATGGGAAGAAAAAGGCAAATGTTGCGTGACGTATCTTTATGTTCATATATATATATATATATAAACACATAATATGAAGAGGAAAATCACTATGGAATCCTCCAACTATATGCTCGAAAGGTATCCCCACCTTTTCTTTTTAATATCATTTTTATACATTAAAACTTTCACCTTTAGACATTGCCATCTGCATCTTCGCCTACTTTATTATTCGTAACCTTATCCTAATGTCTTTCTTAACAAGTGGATAACCCTAATTAAACTTTTCTTGGGTGTTTTAATGGGAGATCTATTAACCTCCACAGAAGTTTCAAGGGCCAGGGTACATTTGTGCAAAGTCTACTTTCCATTCGTTATTATTTAATTTTGATATATTTGATCTATATTTTTTCCCATACATTTTGACTTTAAATCGTTAAATGATACCCATTAATAATTGCAATTCATAAATTGAAAATATACAACCGTAATTAACTGATCGGTTTTTTAACAAGTTCATAATTTCTTCGACCGTGTGACTGGGTTTGGAACTCCATCCGCAACATCTTCCTATTCAAAACTAGTGTTGAAGATCATCTTTATTTTCATTTTTCTGACAGCCATCAATGCATGTCTCAGGAATTCATTCAACTTAATGTCAACTAAAACATTCAAAACAATCGCATCAGATTCCTTTATAAACATGCAATACAAGTGAACCGCATTTGTCGAGCATAAGTCATCGTACAAGCCTATTGAACCAATGGAAATTCAATTGATATGGTAGAATAAAGTTTTGTATGAAATTGTTTAGCTTTAATTGGATTTTATACAGTCGCGAAATAGTTGTACGGTTTTGACAGAACCATTGTGTACTGAAAGATATTTTATGGAGGCATGCACACAACAGTTTGGCAAAATCGTCTAGCACAAGACGGTTATGTTAAAATCGTATTGCCCAAAACAGTTTTGATTAAAGTGTCTCGTGTCAAAAGTCAGAATGGCATAAGGTGGTTTTGTCAAGACTGTTTTGCATGGCACATTGCAATATTGACAAAACCATCTTGTATACAATTTTGACAAAACCAGGCCAAATGTCTGGTTTGTGGGGGCACCTTGTGTGGGTAACTGTGTAAGATCTCACCCAATCTAGGAGACCACTAGACTCCTGATTTACATCCTACACGCAGCTCCTTGGGGTTGGGGTAGTGGGACCCTTTAGGTTGGGGTTCAACCTTTTCCCAACCAGTTTTCTTCCAAATGTGCAATAAAAACAAATTTTCTTATTAAAACTACTACATTTTTCCCTTTTACCCAATGTCATGTCTTAGGGGAAGTATATTTAACAACGGCTTGAAGCACGGATTTCTACTTAGATTTGGTGCCCCATTCTATTATCTAATTTGAAACGGTGTCATTTTTCTGTGTGTGCATGTTTTAGTTTTTCTTTGGTCTTGTTTTATGAAATCAAAACTTTTTATCTATTAGGATATATACAAGTAAGCAGATATGATACACTAACAATACAAACTGCGCTTAATAAAAAAGAATAGACCATATTCGGTGTATTAGATTCTCGTATTTGCGCAAAATCTAAAGAGAGGTTAGATTCGTTTCGCGGTTTGATGTACGCAGCTTACCCTACACTTTGTGCAAAAAAGGCATATTCTTCACTTTTATATCACTCTGCTTAATATAAGGGGCATATTCTTCACTTTTCTGTCTCTTTTTAGATCTAAGTTGTTTGTATAAAAAACAAGGTCCAATAAAGAGAAAAAGAAACGCAAAACAAAGGGGAAATAACCTTCGTCCCCTCTGATGGTCTGTCGAAGCTACTTTTGACATTTAATTTTCGAATTTCTTGGGTGATGAAAAAGTATTGTCAGCATTGGAATTGGCATCACGCACGAAAGGGCAATGATGAAATGTTGATATAACAAATCACCAGACATAAAAAGGTTGACTTATTGTGACAAGTCACCAGAACTCGAACCATTGACTTTTAAACTAAAAATTGATATATTTTAGAGAGCCTAATTGCTAATATTGGAACAAGGAAATAACTCTCTTAGAATGCATGGTCTATCTTTCACCCTTCTCAGCCCCTAGCGACAACGATTGATTGGTCTATCTTTCACCCTTCTCAGCCCCTAGCGACAACGATTGATGTCGTTAGGAATATTGATTATGCTTGTTGTAAAATGCATTGGTTGGATTATTTTTAAAACCCGAACATAGCTAATAAGAATAATGTCACCTTTAACAAATTAATAGTAAAATGTATGAAGGGAATAATATGAAAAGGATGAGTCTCTCCAAGTTTGTATTCTTCAAGTATGATGGCTTGCAGGACAGATCACAATCAGAGGCCACAAAGAGTGGAGATTTAAATGCATCAGATCAAGTCTCAGTTGCAAGAGAAAACTTAAAAGAGGATAAATGTATTATACATTGGAGAACTTGTAGAAATGCATGGATCCCTTTACGTTCTACAGTTTGGAATAGGAGGCTTTTTGGACCTTCCTGTCCCCTTCAGAATTGGAATTTCTCGTGAAAGAGATGCTATTCATGGGTTAAGTAAAGGTGGAAATTAGCACTATCTATACAACAACAATCTGTCCCACTAACATATTTTTACATTTTTCCTGTAGATAACTCATAAAGAATCCGAATAAAAAAGAACCATTGACAAATATATATATATATATATATATATATATATATATATATATATATATATATATATATATATATATATAGTGGTGAACCTGGATTCATCATCCAGATTATAGACTAATTTGACTAACGTATTAATAACAATTTTATATGGAAAAAAGTAACTTGGAGTAGTTGGAGATGTGTTTAAAGCCTGGAAAATCAGTATATGATCAAAATCCTACAAGGAAGAACATGTTAGGGGTCTACTTTCAAAAAAAAAAAAAAAAAAAACATGTTAGGGTCTCTTTGGAATATGTTTCGGATAAAACCCTTCGATGTTTATGTTAATGGAGGATTGATCCATGATAAACTCAATTAAGAGTTGAATTTAAGAGAAATTGATCTCTAGGTAAAGTGTCTAGGGGCTAGTTCCGAAACCTCTCCTCCTATTGAACGTTTTAGGCATTTTATTCCATCTGGTTATCTGATGCATGTTGAGGAGTTATAAGGTATTACCATGTGTGTTTTCCTGTTAGCATCTTGCTTCTGTCTGCTGCCATGTGGTGCCACGTGCCAAGTTGCATAGCAAAGTTGACGCCACGTGGTGCATTGCATGGCCAAAATGCATGATGGCTGACATTTGTCTCGCGAGGTTCTCTTAGTCGAGCAGAGGTCAAAGGCTTCACATGCTAAATTAATGGTCGACGAGATGTGTTTGGCCTCAACTCTTTCTATGGCAGAGGTGATATCACAGCGGAGGCGGTGTCTATAGCCAAGACCACTAACCCAGTACTGACATGATTAGCCTTAGGCTTGTTTTATTCGTGCATGCCTGAGGTCCTAGCCAGCGCTGAGAAGATGTCCTGTGCATTCTGAATCGAGCCGACTTGACTGTATGTAATTAGGCTTATATGGTTGAGTTGAAACTTGTATTTTACTAAGACAACCCTAGCTGTTAATAAATCGGAATGCTACTCTTGTGCTTTTTCGAGATGTTGGGTTTTGTCCTCATGATATAGAAAACTTCTAACTAAAGTTAAAAATAACTTAAATTTTTAAAGATCGAAACCACATTTTCTTGAAATTTCAGAATTAACCATTGCGTTAAAATCGGCGAGTAACCCTATGTTAACACATCATGTGTTTTAGAACGGAATTCAAATTCGTCCACTCCCATGAAGTAACGTTTTTCCATTTTATTTTTTTATTTTGCTTTTTGGTCTTGCTCTGTCTTTGATATGATTCAAAAAATAATGCACAAGGGGATCGACTCGAGGAATTGATACAAGGGAATGGAGTCAGAATTCTGTACTTCAAAGAGTAAACTCAGTGGGATATGAATCCGATGAAAGGTAGGAACACAAATTATGACTTAAAAATTAAGACTTTTCGAATCATATTTTTTCATGAGCCGAATGTGAAGTGTAAGGATAATACAAAATATGTCTTAAACTAAGAGACGTTTTTGAGTCTTCTTTTGTTTGCATCAATGCATGCAAGTTAAATTTAAATCATCGCAATTTCGAGGGTGTACTTGGAAAAGCCTTGATATACAGGCCCTTAAATCGTCTCAAACAATATAGATGCAGGTCAAAGTCAGACGTGGAGGACCATCAACATCATCATGTATTTATTTTAATTAATAACTAGTATACATTATATGATTATATAATATATCAATAGTTACATGATATATTAGATAATAAGTTCGTAAACCGGTCTTACCTCCATAAGGTGTGTAGGAAGAACTGAGATTTTGTCAGGACACTCTTTGCGTGTAATGGATGAACCAGAAGCATATACTACACACCTTGTTATGAACAAGAACAGGCCACATGACTAACTCTCCCCTCGTGAAAAAGCTTCTTGAGATCATAGACAAATTGATGTCCAGCTCGGACTCCTCCAGCTCGACAGTAAGTGTGCTTACCTCATGGACAGTGGATGATGTCCTCAAACCTCACCTGACATACAATTACTTCAGTAAAAAAGGTAGGAAAATCAATTGGGCTAAGATTGTCTAGGATTCAGCTGTGACTCTCAAACATTCCTTTACACTATGGCTGGCCGGGCTGAACAGGCTGGCCACAAGTACAGGCTTGTTTACTTAGATGACAAATCATGTCGCCTCTGCTCTGCGGGACAAGAGACGTTACCTCACTTCTTATTCTCCTGCTCGGCCATCGAGCAGGTTTGGATACCTATCTCGGTCTTGCTTGGACTTCTCAGGGGACTAAATATAGTTCACAAATTGCTGACCTGGAGCTCACACAAATTGAAAGGGGCACTAAAGGCCAAGGCAACAAAAATTGCCTTGGCAGCTACGGTGTACCATATTTGGCAAGCACGGAATAGCTACATTTTTGAAAACATAGCTTTTGTATCTAGGCATGATGTACATAAAATACGTACTCATGTATACAGAGTAATGTACAAGCTCTCACCTTATATTTTAGACATATACGATGCTTCTATTATTTAAAATAGCTTGCATTACTGAGTAGTGCAGGTAGATCGGTATGTCGTTCTACACATATGGCTATTGTATGAGATAAATCCCTTTGATGTTTTGATATTCAGGTAATACAAATTTACACTCCACCTAAAAAGGTGTGTAGGTGTACCTCTTCATGTTTGCTTTTGCCAACAGATATCCCTTGACCGCATAACAATTTCTCACTTAATTGAGCACCACAACAGCAGAAGTGACATGACAATAGCAGTGTTGGGATGTTTTAGTTAGACTACGAAGATCTCACAGATGCAAAGATCATACCTTAATTTTGATGGCCTTAAAGATTTCAGTCTCAAGGAGCGATGTGGAGAAGTTAAATCATGTCAAACATTGACTTTTTAGATGAAAACTTGCTACACGCAAGGTGTGTTAGGTCAAACGTGCTTTTGTATAAAAACTGATGGCATTGCTGAAACACACACATTACGGCTGTCAAGATTCGAATCGACAATTTTAGATGTCATCTATCATCTCAATTTATGTTGGACTACGTCCTGGAACGACTAGGAAGATATCTAACACCACGCAACATGGGTGGAATTTTATTTTGTGGTCAATAATAAACAGATCGGCGTTTACCTAATGTTGCAACTATATATATCTTTCAACATTTGATCAGTGGTGGGAACTGTTAAAAAAGCAAGCTACTAAATTATACGAGCACAAGTCCCTTAAAAAGGCTCAGGTTTGAATATGTAAAAAGAGGAATATATACACATACATATACATATATATATACATATACATATATATACATATACATATATATATATATACCCAAAATTATCTGCATATTCAAAATTATTAACCACTGGAATTCAACTGCGACGCAATTATGGCAAATATGATAAAATAAAATCAGTAACAATAGGTTTTCTTTTTATTATCTGTTTTGGTTCCCTTTTTATAATCTTATATTGATATCTTTTATTGTTTCTTCCAAGCTATTTTTGATTGTTGACGCATCTGATCTCACTGGTTTGGGTTGAACCAAGAGGCCGAATGTGAATTATAGTTACAATAAAAATAAAGTGTAGAAAGTTGTATTTTACTATGCTAAATATTTATTTTATCAAACTGATGTCATAAACATAAATGAGTTACACAATGATTTTAACACCAAAAGTGCTTTTGTCGCATTTGATTAACGTAAATTTCTCATTATAATTTAATGTTTACGTGCTATCATCATATTGTTTGGTTTGCTATGCTTCCGTTAAAGACCAAACATGAAGAAATTGACTTCTGAGTGCGCAATGATTAAGTGCAAATTTTGTTTCCATGTATGCATCTTTTCTATTAAATAATCACTACATAAATGTCCCAGTGTTTCGACCAATCATAAGATAGCTATCAGTTCTTGGACCGGGACATAGCACTTTAGTTACTATACATGATCCATGACTGAGCGGGTTTTGAATCAAATGGTAAGATTAGTGTTTTGTGACTTTGAGGTCACAGGTTCGAGCAGCGGAAATAGCCACTCGTACAAAGTGTATGATAAGATAAGGTCGCGTACATCAGATCGTGAAGCGATCCGGTTCTTCCCCAGACCCTGCGCAAAACGAGGGAACCTAATGGACTGGAAATACTTTTCACATGATCCACCATGAGGAGAGATAAAAGGATACATAAGTGTTGTTATTTTGAATAGTTCCTGGAATTAAATAGCTGTATTAGTGATGTTTTTATTTTCTGATTATACTTTAGGCATAAGAAATATTACTTTGAAGATAGTCACCAACATCCTTCATTATGATTCTTACATGGTAAAAGTTTATAGGCTAATGGTTGAAAACTCATAAATAAATCTTACTCAGACAAACTTTAGAAAGTGTTTGGTTCTGGGGTTTCTCAGTAAGGGAATGGATTTGGAAAAATCTAAACACATAAAAGATGTTTGTTTGGGAAATAGAGGGAATGAGTTTCGGTTTCATATCCAAGTATTTGGTAATGTATATCGTTTTTTTGATATACTAGCCCCTTGTCTATCAATATAGGGAATGAGGGGTATGGTCAGTCAACGCCGCTGGCTGCCGGCCACTGTCCGCCGTCGGCCGGTCACTATTCCGGCTGGTCAAATTTTTTCGGTCATTTTTTCGGCTGCCCACATTCGATATTCATTTCAATTCCGATACGTTTCAAACACCATCAATGTCTATCATACTCATTCCTATTTCAATACCAAACAACTATCACTTTTAGACTCAAACTCATATACTCCAAACTCATATCCTATCATACTCATTCCGATTCTCAAGTGCGAATCAAACGCCACCTAAGTCCCTGAGTAAATGATGTCACAACATCTGTTGGGATTATCTAATCCTATTACGTGGGATAAATTATGAAAAACGCACCAACAATATCATACGAAATACAAAGAAAAAAGGACTAGACAAAAGACGATACGGTATATAAACCAAAATATAGTCTCTCGTAAAAGGATATATCTCTAGCGGTATTCTTTTTGATGTCGTTGAAATATATTGAATATGGTTGTTGTCGTAAAAAGATATATCATAGGTATTCTTGAGTGAGGTATCGATCGACAAATTTATAAATAGGGACGGAAAAGATAAATTACTAGCTAATAAATGTGAAGGTCCTTAACACAATTTTCAATCGCCATGTGATAAACCATAACCGGATCATCAGCTAGTCAGTAACAGTCAACGGTTTAATCCCGAAAGCCCAATATACTAAAGCACTGCAGTTCAGCGGCTTGGTGCCTAAAAATAGCTGTCCGACCTCATCAGCACTTCTATAGGGCAACACGACGCCCTTATAACATCAAAAAATCTATTAAGGTTTGCACCTCGGCATTAACTTCAGCGTATGTTCAAATGTTGCACTCCGGACTACTTCATTTAAGACAAAGCCATGCACTTCGGCAAGGCTCGGCTGCGTACCACAGCAGCTAATGCACTTCGGCAGAAAACAGCTGTGCAGCACAGCAAGACGAACCCAATACGATAATACTTCGTGGGACCCTCAGACGGAGATACTTCTCCAATATATCGACTACAGCAATTTAGCCTTCTTGAACACGCCAAAGTCACAACGGTCGACCTACTAAGTCACATCAGCCGAACTACTGATCACATCAGCAGACCTACGACGTCCTAGGCTCTCTGCTCTAAACGAAGCTTCTTCCCCAAGCTATCATCAGAGTTTTTGGGGTGAGAAAGAAATCTATAAAGGTAAGGAGATCAAAACAAAGAAGGGGGAGACGGAATAACATACACGCACCCTTTGCTCTTCGGCAAACATTGTGAGAACATCCCAACTCATCCCCATACATTATAATCTTATTGAGATATGACCCAAACTGACTTGAGCGTCGGAGGGTTTTTCCCGGGACCAACCCCTCGGGACCTCTGACCTGTGCTACATTGTGCAGGATATTTGGCGTTATTCCAGCTACATATTATCAACTCCAGTTGACAGACTTTTTGTGTTAACTGACGAAGTTAAATCGAGGTCATCTTGACCCTTGGTGGAGATCCGGCTTCATCATTTGGCGCTAGAAGGAGGGCCCGTAAGTCCCTTAACCCAGAAAGCAGCCACTCAAAACTTTCTCTAACGATTGTCCGGAGACCTTTCTAACCATCTTAAGAAGCTATTGAGAGAAAGATGAGTAACAGAGATGGTCAAGGGACCAAACAACCCATGACATCTGGAAGGAGTCAAAAGTCTTCTCAACAACAAACTGATCAATACTCAACGGAGCTGGGAGAATCTTCAACTCCCTTGGCTTTCACATATGAAGAGCACATGCGAGCCATTCGCTATGTGGCTCAAAACCCGGAGGTTTTCCAAGCAGTAGTGAGGGAAATGAAGGGGAAAGCGCCTGCAGAAAAATCCAACAGACCCCGTCTCGATAACTCCCATCCACTGGAACACATGGAGTATTCTCCTACTCGGCCTGGTTATTGTTCCAAGCGTGAGGAAAGGCATATGCCCAAAAGGAAGTGGCCAGAACAAAAGCCTAGCCACCGAACCTCTAGATATAATCAAAAAGCTTCCCTGCCTTACAAACATAGCAGGAAAGCGGGAACAAGGGCAAAGCACCGTTGGAGGAAAGGTGCTCTGTTAGGATTCGGCTGGGGAGCCGAGGAGAGGAAAGGAATTCTCTGCTGGCCTCTAAGGCTTATATCCTTTCTTATATGAGGAAAAAATCCCTGTCAAAAGAACCTCCGCCCCTCGCCGGGCCAATCTGTAAGAGAAACCATCAACTGTACTGCCTCTATCATCACGATATTGGGCATGATACAGAAGATTGTAGACAGCTTGGGCAGGAAATTGAACACCTTATTGAGCTGGGTCACCTACAACGCTTCCATAAACCCAGGTCTAGGCTTCACAACAGGCTAGGCTTTGGAAGGCCCCCTCCGGTGGGGGGTTGTAAACCCGGATATCACCAGGATTATCTAGGAGACACCGATTTAGATTTCGATGAGAGAGGAACCTGGACTTCTGAGCATATAAGGCTGATCTGATGACCGTTTTGGATCACGGTCTGATTTTTTCTTCATCCGGAATTTTCCGGTCCTATATTATCAGAGGATCAATCTCGTATATCTAATTGGGCCCCTTTTTAAGTCACCATATGGTGCATAAATTCATGGCTGTCAATCACACACGATAGAAGTGGGGGCATACCCAGCAGGTCTGGAAGGCTGAGCAGGTCTCAGCAGGATGGGACAGGTTTCCCAATATTCTTACCCAGCAGGTCTGGAAGGCTGAGCAGGTCTCAGCAGGATGGGACAGGTTTCCCGATATTCTTACCCAGCAGGTCTGGAAGGCTGAGCAGGTCTCAGCAGGATGGGACAGGTTTCCCGATATCTTCCCCAGCAGGTCTGGGTGGTTGAGCAGGACTTAGCGGAACAAAACAAGTTCCCTACATCTTCCCCAGCAGGTTTGGGTGGCTGAGCAGGACTCAGCGAAACAAAACAAGTTCCCTACATCTTCCCCAGCAGGTCTGGGAACAAAACAAGTTCCCTACATCTTCCCCAGCAGGTCTGGGTGGCTGAGCAGGACTCAGCGGAACAAAACAAGTTCCCTACATCTTCCCCAGCAGGTCTGGGTGGCTGAGCAAGACTCAGCAGAACAAAACAAGTTCCCTACATCTTCCCCAGCAGGTCTGGGTGGCTGAGCAGGACTCAGCGGAACAAAACAAGTTCCCTACATCTTCCCTAGCAGGTCTGGGTGGCTGAACAGGACTCAGCGGAACAAAACAAGTTCCCTACATCTTCCCCAGCAGGTCTGGGTGGCTGAGCAGGACTCAGCGGAACAAAACAAGTTTCCTACATCTTCCCCAGCAGGTCTGGGTGGCTGAGCAGGACTCAGCGGAACAAAACAAGTTCCCTACATCTTCCCCAGCAGGTCTGGGTGGCTGAGCAGGACTCAGCGGAACAAAACAAGTTCCCTACATCTTCCCCAGCAGGTCTGGGTGGCTGAGCAGGACTCAGCGGAACAAAACAAGTTCCCTACATCTTCCCTAGCAGGTCTATGTGGCTGAGCAGGACTCAGCGGAACAAAACAAGTTCCCTACATCTTCCCCAGCAGGTCTGGGTGGCTGAGCAAGACTCAGCGGAACAAAACAAGTTCCCTACATCTTCCCCAGCAGGTTTGGGTGGCTGAGCAGGACTCAGCGGAACAAAACAAGTTCCCTACATCTTCTCCAGCAGGTCTGGGTGGCTGAGCAGGACTCAGCGGAACAAAACAAGTTTCCTACATGCCCACCTCGGAAAAATCAAAAAGTTTGGCATAAGTTTTTGCCAACATTTCAACTCAGCCAAACTGAGAAACCAAGCGTGAAAGCAGAAACTTGAGAGATACACCTATGGCCAAAAATAAATACTTGCAAACTGAGCAAGTCAGGCCAAAAATAAATACTTGCAAACTGAGCAAGTCAGGCCAAAAATAAATACTTGCAAACTGAGCAAGTCAGGCCAAAGATAAATACTTGCAAACAGAGCAAGACATGTCAAAGATAAATACTTGCAAACTGAGCAAGTCAGGCCAAAGATAAATACTTGCAAACAGAGCAAGTCAGACTGCAGGCCAAAAGCTTACAAACTATAAGCACAGGGCGAGTGGAAAGCAAGATTAAACTTCAAAATATTAGCCAGAGCAAATCAGAACGCAAAAAACAGACTTTTATTGAATATGGAATTTATTACAACTACAAGCTGTTTACAAGGGAAAATCATGTTCGACTACGAAATCTTCTCCTATAAATTCAAAAACTCGGCAATATAGATACAGCCTCGGACTTGGACTACGAAGAGCAGCGAAAGATCCTTATCCAGAACCAGGAAGACTTCATGGCAATCGTCCCCTCTATGGTTACATGGCAGAGGAAAAGTTTTGCGGCATAGTTGCCGCCCTTGCTACACCGCTACCATACCTTGAAAATGGCCTGCGAAGAATGTAATCGCAATTGTTTCTTGCTTCACTGGAAGAAAAGAAGCTTGTGCGATTACAAAACAGCAAAGCAGAACCTTCGCTGGAGAGGGATATGTCGAAGGAGAATCCTTGTCATGAAATGACAGAGGCGCTAAAACAAAAGACACGACGATAACCGAAAAATGGTTACAGGAAAGGAACAATCTCTGTGAGGAAAGATTATTCCCATCAGAATCAAATTCTTTAGGAAATGACTGAATCTCATAGGTATTTTTCAGATTCTTGAGGCATAAAAGGGCAAACATATCTCGGAAATTCGTACATAGAGGAGAAGGACCGGATTGAAAGAAAGAAAGGAAAGAGATGCCGACATAAAAGATAAGGAACTCAAGCAAAGGATGTAGAAGGAAGAGGGAGAAGCCTCTCTATTTATAGGCGGGGGAAGAAAAAAGGACACCTTTTCGTTTTAAGTTTGAAATTCGAAAAGGCGGAGATTCACGTATCTCCCTCCCTCGGGGAACGGGATCGACAAAGAAGCAATAATGGAGCATCGGAACCGCCACCTATGTAGAAAGCAGGCGAAAAAAGATAAAACGTGTGGCTAAAGGGGTTGACCACGACATAAAGACAAGATTTATATGCCTTCGCAGTTCAGCTCAGCCACACAAAATCTGGAGGCAAATGATAAACCATATCCGGATCATCAGCTAGTCAGTAACAGTCAACGGTTTAATCCCGAAAGCCCAATATACTAAAGCACTACAGTTCAGCTGCTTGGTGCCTAAAAATGGCTGTCCGACCTTAGCAGCACTTCAATAGGGCAACACGACGCCCTTATAACATCAAAAAATCTATTAAGGTTTGCACCTCGGCATTAACTTCAGCGTATGTTCAAATGCTGCACTCCGGACTACTTCATTTAAGACAAAGTCATGCACTTCGGCAAGGCTCGGCTGCGTACCACAGCAGCTAACGCACTTCAGCAGAAAACAGCTGTGCACCACAGCAAGACGAACCCAATACGATAATACTTCGTGGGACCCTCAGACGGAGATACTTCTCCAATATATCGACTACAACAATTTAGCCTTCCTGAACACGCCAAAGTCACAACGGTCGACCTACTAAGTCACATCAGCCGGACTACTGATCACATCAGCAGACCTACGACGTCCTAGGCTCTCTGCCCTAAACGAAGCTTCTTCCCCAAGCTATCATCAGAGTTTTTGGGGTGAGAAAGAAATCTATAAAGGTAAGGAGATCAAAACAAAGAAGGGGGAGACGAAATAACATACACGCACCCTTTGCTCTTCGGCAAACACTGTGAGAACATTCCAACTCATCCCCATACATAATAATCTTATTGAGATATGACCCAAACTGACTTGAGCGTCGGAGGAGTTTTTCCGGGGCCAACCCCTCGGGACCTCTGACCTGTGCTATATTGTGCAGGATATTTGGCGCTATTCCAGCTACATATTATCAACTCCAGTTGACAGACTTTTTGTGTTAACTGACGAAGTTAAATCGAGGTCATCTTGACCCTTGGTGGAGATCCGGCTTCATCACCATGCAACCTCAAGAAACAAATTTTACGAGCATAATATGAAAATAAATTCTAAAACACATTTTAATTGACACAGGGAGTCCGAGAGTTGTATACAAGTACAAATGCACAAGTCAGTGATTTTAAAGGTCTAAAAAATAAATAAATTGTAGATTGGCTTATTTAGTATATTTTGATGTTCCTTATGATTCAAAAATTTATCATCCGTCAAGGTCGTTTGGCAATGATGGATATGCAGCATCAAAGGTCTGCATCAACCATGCTTTGTCGAAGGAATTTTTTCTCTTTATATTAATTTTTTAAATTATGGTTTTAATTGGATATTTCGTATTTTTATAGATTTGTATCCTTTTTGAGTTCAAATGAGTTTTATGTTTTATAGGTTAGTACAAAAATGATTTTCTCTTGTAATTTTATATGTTTGTATACAAATGATTTTTCCTTGTAATTCTCTTGTCATCGATGTTTGACTAAAACCATAAAGATTACTTGCACAATACGTGACTGATGCCGCACTTCTGGTGCAGCCGATCTCATCTACATTTAACACCGTGTCATTTATTCGGTAGTCTATATGGTTCGTGCGATTTATTTATGTATATTTAAAAAAATCAATCTTATTGTATATTATTACAAATTGAAGATTTTCTTACTTGAATTCCTACGTATTCAAAACATTATTGCTTAAAACATTAAGAAATAATTATCTCCATAACTTAACCTCATCCAGAAAAGCATTAATTTGTATCCTCCGATGACTAATCTAAATTCAACAAATTTACCTCGGTTAGTATCATTTGACATCATCTCTGTATAGTTGGTAATCATTTAATAGAATGGAGACATTATGATAATATGTCAATTGGTTGTAATTTAGAAGGTGAACTCACATTTGTTACGTCATTTTCTCAATATAATTTGATTGGATGCATCATTTATTATGTTCCCTAATCATTAAAACCATCTGAATTTTTAGTTTTACCATGTTGACTTCTTTTAGTTGTTTATTGATAATTTTAGAACTAAACATAATAATATATGTTTGTTATGAAACCTGGACAACATTTTGAGACATTTTAAAAAAGATCACTAGGTTAATAAGATATAACAAATTGAGAAATTATCAATACAATTTCACCAACGACCTACACAGGCGCACACACACACCACCACAACAACAACAACATTACTCCATTGCCTTAGGGCTCCCGAATATGGCGAGGCATGGGAGGTCTGATGTACGCAACCATACATGTGTTAGAAACACACAGAGGTTGTTTTCTGATGAACTATAATCAAAATTGCGTCAAGCTGTGTCAATCAACTGCTGCTTCACAATATAAGAAACGCAACCAATTTAATGAGTCATTTTTTTATTCCATCATATATATATATACACACACATATACACATACATACATATATATGTGTGTGTGTGTGTTTTAGATCCAAATCTAAATACTTTTTAAACATATATATATATATATATATATATATATATATATATATATATATATTGTGCCTTGAAGATTCAGTAGTTGTGTTATTTATATGTTCAAAAGCTAAGTACTAATGTTCAAAAATCAAAATAAAAAAAAAAACTCGAAACGATTATTACATTTTAACCCTCTTTGTTTTGGCGAATGAAAGTTACCTCCTTCTGTGTATTCTGTATTTTTGAACCAGAACCGAAACCATAATTTTCTTTTCCATCAAATTAATAGATAATCCGTTTTTTATCTTATGGCCCAATCTGGTATTGACGAATGATTCTCTATACTCTTAATATACAAATTTTGACCGTTGTGTTTTTAGACTAAAATTATAATTTTCCAAAACTTTGGCAAAAAAATATGGTTTCTATTTTAGTCTGAAAACATAAAAATACCGTTTTCGATGCATTAGGCTCCCACGTCTGCATAGGATCTGGGGAGGGATCGGATCGCTTCGCGATCTAATGTATGCAGTCTTACTCTACGCTTTGTGCAAGAGGCTGTTTTCGTGGCTCAAACTCGTGACTTCAGAAACAGCCTGGTAAAAGAAGAAAAAAAAAAAGGATATTGGGATTAATATGACAACACAACAACAACATACAAATCCTATATTATGATGGTTTATAATTGCTTCTTGGATAATTTCTCTGACCTATAATTTTGGTATGAAGGAAACTGTTGAAAGATTGTGGAAATACGACCATGGAATAAGACATTAGCGTGCCCTCATTATAATTTTTAAAACAAAAAGAAAAGATGGAGTGAGTGAGTGAGTGTGATGTGGTGCGCACATACAACATACCCATACACAAACTAATCCTTGTTAGTGGAAATGTGACCATTACAACTCCTCCCTCAATTATTTGATCCTTCTTTAAATATTCATACAATCTATAAAATGGTCCAAAAAACGACCTGTTGATTCATCATTCATTATTTAATATATTTTCTGATAAAATTACATATATATGTGTATATATAAATATACATACATACATACATATATATGTGTGTGCGTGTGTTACAACCCGCACCCCGGGCTAGTTGGGAAAGCCAATTGAAGAAAATTATGAAAGGATCCGAAATACGATCGTGGCACCGTGTGAGACGGTTTAGAAAAATTTTGTTAAATACTGAAGCAAATAAAACATAAGCATAGATAGTTATGATATCCGAACAACTAAATTAAATAAAGACCAGTACACAAACTTTTCTTTCTAAGTAAATAAATAGAAAAGAAAATAGACAAAAAAATAATAATAATAAAGAACAAACTTTCTCTTTCCATCCTACCCACACCCCCATGTTCACTTTTCTTTTTCTTACCACCCACCATTTCATTTATTAAAGTACTACTTTTGTCCTTCCCAACCTAAACATAAGACAAGAAATACCCACCTTTTTAGGCCCCAAAAATTCGGCTATGCTATATAGGTGAGAAGACAAACCCATGTGAATGCAAGAAAACCTGTATTAAATAATAAAAAGATACCTCACTTTCTTACATATTACTTTATACTCCTTTCTACCCAACCCCAAGAGCAGCACGGTTCCTTCTTCCATTTGAATACCATCCAATTCCTTTTCCATTATCTCTCATTTGGTAGCAGCATAAGTTATACCCCACCATCTCCTCCTTGATCTCTGCTACTACCCACAAAGGAGGAGGACCACATCACTTCTTACATTCTTTAATCCCCCACCCACGGTGGCTTTCTTCTTTTTAACCCCTATCATTCAACCTCTCTTACACTAAGGGTGCATTTCTGCTACACCACCATGCACTATTCCCATCACCTTTTGCTTTTAGTCTCATTCATTTTCCATTCCTACCCAACCCATCATTTCACTTCTTACACCATTACTTTTTCCTTTTCCCAACATACAATAAGACAAAAGCCTTCTCCTTTTCCATTCTCCTCAACCTCACTCACGGTGAAACACCTCCAAAGCCTTAACCCATTTCACCTTCTTTCATTCTCTCCTTACATTCAAGTTAACTACCTCTCTCATCCAAACCAAATTCAAAAGCTCAACTTCTCTCCATCTCCCTCTTCAACCGTGTCCACCATAATCAAGGAGAAAGACAAATTCTTTAACAACAAGGGTGAAGAATAAGCTTACATATGTAAGAATATATAAGGTAAGATTCAAAATCATTTTCTTTCTAAAACATTCTTCCAAACTCCATTTGCTAAAAAGATTCATCTTTTATTTTCATTTTCTCACCCACCCGTGAGTCTAAAGGAGGAGAAAGAAGGTTCTTGAGTTGGAAAAGTGAGACCACTCCAAGGATTCTACAAGGGCCGAAAGTACCAAGAAGAATAAAGGAGAAATCTTTTCTATACAAAGGCAAGTATTCTTACTAAATACTACATGTATTTTCAAATGCTTAGTTTATATGTTTATATCCAAGTTGGATCATCATGTATTATGTTCAAGATTTTCCTTCAAAGATATATACAAATCTAACTCTTATATGATATACTATATGCATGTATAGATATATGTAATGCGTGTATATATTGTGTATATGTACATATGTGTGTACACAAAAAGTGTATTTATGCGTGTATATATTATGCATAGGTATATATACGGTATGTAATATGTATATGTATATATATATGTGCTTGAATATGAAAAGTATAAATGTTTGTATATAATATGCTTATGTATATATATGCTTGAGTATAAAAAGTATATATATATACACACATATACGGTTACACATATACATACACTTAGTATTTTTGGCCATAATGTGCATTTTTAAAGATTATGGATTATTTTAAATTGTGACCAAATCTAAAGATATATTTAAAGGATTTATGAAATGATGTATATACTTATATGTGTATTTTTGAGAAAAATCTAAATATATGGTGTATATATGCATTTCGGCTATGTGAAGCCTAATGACTTTAACTTTTGTGAAAAACATATTTACATGACTTAAGACATGATATATTTATACATATATGTGTATTATTGAGAAAAAGAAAATAGACATATATAATATATATACATATTTCGGCACATAAATATATATAAATTTCAGTTTTATATATATTGTTGGTCTAATAACTTAATTGTTGTG
Organism: Eustoma russellianum; assembly: GCA_036186865.1. Classification (NCBI taxonomy): domain Eukaryota; kingdom Viridiplantae; phylum Streptophyta; class Magnoliopsida; order Gentianales; family Gentianaceae; genus Eustoma; species Eustoma russellianum. Next base: position 4,590,922 of record AP025051.1, read on the forward strand.
AAAAATATATTTACATGACTTAAGATATTATATAAGTATACATATATGTGTATTATTGAAAAAAAAAATAGACATATCTAATATATATACATATTTCGACACACATATATATAAATTTCAGTTTTATATATATTTTGGCCTAATAACTTAATTGTTGTGAAAAGTATATTTACATGACTTAAGATATGATATAATTATACACATATGTGTATTATTGAGAAAATAAACTTATATAGTATATATATGCATATTTTGGCCTATAGGTGTAGTAGTGGCCTAAATGATTTTAGTTTCATGCAAAGTGTACTTAAATGACAATAGCTTGAAACTACACTTTAAGTAGATATAAATGTATAGTATATAAATGAGGATATGAAAAATGGGTTATTTCAAGTATTATGGACTTATATATGGAAAGTATATAGAAATTATACAAATACCTATATATGTATCATAAATTCGTCCAATGAACTTTTTAATGGTTAAAAGGCTTAGGTATATTTTATGAGTACAAACATATGTCAAAATATGAAAATGAATAAGTTATGGATATTATGTAATTTATATATATCAAAAAAAAATGATGATATATATACACTTTACATATTCGGTCATTACGACTCTTTATTAAAATGACTCTATTACGTTTATGTGGTGCACATATGTATGATATGTATATATGTATAAACCTTATATATATTCGGCCATTAGGCCTTTTTGCTAATATGAATTTACTATGTGTATGTTGTATAAGTATGATATGTGTATGCGATAAGATACGAAAGGTGTAACCTTATTATGACTTATGTATTTATTTAAGAGATATGTTAATATATGTTTACTTGTATCATTATACTCTTAAAGAATACTCTCATGTATGGAAGTATGTATTATACATACTAATATACTTATATATACATGTTCAATTACGATGTTATGATGTTAACGATTTTATTTCATGTTAATGGTATTCTTATGTGTTATAGATTATTATGTGCAAGTCAATATGTAAGTTATGAGATTCCTACATGGTGTGTTAAGGAAATAGGAAATTTATGTCCTAGGTACTTAAGTTATGCATTATGAAGTATATGTGGAGAGTGGATATTATTGAAGCCTAGTTAGAGTATTTCTTTAAGTCATGATAAGTAGATTGTATTGATGTGCAATTTTTAAGTATGACAAGTAGACCGTATTTAAGTAAATGATGTTGCTAGTAGTATGACCAAGATACCCTTATACTACCGAGTCTCACATTGCATGAAATCAAGGTTCGAGAAGTTATGTTTCACGTTACATGTTTTAAAAGTTCATATGCATATGAATGAAAAGTATGTTTCAAGGAAAAAGACAATGTTTTCTAGTATGTTTACGACATGAGTTATGACAAGTATGAAAAGTATGGAAATGTAACGAATTGTATCTACGAGACAGAAGTTTCTTCATGCGACAAGTGTAAGGTTCTTGTGAACACCATGTGAAGAACATGGCTCTTGAACCTTACATTACATGTTGGGTATCGGGTTGTACCTTGTGAAGAGCTTGGCTGTCGAACCCTTCTATGTACGATGAGTCGGGTGAATACCATGTGAAGAACATGGCTACCGAATTGTTTTGTGTTGAGTCTTGAACACCTTGTGAAGAGCTTGGGTTCATGGCCGGCGCGTCAACGTATAGTTACCTATTCGTGTGATGTACGGATTACAGTATATGTAACTTTACGGAAGAATCATTCCGGATGTCGCTAGATATAATTCTTACATTTCAATGGCCATCACGTATGCATGAAAAGTATGACCATGGAAGTTTTGACATATCATTGCATGATTTTAAAAAGGCAGCTATGTTTTACCTTATGATCATGATGCATTACACCTTTATACCTGTCAGGACTCCTTCAATGACGTAGTAGAATTAAGCTGTGATGAATAGAGTTAAGAAGGTAACTCTTAAGTTAAGGAAATCGTGAGGCTAGAGATTATGGATTTTAACTAGATCTGGAGATCTTTCTTTTCTTGTATGGGCAGTATTATTTGTCTGTCACTATCTGTTGATGATGTATGAACTGTGGTGGTGATTCTTAAATGCTGACTATATACGAAAAGACAAACAATGTTCCTTGTCTACCTACTTCCAGTTTACGTTTATACCAAGGTATTTTACTGGTTAAAAATGGAGACGTGATTGTCTGTCTTGACAAATGTGGTAATATGTTTGGTCACCCCGTCTCCCCATGTATGATCCACATGTCGTATCCAGTAAGACTATTTGCTGAGCGATTAAAAGTCGGTGGCTATCGCTCATACTTGCCTCATTTATCACTTTCCAGATAACAGGTGTCACTATACAGATTTGTTGAAGACATAGTAGATAGTCCATTGATAACGAAGAGCATACCAAGATATTCTTGAAGGCGTTAGGTCTCAATCTATGATGTATTTCAGAAGATTTCAGTATTCTGAATATGTTGACCTGTACAGATTATGATTTAGTACATTGCATGTCGATTATGATTTGTTTATGTTATGATGCTTCCGCTGATCGATTCATTATTCATGTCGACATGTACATGTATGGTATCGACGCCTTGTACTTTATGGAGTAGAGTACGGCGGGTGCACCCAGCCGGAACCCTGGTTTCGGGCGGGGCGCTACAGGTGGTATCAGAGCAAAGGCTCCAGATCCACTGCGGACTTATAAGTAAACAACGACATGAATTTAAGCAGTGATCTTAGAATTTAAGAGATGATCATAGATATAAGAAACGATCTTAGACAAGGGTGAAGTAAGTTGAATACCGTAAGCATGAATAAGTAGGAGTTGACATAATATAAGGTTTAATCGGATTATGATTAGAGGCTGAAATTATTAAGCTATGATACCAATATAAATTTAAGTTGAAGGATATTAAATTAAGCGATGATCCTGAACTTAGGTTGCAATCTTAGATATAAGTGATGAGTTTTGATTAAGAGTTGGTCTAAGCATCAGACGACAATATAAATGTAAGTATTGACTTAGTCATAAGCGACGGTTATATACTATTTATGATTTAGAAATAAGAAGTGATTTTTGAATTTAAGAAATGATCATAGACGTAAGAAATAATCTTATGAAAGTGATAGCCTTAGTATAAGAAAAATAGAACTGTACTAGGCTGTGATCTTAGAATCTAGGTTATGATTGTAGAACTTAAGCAAAGATGGTAGAGTCTAAGTATATAATTTTAGACCAAGTGCGACAGTCTTAGTGTGGATTCCGTAGACTGGTTTAGGTGCTGAATCAGTAGAATAATCTTAAGTAATTGATTGCGATTAAATTTACAAGTTTCGAGGACGAAACTTTTTATAAGGGGGGATGAATGTTACAACCCGCACCCCGGGCTAGTTGGGAAAGCCAATTGAAGAAAATTATGAAAGGATCCGAAATACGATCGTGGCACCGTGTGAGACGGTTTAGAAAAATTTTGTTAAATACTGAAGCAAATAAAACATAAGCATAGATAGTTATGATATCCGAACAACTAAATTAAATAAAGACCAGTACACAAACTTTTCTTTCTAAGTAAATAAATAGAAAAGAAAATAGACAAAAAAATAATAATAATAAAGAACAAACTTTCTCTTTCCATCCTACCCACACCCCCATGTTCACTTTTCTTTTTCTTACCACCCACCATTTCATTTATTAAAGTACTACTTTTGTCCTTCCCAACCTAAACATAAGACAAGAAATACCCACCTTTTTAGGCCCCAAAAATTCGGCTATGCTATATAGGTGAGAAGACAAACCCATGTGAATGCAAGAAAACCTGTATTAAATAATAAAAAGATACCTCACTTTCTTACATATTACTTTATACTCCTTTCTACCCAACCCCAAGAGCAGCACGGTTCCTTCTTCCATTTGAATACCATCCAATTCCTTTTCCATTATCTCTCATTTGGTAGCAGCATAAGTTATACCCCACCATCTCCTCCTTGATCTCTGCTACTACCCACAAAGGAGGAGGACCACATCACTTCTTACATTCTTTAATCCCCCACCCACGGTGGCTTTCTTCTTTTTAACCCCTATCATTCAACCTCTCTTACACTAAGGGTGCATTTCTGCTACACCACCATGCACTATTCCCATCACCTTTTGCTTTTAGTCTCATTCATTTTCCATTCCTACCCAACCCATCATTTCACTTCTTACACCATTACTTTTTCCTTTTCCCAACATACAATAAGACAAAAGCCTTCTCCTTTTCCATTCTCCTCAACCTCACTCACGGTGAAACACCTCCAAAGCCTTAACCCATTTCACCTTCTTTCATTCTCTCCTTACATTCAAGTTAACTACCTCTCTCATCCAAACCAAATTCAAAAGCTCAACTTCTCTCCATCTCCCTCTTCAACCGTGTCCACCATAATCAAGGAGAAAGACAAATTCTTTAACAACAAGGGTGAAGAATAAGCTTACATATGTAAGAATATATAAGGTAAGATTCAAAATCATTTTCTTTCTAAAACATTCTTCCAAACTCCATTTGCTAAAAGATTCATCTTTTATTTTCATTTTCTCACCCACCCGTGAGTCTAAAGGAGGAGAAAGAAGGTTCTTGAGTTGGAAAAGTGAGACCACTCCAAGGATTCTACAAGGGCCGAAAGTACCAAGAAGAATAAAGGAGAAATCTTTTCTATACAAAGGCAAGTATTCTTACTAAATACTACATGTATTTTCAAATGCTTAGTTTATATGTTTATATCCAAGTTGGATCATCATGTATTATGTTCAAGATTTTCCTTCAAAGATATATACAAATCTAACTCTTATATGATATACTATATGCATGTATAGATATATGTAATGCGTGTATATATTGTGTATATGTACATATGTGTGTACACAAAAAGTGTATTTATGCGTGTATATATTATGCATAGGTATATATACGGTATGTAATATGTATATGTATATATATATGTGCTTGAATATGAAAAGTATAAATGTTTGTATATAATATGCTTATGTATATATATGCTTGAGTATAAAAAGTATATATATATACACACATATACGGTTACACATATACATACACTTAGTATTTTTGGCCATAATGTGCATTTTTAAAGATTATGGATTATTTTAAATTGTGACCAAATCTAAAGATATATTTAAAGGATTTATGAAATGATGTATATACTTATATGTGTATTTTTGAGAAAAATCTAAATATATGGTGTATATATGCATTTCGGCTATGTGAAGCCTAATGACTTTAACTTTTGTGAAAAACATATTTACATGACTTAAGACATGATATATTTATACATATATGTGTATTATTGAGAAAAAGAAAATAGACATATATAATATATATACATATTTCGGCACATAAATATATATAAATTTCAGTTTTATATATATTGTTGGTCTAATAACTTAATTGTTGTGAAAAATATATTTACATGACTTAAGATATTATATAAGTATACATATATGTGTATTATTGAAAAAAAAAATAGACATATCTAATATATATACATATTTCGACACACATATATATAAATTTCAGTTTTATATATATTTTGGCCTAATAACTTAATTGTTGTGAAAAGTATATTTACATGACTTAAGATATGATATAATTATACACATATGTGTATTATTGAGAAAATAAACTTATATAGTATATATATGCATATTTTGGCCTATAGGTGTAGTAGTGGCCTAAATGATTTTAGTTTCATGCAAAGTGTACTTAAATGACAATAGCTTGAAACTACACTTTAAGTAGATATAAATGTATAGTATATAAATGAGGATATGAAAAATGGGTTATTTCAAGTATTATGGACTTATATATGGAAAGTATATAGAAATTATACAAATACCTATATATGTATCATAAATTCGTCCAATGAACTTTTTAATGGTTAAAAGGCTTAGGTATATTTTATGAGTACAAACATATGTCAAAATATGAAAATGAATAAGTTATGGATATTATGTAATTTATATATATCAAAAAAAAATGATGATATATATACACTTTACATATTCGGTCATTACGACTCTTTATTAAAATGACTCTATTACGTTTATGTGGTGCACATATGTATGATATGTATATATGTATAAACCTTATATATATTCGGCCATTAGGCCTTTTTGCTAATATGAATTTACTATGTGTATGTTGTATAAGTATGATATGTGTATGCGATAAGATACGAAAGGTGTAACCTTATTATGACTTATGTATTTATTTAAGAGATATGTTAATATATGTTTACTTGTATCATTATACTCTTAAAGAATACTCTCATGTATGGAAGTATGTATTATACATACTAATATACTTATATATACATGTTCAATTACGATGTTATGATGTTAACGATTTTATTTCATGTTAATGGTATTCTTATGTGTTATAGATTATTATGTGCAAGTCAATATGTAAGTTATGAGATTCCTACATGGTGTGTTAAGGAAATAGGAAATTTATGTCCTAGGTACTTAAGTTATGCATTATGAAGTATATGTGGAGAGTGGATATTATTGAAGCCTAGTTAGAGTATTTCTTTAAGTCATGATAAGTAGATTGTATTGATGTGCAATTTTTAAGTATGACAAGTAGACCGTATTTAAGTAAATGATGTTGCTAGTAGTATGACCAAGATACCCTTATACTACCGAGTCTCACATTGCATGAAATCAAGGTTCGAGAAGTTATGTTTCACGTTACATGTTTTAAAAGTTCATATGCATATGAATGAAAAGTATGTTTCAAGGAAAAAGACAATGTTTTCTAGTATGTTTACGACATGAGTTATGACAAGTATGAAAAGTATGGAAATGTAACGAATTGTATCTACGAGACAGAAGTTTCTTCATGCGACAAGTGTAAGGTTCTTGTGAACACCATGTGAAGAACATGGCTCTTGAACCTTACATTACATGTTGGGTATCGGGTTGTACCTTGTGAAGAGCTTGGCTGTCGAACCCTTCTATGTACGATGAGTCGGGTGAATACCATGTGAAGAACATGGCTACCGAATTGTTTTGTGTTGAGTCTTGAACACCTTGTGAAGAGCTTGGGTTCATGGCCGGCGCGTCAACGTATAGTTACCTATTCGTGTGATGTACGGATTACAGTATATGTAACTTTACGGAAGAATCATTCCGGATGTCGCTAGATATAATTCTTACATTTCAATGGCCATCACGTATGCATGAAAAGTATGACCATGGAAGTTTTGACATATCATTGCATGATTTTAAAAAGGCAGCTATGTTTTACCTTATGATCATGATGCATTACACCTTTATACCTGTCAGGACTCCTTCAATGACGTAGTAGAATTAAGCTGTGATGAATAGAGTTAAGAAGGTAACTCTTAAGTTAAGGAAATCGTGAGGCTAGAGATTATGGATTTTAACTAGATCTGGAGATCTTTCTTTTCTTGTATGGGCAGTATTATTTGTCTGTCACTATCTGTTGATGATGTATGAACTGTGGTGGTGATTCTTAAATGCTGACTATATACGAAAAGACAAACAATGTTCCTTGTCTACCTACTTCCAGTTTACGTTTATACCAAGGTATTTTACTGGTTAAAAATGGAGACGTGATTGTCTGTCTTGACAAATGTGGTAATATGTTTGGTCACCCCGTCTCCCCATGTATGATCCACATGTCGTATCCAGTAAGACTATTTGCTGAGCGATTAAAAGTCGGTGGCTATCGCTCATACTTGCCTCATTTATCACTTTCCAGATAACAGGTGTCACTATACAGATTTGTTGAAGACATAGTAGATAGTCCATTGATAACGAAGAGCATACCAAGATATTCTTGAAGGCGTTAGGTCTCAATCTATGATGTATTTCAGAAGATTTCAGTATTCTGAATATGTTGACCTGTACAGATTATGATTTAGTACATTGCATGTCGATTATGATTTGTTTATGTTATGATGCTTCCGCTGATCGATTCATTATTCATGTCGACATGTACATGTATGGTATCGACGCCTTGTACTTTATGGAGTAGAGTACGGCGGGTGCACCCAGCCGGAACCCTGGTTTCGGGCGGGGCGCTACAGCGTGTGTAAGGAGAGAGAAGTTAGATGAATAAAGTATACATGTTCTATAGTCTTACAAAATATGTTAATGACGTGTTATATATCTTGAAAAAAGACACACTCGTCCGTTCAGAACTCCAATAGGCAGGATCTTAATGTGTTAATATAATATTACTCTTTCCTAATTTTTTTTTCTATAATTCGTAAGTAGTAAAAGAAAATTAGCTATTTTCTTCACTTATCTTCAGTACTTCTGCATATTTTAAAACTAATGGTTACTTTTTAATAGTAGACTAAGAAATACAGTCACCAATTGACTATTTTCTTAATTTTTTTTGTTTGGGGGGGGGGGGGGGAGGGGGAGGGGGACCATTTCGATTCACTTCTCTTTTCTTTTCCATTAACCAAATAATCACCAAAATAAAAATAGTAAAAACAAGTAGAAGACTAGAAAATCTCTTACCTCAACAGTAAGACAACCCACCCTCTTTACAATAGACAAGTCCTAGTTTTTAACCATATATATATATATGTATATATATATATATATATATATATATGTATATATATATATGTATGTATGTATGTATGTATATCTTCTTTATTAGATCACTTTTTATCTCTTCATCTAATTATTAAAATTGTGATTTTGTTATTTTATATTCACTGTTGCATCGTAGTAGTTTAATATTAGGTCTTTGATTTAAAAAAAAAAAAAAAAAACCCACACTGTTAGATGTCCGAAAATCGGTGCACCTAGATCGAACGTATTTCTTTGCCTCCTTCATCGACTTGCATGATCGTGCAACGATGAAGTCAAAGTCTTTTTAGTTTTATTTTATGTTTCTTTCCCAACAACAATAGTAATAAACAATTAAAGAAGGTGAAATTATTCCTTTTGTTCCTCTAATATAAATTTATTTTATGAGATATTACATTTAGTGTGTCATCTGAATCAATAAGATTTCATTCATTAAATACAACCAATTTGGAATAATTATGACTTTTTTCTTTATCAAAAACTATTTAAATACATTGGCTACTGCCTACTGTAGCTTAAATTAAAATAATAAATAATAAATCAAACTAAGTTAATTAATAAGTCTCCAATGTGAGTAACTTTGTAGTTGTTGACTACTGCCGTTGTAAATATTCAAAATATGTTAGTAGCAGCATTTGATTATGCTCTCCATAAACTTTTTTTCCCTTCTAAATCTACCGCTAAAATGAAAAATATTGTGCCTTATTGCCTAATAGGTGAATGATAAATAAACACTTTTTTATAAATGTACATCTTTATCATTTTTATACCGTTGATTTTATCTCATTACTATTATTATCCATTAATCAAACAAGAGGGTGTGTATGTATATATGTGTGTGTATTTCAGAGATTGTAATGAGAGTTTTTATTTCCAAGGTCTGGCCTTTTACACACACTAAGCTAGACCTTATTTAGCCCTAGTCAATAAGTTAGAAGTAAAACAGTTTGACTATCTAAGCTGAAAATTTAATCTGGTTATCATTATAATAAGCCCACGGTATATAATACTTTCAATGTTGGTAAATTAAACTTTATCCACTTCATATTGTATACGAGTTTTCCTTTATATGTTTAGAATTAAAAGATGCAGAAACTACGACAAAAGACTACCTACCACATTGTCCTTTTCTCGTGTATTCTTCTTGATAAACAACCTTTTCTTTCTACCTTTTATTTTCTTAGGTATTAGGAGAATAAAAAAAGGGTATAATATAATATATAATTTAAAAAATTAAACACAAGAAAAATGATTAATCTTTATAACTAACCTCATATAATTAGAAAATACTTGTTTTGATGTTGTTTGGTTTTGTAGTCTGGCTCACAGTTGGGCCACATATCTCCATATTGCCTTGGAGCAAAAGGTCATTTCTTGGCTCTGAGGTCCCTCACCGCCTCAGTCCCAAAGAGCATTGTGGAGGATGCAAATTAGGAGTTTAATGGTCTCCTAGGTTGAGTGGTGACCCATACAAGGTGTCCTCATGCAAACCAGACCTTCGGCCTAGCAGAAGTGAACACTCACACTGTGCGTATCCCTGAATTCGAACTCTTGAACTCTTGAAACAAATCACAACCCGAATACCCACTGAACTATGCACTGAGGGCTTCATATTGAGACCTTGATGGGCAAAGTTAAGAATCTGGGAGATGATACCCTTCAGATTTTAAAATTACATACATATAATTATCATCATTAAAAATACTATAGATCATTAACTTTTGTCATGAACAATTGATTGTTTGCACAAATAATTTTATAACTAATTAAAATTTATTAGGTTATTATAGAAAGTGAAAAAATGATTAAGCTGGGCTAAAAATATTGAGATACTGTATATTATTAATTTATGATTGATTTCTTGCTTAAACAAATAATTTGATGACTAACTATAAATTTATTTGGTTATTATAGAAAGGGAAAAATAGTTTTAAGCTGGTTAAATTGATGTAAATGGAACAGATGCAAAGGAGAGAGAAAAGGGGAATTGGAAAGTGCTCATTGAACTTTTTTATCAGTTACCTTTTAACTTATGAAATGTATAATATATATATGTATTTAGGTTATTTTTTGTGGTAACATTATTGTGCATTGTACTATACCATTACCATGGAGTATTATTTCAGAATCACATAAAACCCTGTAGGAGGAAGGAAAAAAGAAAGAAAGAAATAAAAGATATAAGACAGAAAACGTGTCAAAGATATTGCTACTTTATAAACGTCATTTATTATATATTGTAGAATATCGATATAATTGTGATCTCTTTTATTAACTAATATCGAAATAATTGTTATCTCTTTTATATTAAGTAATATAGTTTTATTTTGAGACACCCCATATAGAAAATAAGTTTTTGAAAGGATGAAATAACTCTAAAGGGATTATGTTGTAGATTCATAAATAGTGTCTTTAACAATCACTTTTAAAAATTAAGTATATTTTTATTTGAGATCGAGCATTAGAACAACTGATAAACTTGTTATTTGTGACATTGAGATCACGGGTTCAAGCCGCAAAAACAGTCTCTTACACAAAGTATAGGGTAAAACTGCTTACATCAGATAACAAAGCGATCTGGTCCTTTTTCAGATCCTGCACAAACGCATGAACCTAATGCATCAAGAACGAATTTTAATTTTATTTCTTATATTTAATTTTAACATTAATAGAGCCAATGTATATTTCAAAAAAGTCAGTAATGACCACCAATGCACAACTCAAAGATCAAAGGAATTCAAACTCGTCGAGTGAGAAAAACCATTGTTTTTCCTGTGATTCAGGTTCGAATAATATGCGTTCTCATTTGTGTGTTTAGAAAAACAATCTTTTTGCACCACATAACTCAAAAAAAAAAAAAAGGTAATTAGGTCAGAACACAAGAAGTAATTCTGAAATTGATGATGTCTAATAAGCTTCCGGAAATGGGACCAGGCGACTACTATTTTTATTACACAGGTGGCATGCATTTACGTGACATCATGAACATATGAAATGACAAATATTCTTATTTTTCTTTCAACTGCAATTATTCTGTATTGCATACATTGTACAAACAGTATCAGAAGCCATATGCTTGTAGATATATATCCATTACTGTTAAACAACTACCATTTAAATATGAAATTTGTGGAAGAAGCTATCGTTCTTTGCTTTCAGGATTCTCTAGTCTTCAACCAAGAAAAATAAAGAGATGAACTCTAGTAGAAGATGGGCTTTCAAGTAAAGAGCTTGTTCGAGAAGAAAGTCGGTGTCTTTTTTATGGAGGTGAGCTCTCATATGAAATCTTGGAGAGCAGCAACTTGAGCGGGAAAAGCAGAGATTTTTGTTTTGTTGGAGACCCTTTTCGTCCAAGGTTATTTTCTGCCATTTCTGATTGTCCCTTTTGCTTCTTTTGGGATTCAGAATGATTGAAGAATGAAGTTTTTGTGCGAAAATTTTTGATGGGTTGCTGAAAACACATGTGAAATGATTTCCTTGATGAGTAATTTGCTATCTTGAACTTTGATTTTGAGAGTTCTGATTGAAATTTGTGTTCTTGGTAGCTGGAGGAGAAGAGTTTGTTCTTCAATGGATAAAGTCTCTTTGAGACTTACATACAGGAGTTGTTAAAACCTTTAGATCTTTTTCTTCCTAAAGATTTGGATGCAATCAATTCAGTGAAGTAACTTCAAAAATCAAGGTCAATTGATAAATTCAAGATTGCTTGATTTGGTTTTGGTTGTAGTTTGACTTCTGTGTTTAATCTATCCATTTGATTGGAATCTGCTTATTGATACTTTAGCTCTTTAGGAGTTTAAAGTTCAATTGAAAATTTTCATGCTGTTAGATTCATGTTTTATCCTCTTTTCATTCTTTGCTTTGTGTTGGAGACCCTTATTGTCGTTTTAGAGAACTTTACTCATGTACCATAACAATACTTATTGGAGGGTGTGTATGGACTTTGTAATAAGTTAAGATTGTTTGACATTAACTTGAGTAAGATTAACTTTTTCGCTCCAGGGATTCCTTTTTTTTTTAACCAAAAGTTGAGATGATTTTTGTGGACATAATTTTCTTTATGTTCTGGTTTGTCATCAATTTGTTTTCACCTGATGAGGAGACTGCTAGAGCTGTATGTATCTTTTTGTGAAAGTTGAATTTATTCTTGAACTGATGATTGTTAAACTAGAAGGCTGGTGTGTTTTCAGCTTGTCTGTTGCTTTGAAACCGATTGAATGCAGTAAGACTGAATGATGTTTCTTTGCCTGTTAAATGTTGTTGAATCATCATTCTTAAAATGGCTCTTCCAACTTGGTAAAGTAATTTATGGTGATTAATTCAATCGACTAGATGTGCTTAGCTTCATTTAATCTGCACATAGCATTATTAGTGTTGTATTAATAATTTTTTATCTATGCTTTTTGGTGGAGGGCCATTTTTTTTGTTTTTGTGTCTTTATTCATGTAGTTTAGGCATATTTAGTCTTGTAGTGGAATACGTTCATATTTGGTCGATAATATCAAGTTAACGTAACTCATTATACTACAATGTTAAACTTTGTTCTCATGTCTAATTGTCTTTTCTCATACATACAGATTTTATAATGTATGTGTTGTCGTCCTTATGCATGCATTCTATGCATGGTCTTGTCTGGATCATAAAGTCCACAAGTGTACAGGAGTTCTGTTTCCATTCTTTAACATTGTTTCTTCATAATTTTTCTTTTAGTTTTTTCCTTTTCGCCTCTCTTGGAGATAATGTTTAGGAAGCTGAATGGTTGTCTGAACCAGTTTCGTTATCTTCTAAATAGCCCCTGCCCCATAATTAAAGGGTCAGGGTGCTTGGACTTTTGCTTCTATATATGTATATGTACTTTCGTTTTACCTAATTCAGTTCTTTCTTTCTGTTTTACCTTTTGAATTGGTTAGGTAATCTCATAACGGTCAGAGCTTATTTGACTCATAAACTGTTAGATTAGATGATGAATTCAACATCGACTCAGTTTGTTGCTTCGAGAAGAATGGGCATATATGAGCCTCTCCATCATATTGGGATGTGGGATGACTTCAAAGAATATCCAGACTCCATTGCTTCCGCGATTCTTCAAGTTGAAAGCAAACTAGATAGCCAGGTGCTGTTTGTGGCTTCTTTTGATATAGAAGTTGTCTTGTTTTCTTCATCATTTCATCATTGTTTGACTTTTCTGGTATGTGTTCAGTTGCATGATCCTTCAAATGGTCTGCTATTGCCCCCAAATAGTTATGACCAGGAGACAAGTCAAGGAAGCAAACCCCCTGAGAAGGTATATATATACGCTTTCAGTTTAGCTTCTTGCTGTTCTTCTCCCATTTAAGCATTTTATACGAGTATCTGTGAAACCTCTGTTAGAGAGAAGTTAATATTCCAGCTGATCACGTTGAAACCAAGTGTGAATTGCATGAATTTGTGTTTAGGTATGAGACACTGTTAATTTTTAATACAACAAAACTTGCTTTGGATGGGATTTCTTCAGTGTTTTTTTGAATTCTTTCTATTTTTTGGATGACTAAAGTATCGTGATCAACTTTTTGTAAATGTTTATCCGACCATACGTTGTTTGCATTCATTTACTGAAGTATGATAAGCTTGTAAGTTAATGAGATTCAGTATGCAACTTCTTCCCCCTTTTCCAGCCTGTGCTCTGAAGTGTTTCCGCATTTTAAGGCTGAAGTCTGGATAATTAGGTTGGAGATTCAGGGTTAGTTACTGGCTTCAGAAAAATTTCATGTCATGACATTCTTATCAAAAGCAAAATAAGTATGTGTCTTAGCCATCTCTTATTGCACAAAAGGGAGGTTATCCTTCATGAGGCGTAAAAGAAAAAAGTAGGAGGGAATTCAATTTTTACTTTATTAGCTTGTACAAAGGTGACATCTAACTGGTAATTCTTTGAGGTAATGTATAATGGTCTGCGGAGTAGGCTATCCAAAATAAGAGATGAAAATGTTAGGATGAACTGTCTCATTAGCGACCGCGTTCTGCAGGTCACATGCTTTTAATATGCTGTATTGCAATATGGCTAGAATTTTTTGCTTTCAGATACACAAGCTTCTGTTGCAGCCTTACTAATATGTTTATGTTCTCTTGTCTCCAGTAACATATCCTATTTTCCTTCTTTATGTCGTTGGTCTTGATTGAGACTGGTTATCGGTCGCAGGTACAGAGACGTCTAGCACAAAACCGTGAGGCTGCTCGTAAGAGCCGGTTGCGGAAGAAGGTATAACTCTATTCTTGGCAGTTCCAAACTTTAAAAGTCCAGTGTCTTGGTTGAGGCTCATTTGTACTGATATGATATAGCTGAACTGTTGTAGGCATATGTCCAGCAGTTAGAGAACTGCAAATTGAGATTGTTGCAACTAGAACAAGAGGTTGACCGGGCAAGACAACAGGTAGGAACAAGTTGCTTTGTTTATCTTTCTCTAACTGAATTATGTTATTTCGGTCTGGTTTTCTGGTTTGACTTCTTTGTCTTTCTCAAGGAAGATAAGTAAATTGCACGTTATTTGTTTGCAGGGTCAATATGCAGGAGGCAGATTAGATGTTAGTCAAATAAATTGCTTTAGTACGTCAAACTCAGGTTGGTTCTTTTGTTCCATCGTCATTGCTTTTTGAACCAAAAAATTTTAGAGTTACGAACTTGTGAAAATGCTTGTTACTGAATTTTGGGCGTCATCCATATGTTTGCTGGTGGCTTATCTTTTCCTGGGAATTAAATCATCTATCCCTTTTCGTTTTTGTTACTGATCTGCAGTTAATAATGCCTTTGAAATGGAGTACGGACAATGGGTGGAGGAGCAAAATAGACACATTGATGACTTGAGGAATGCTTTGTTATCTCAAGTCAGTGACGCAGAGTTGTGTCTTTTAGTCGACGGCGTCATGAACCATTATCTTGAGCTCTTTCGCATGAAAGCAACAGCCGCAAAAGCCAATGTCTTTTATATTATGAATGGAATGTGGAAAACTTCAGTTGAGCGTCTGTTCTTGTGGATTGGAGGATTTCGTCCTTCTGAGATTCTAAAGGTAATCTAGATTTTCCTTTATTTATTTTTCCCTTCCCACTCTTTTAACCATGATGGCAATCTCATATGCATGATGAATCTTGTTGATATCCTATTCGACACCTTCAGTTAAAAGCCAAGTGGTGGATGAAATTCAGCTATGGGGTGTCTGGATTACTATAATCCACGCCTTTGTTGCAAAAACATGTTAATTTCAGTCAAGAAGAATAAAAATAAGGACTCTTCTGGCCATGACATGTTGCACAGTCATAGGCTAAGTTAAAAATATGATGCTATTTTCTGCGTTTTAGTACAATCAATCAATCGAACCCAGTATTTCCCAACGACAGCAAAAGCTATCGCTAGGGTCTGGGGAGGATAAATGGCAGGCAAACAATACCTTTATCCCAAGGGATAGAGAGTTTGCTTCTAGTTTTTTTGTACAAGTTACTCAAAAAGTTTCAAGGGTTTGATGAGTTAGTTCGCCAAAAAGAAGAGGAGGGCGGGGAAAAAAAAGGGGGGGGGGGGGGGGAGGAATTCTTACTTTTTGAATGATTTTTACTGTTTTGATGATAATAAGCAATTTTCTTTCAGTGTGATATGACCATGATATTCACCTGACTCTTGTTAATTTGCAGATTCTGTTGCCACACATAGAGCCTTTGACGGAGGAACAGCATGCCCACATTAGCAGCCTGACTCAGTCATGTCAGCAAGCAGAAGATGCTTTATCGCAGGGAATGGAAAAACTGCAAGAGTATACAGCAGATACAGTTGCTGGTGGTCTGCTTGGGGAGGCCAATTACCTCCCACAGATCGAATCTGCAGTCGAGAAGTTGGAGGCGCTGGTGAGGTTTGTGAATCAGGTAATGCGCCATAGTTTCTAACTGGTCATAGTGGTTTTCTGGCCTTAAAATGTTGACGCTCATTTCTGTCAGGGTTTGTTTTCCACATTGAAACAAGTATACTTTTCAGCTACTTATGGTAAATTTAAGAGTATTTTCACTTGCTTCGTCAGGGATGCAAATGCATGTTGATACATGCATGTACAAGCACCCACGGCATGAAAGCTGGTGGTGTTTTCTTTTGTAGGGTAACTACAGGAAAATGCACAATGCTACAGTTTACTAGTACTAGCAGATTGTTGTTGGATGACTTGCGCTTGCAACTTCTTGGTGTCTAGAAGTCCTTGCAAGTCTTCTTTAACTTTGGAATATGATGGAATAAAGCAACATGACTCACTAAATTTGTTGAGATTCTTATATTGTGAAGTAACAGTTGATCTATACAGCTTGACGCAATTTTCATTGTGGGTGTTTCTAACAACCTATGGTTGTGTACATCCGACTTCCCCATACCTCGCCAGAGACGGGATCCTCTAAGATAAAGGAATAATGTTGTTGTTGTTGTTGTTGTATCACATTGTTGTCTATCTTTGGAACCCAACAAACCAAAACATTTGGCCATGTTCAAGAATCTCACTATAACATATTAGGTCCTGCAAGATACCAAAATTTCTTCCTTTTGGTGGATACATCATAATTACTTTTGGAGTGGGTTACATGTATGCCAAAGCTTAGCTGATACTTAGACGAGCACAAATTCTTAATTGCCCGGCAGTAACTACTAGGCACTTAATGAATAAGGGCTAGATAAACTGAGAGTAGGCTCTCCTGTTTTAAGCACAACCATCCGCTGACATGACAATCTCATCCACCCTGTTTTACACGAGAATGCCGCTCATGCTGCATGATTGTTACTTTCCATAAAAATTTTCCATTGTTAGATAATTGAAACTTAAGTTTATATACGCATGATATCTCAATGTTTTGTCCTCTTGGATGATATCCTCTCATCATAAATTTGCCTGATTCTCCATGAAGGCGGATCATCTTCGCCAAGAAACCTTACAGCAGATGTACCGGATCCTGAATATGCGGCAAGCAGCGCGTGCACTTCTCGTCTTAGGAGAGTATTTACAACGTCTCAGGAGTCTTAGTGCAGTGTGGACAGAACGTCATCGCGAGACTGCCCAATGAGGTTAGAAACAGCACTTAGAGAAGAGACGAAGATTCAGATGAAATCTGCTAGTCATTGTCTGCTGTCTTAGGCTGCATTCTTGTCTCAGCAAAGTATTCATATTGTGTATGCTGCCATTTTTCCAGACAACGTTCTAGTATGTAAAATTTGTTCATATAGCCGTGTTTATTGACAGGAGATTCTGATCTGGTCGAGGTGGTTTTCATTTACTAGCACGTAGATGGTCTAAATTCCTATGACCAAGTGTGCGATGCTGCTACGGTGCTGTCATTTTCACTGCTTTGGTTACTAGTTACCTAGTGTTAGGTCTGTATTTTATGTATGTTGGCACAAGTATTGTAAATCTGGTTGGCTGTCTACATAAGCATGAAATGTCAAAAACGATTTTTTATAATGTTTAAGGCATAAATTCTAGTCGTTTGTTAGATAGGGGTTTAAATTGTTTATTCTTATATTTCCGTTCTTTGCCCTACTAATCTTTGGAATCTTTATCATTAAAAGAAAAAGGTTTAGGAGCATACTAATGTGAATCTATTTATACTTAATGCAGTTATGGTTAGTCACGTAATAACTCGTTCGTTTCCACGGTGTTGAAGGTTAAAAAATCCAAATCTGGGACTCATGAAGATAAGCAAACACAACTATTGACTCAATCAACTACTGATCCATTAATGATCGTTAGACTGACTTATTGAATGTAATCTTGTCTGTATAAATATAAGCTTTACATTACTGACAGTAGTAGTTGACAAATTTCACACTATATACATACAACAAGATCCTTAACCGGGTTTTCCTAAATTCAGCACAGTTGAGCTTCCAAAGGGAAAAAGTGAGAGAAAAGAGAGAGAAAAACATGGTAACCCCTTCCCCTGTTGGTAATCCTTTGCTGAAAGTTCAACATGCTAGACTTATGATAGACTTATAAAATATCTTTTTTAACCGTTTGGTAAAATCCCTATAACGATATATGATTGGGGTTGCAAAACATTGACTTTGAGATTGTAAGTGCTGCTCTTGTACTTTGAGATTCCATATGGCATAAACAAAATTTTCTTTTGAAGAAAATGTTATAGCTTTAATGCAACTACTCTACACGATACACACACATACCTTCTGTAATGGTTCGCAGTTTAAAAATTCATAACGCGTCAAAACAATCATATCAACGCGTTACAGAAATTATATCTTCAAGATGATGAGAACTTCTGCTAATTACAGTGTGATTTCTCCTTCCCAAGGCAAAGATCCTTTTAAAGACGCCAGTTGCTTCAGGCCTGACGGACATCTGACACCAAAAAACAATGATACCAACAGAAACGCTATGAATATGGTGCGAAAATTCAGCTTATTCAAAAGCTTAAGAATAACTATGTAATCCATCAAATCTACCAATACTTTTAAGAACAAATATTCTGTGAACACAAGGCAAATGAATACGCATTGAATGAAGAAGAGTTGATTACAACACTAGCCCGATCCCCAGGTGACAGGGTGAATCTGATTATTCAGGAAAAGGGAGAAACCTTGAAATCCGGCCAGGGTGGGGGAGTGGGGGTGGAAAGGACTTTGGCTATTCACCTCACTTGACATAAAGGTGCACAAGTCAGAAGCTCACTCTCACACAAGCTCGTTCCTGGACAACTGAGGTGTTCGCTAATCGACCAATGGGTGCAGCATCTTTTAGTGCCATTCAAGTCATCCAACTTCAGGAAAGCTAAGTCCAATGCAGTAAAGATCTATGAACATTCCGATGCTCAAGTTATAGGACAAAATTCTTTACTGATCAGTCAGGTGATGGAGAATAACATCAACCAGAAAACCAAGTCGCAACCGAGCAGACTACTAATGATTTGGATAGTTAAAGAACAAGGTACTTAAAAGCATATACTCATACACTAATTGGCGTTCCATCTGCAATGATGAATCAGGATAAGAGTGAGAGATACTCTATTAACCATAGAAGTCTATACTTTTGTCGTTTCAACTGCCAGTGGATGCCATGTTTACTTCCTCAACGAAGCAGTGCTTTCAAGAGCTCAAGAAAGAGGAGTCACAAATCTGTCAGATTTATTACTCTCTCTATCAATCGAAACCTCCCTTTTATTTGCCTTTACAGGATCATTGTCAGACCTCCCCTTTTTGCTTGCTGTAGAAGAAGCAAGGCCTCCCAAAGCATCAAGAAAGAACTTCTTACTGGGAATAATCCCATCTTTATCCATGGAAGCTAGCAATCTTGCTAATGGCTCCCTCATGTTTGCTTTAATGTAAGCCCTGTATAAAAGTTTATATGTTGAAGAATCAATAGGAAATGCTCCTGATGTACGTGTACTCTCAAAAAGCTCGTCTGCTTCTAATGGTAAACCATTCATGCAATAGGCATCCAGCATAGCGTTTAGAGTTGACACCTTCTTCTCCTTTTCAGATTTTCTCACCTCGTCAAATATCTCCCGTGCATTAGAAACTGAGTCACAATAGCCGTACATTATAATTAGACTTTCATGCGTGATGAAGCTTGGTGAACATCCCATATCCATCATTTGCTGAAAAACATGCTCTGCCTTCTCTCTTTGTCTGGCTTTTCCATAATTTATGATCATTGAATTAAATGTGGCATGCGTTGGCTTCTCCTTTGAGTGTAACAAGCTCTTAAATACTTGCTCCATCTTTACAAAATCCTGCTTTTTGCCATATGAATCAATCAACAAATTAAACGTAATAATATCAGGCTTCAGCTTGTTACTCTTCATCTGAGATAGGGTTGATTCCATTTCCCTTATCATTCCATTTTTCCCATAGGCATCCATCAGACCGTTAAACGTATAAATATCTGGTGTGACAATGCTCTCATCAAGATCTTTGAGCAAATCATGCACTTGATTGACATCACGAGCCTGAGCATATGCTCTCAAAAGAATGTTATATGTGACAATATTGGGGCTACATCGCTCCATACTTTTCATCTTTTGGTAGTATCCCAAAGCTTTGGCCAAGGCCTTACTTTTGTCTCGACTGTGAAGGTGGGCAGTGATCAGTGCATTATAGACTGAGGTGTCAGGACGGCATCCACTATTTCTCATCTCTGAGAAAAGCCACATAGCCATCCGTGTCTGTCCCTTCTTTCCCATCACAGATATCAGTTTTGAATAAACTCCATTATCAGCTACATACCACCGTTGCTTTTGCATCCATCTGAATACCTAACCATCAGGTGAACAAGTAAAAACCAGACTCCATTTTCACTAGCCTGATCAATCTATCATCCAAATTGACAAAGAATCCCTAAAAACGCCAACATGCAGAAATTGTGATAAACATTACATTAGAACAAAACTAATATCTAATTATTAAAAGGATAAGCAAAATAATATGTCAATTTCTAATTTCTGTTAACATCAAATCATCAGGCTAACCAGGAAACACTAACAACACCAAAATGGAAACACTGTGAGAAGCTTTGTGAAAAACTATAACTAGGGAACTACAATTGTACGTACAGTAAGAACAAACCTTCCAACAGAGCTATCAAACAATAAATTCACTCAAATTAAAAAGAGAAATAACACAATTTATACGTGTTTCATGTGTGCATATATCTATATAACCATCAAATAAAGTAACAGTGACCCCTTTGAACTAGGCCGAACGACTGCACTATGGGTCTAACAGCACCAAATGCCAAACTTTCTCGGGCTTCATCCTCACTTACCCAACAATGGTAAACTCAACTCGCCCTTACTTACTTAAGTCCAAACATGGTACATTCTCTCCATTGTTTCAATGTGGAACAGTGTATTAAATTAACATAAATACCCCATATTTGGACATACATAAAACGTGGGCATTTTTTTTGGTTTGGAGAGGTTGGAGTTGGAGTAACTTTTGAGCAATTTACCTCCAAAAGCATTAAAACTGGACAATAGAAGACACAAAAAAAAAAGGAATCTGTCAAAACAAAAAGGTACAATACTTGAGCTAAAGAAAGGGAGGGTAAACAAGGAGCAGTCACCTCAAGGCACTGAAGCCATTTGCCAGTCCTGCCAAGCTCTTCAAAGAGCGAAAAGCAATGCTCAGTCCTCACAAACTTACCATACTTGTTCAAAGTTGTCGTCAATGGCTGCTTATCATTAAAGTTCCTCAGTATAGAAGCCACCAGCTCCTCGGCTTCTGAATTTTCCTTCTTGATATTCAAACCGGTTTTTTTCTTGGATCTTGAGGGGGTTCCGTGCACACAGTAAACGGGTTTCTTGTTTGGAGCACAAGGTTGAACATTTGTGTGAATCTGTGGAGAAAACTGCGAGAAATTCGGGGAAAATGTGGGTGCTTTTAAGCAAAGATGAGAAGTCCCAGAAAAATTTATGAGCTGCATTTTGCTCGTTGATCGGATATCGATGATTTTCTGTGGGAATTTCAGGACACCTGAATATGGAATTTTCGATGGTGTGTTCTTCTTGGTTAGAGGATAGGGATTTGCAGAGAACAGCAGGAAGCGAGGTGTTCCTCAGAAAAAACAGCCATTGAAGAAGAAATTACGCGATTTTGGAGTCGGGACAAAATAGTAAATACCTAAAATTTGTAAAATATAAAAATAAAAAAACAAAAATGGGGTAAATCTATATCAGGATTTGAACCCGACGTGAATCGAACACGCAACCTTCTGATCTGGAGTCAGACGCGCTACCATTGCGCCACGGATCCCCTTTTGACGCTTTACATGAAAAACTAGCTATAGCGCAGTGTCGGTATTATAGACGTGTATATAAATTATATATATATGAATTCATGTGTGTTGTTTATATTTGTATATTTCATGTGTGTAAGGAAGTTTTTTAATAATATATACATTATATATATACATGTCTATATATATACGTATGTATATGTATACAAACACACATATAATACATATATGTATATATACACATACATACATGCATATATGCCTAGAACAAGTTTACATATACACATACATACAGATATTATATATACATATATATATGTGCGTGAGTTGGCGTGCATGCGTATGGGTGTGCGTGCGTGCGCGCGCATACACTCACACAAAAATATATACATTGGATGTATGGATTCATACACACACACACATATATATACACACACGCGCGCGTACACACACACACACATATATATATATATATATTTATATATGTATCTTTGTAGCACAAACTGGGGAAGAATGGATACGAGTAGGTTGAAGGAAGTAGAACAGTCGTTTTTGTTATATATTTACATATATATATATATATATATATATATATGTACGTGCGTATGTATGTATATGTGTTGTATATGTGTATGTGTGTAGCACAAACTGGAGAAGAATGGATACGAGCACAAACTGGGGAAGAATGGATACGA
Source organism: Eustoma russellianum (assembly GCA_036186865.1). Classification (NCBI taxonomy): domain Eukaryota; kingdom Viridiplantae; phylum Streptophyta; class Magnoliopsida; order Gentianales; family Gentianaceae; genus Eustoma; species Eustoma russellianum. The sequence continues at coordinate 4,613,979 of AP025051.1, forward strand.
GTTGGTTGAAGGAAGTAGAACAGTCTTTTTGTTATATACATATATATGTGCGTGTGTGTGTGTATATGTATGTATGTATGTATGTATCTATATATATATGTGTATGTATATATGTATGTGTGTAGCACAAACTGGAAAAGAATGGATACGAGTAGGTTGAAGGAAGTAGAACAGTCGTTTTTGTTATTTGAATGTCCTGCAACTTGATCCAATGCATATATTGGATTATTACAACAGTTGGCTATTCTGTGTAAAATAAACAAATAAATAAATAATAATTTGGCTATTCTTCAAAGAACTTGCACTTAACTAATATAGATATTCAATTTGATGTAAATGTATAAGTCATATGTGGGTGTCAAATCTACAATACTATTGGTCACATTTATACTATATCATCAAGGTCCAACCCATTATATATGCGTTCATTATCACTTTCTTTTAGTGAAAAGATGATCCATATGTTACTCTCCGGTTGAGGTTTAATTTGATGGATATCAAGAGTTATTTTGTTAGTGGGGTCTATTTATTATTTATTTTTATTTTAAGAATTCCCTTACGACTTGTGTGCTTGTTATTTTAGTTCTTTAGACTTTAGCTAAGTTTAAATGCGATTGTGTTAGAAGATATAATTGGTGTATGATTACTACAATGATATAATAAGATAGTAAATATACTGTCATTATAGTATTTATTAGGTTCATTTACCACCATTTGTAAAGATGAGCAACATACTATGACTAAGCAATGTCACTATATTCAGAAATTTTGGACGAGAATGTTTCCATAAACAAACCGTGTTCCATACTATACTGATTAACATGATATCAGAACGGTGTTAATCTTGTGACCCAGAACAAAATCATCATCGTCTCTTTACCTTTCTCGGCCAATTGATTAGAGAACACAAGACATTAACAAACAGCTCACTCAGTCACCACAAACACCACCAAACACATCAGCATCCCATCTCACACCATAGCTAAACAATTTCAAACAACAATGAAGGACCAGAAGGATATAGCAATTTACAACGCAAAGTTTCAAGAACAAAAAATTGTTCTAACCGCTGACCGTAATAGATGACAAGTTTGAAGCTATGGAGAGAAAGATTTTGAAAAAAAGAATCACTACCGCAAGTGGATGCGGCATATGCAACCAATCGAAGAGAAGAAGCAAGGATAGCAATAATGAAATCAATCCCCTCATCCGACATAGATGCATCATTGAGATAGGTCTCGAATTGAGAATTCGAGGGAGAACCGAATGGTAACATGTGGCCAAAAAAACACCACAACTTTGCTCAGGAGGACAGTCATTGCGAAGCAATGAAAAAAAAAAGACAAAACCAAGCTATCTTGCACTCATTATGGGATGAAGAAGTATACGAGGGAGAATTGCTTTCGAACCATCGGGTACCTAGAGTGGTGGGAGGACAACCACAAGGCACCACGAGGACAGACGAAGAACGGAAATGGAGCCACCACTGTTGTCACCTCGGCACCTCCACTCGTCATTGTTGTCCTTAAGTTCAGTCTATTGTTGCACTCTGTCTCCTCGGCACCTCGGCACTGATGTGCTTGTGTTCAGCAGTTGTTTGTGATCCTCCACGTCATCACCTCTGCTCAGTACATTATTAACGACACCTTCAATATCTGCGACCCCCTCTCAATCCTAACTACCTAAAAATGTTACACATCCCTAAGGTTTTAGTCAGGTTGTATAGTCTCTATGAATCCAAGGTCTTTGTGAACAAATTAGGCAGTTGAAACTCACTTCTCACATGCATGGCCTTCACTACTCCCTCTCGGAATTTTTCTCTCAGAGTGTGACAATCTATTTTAATATGCGTTGTCCTCTCATGAAATACTAGATTTTCAGCGATGTATATGACATCGATGTTATCACAAAACAACTCAACTGGCCCATAATGTACCACATGTAAGTCCTATTGAAGATAAAGCAGTCATTGTACTTCGCAAGTGACAGCTGCAAATGCTCTTTATTCAGCTTCTAATAATGATCTCAACACCGTCGCTTGTTTATCAGCCTTCTAAAAAAATCAATGAATCTCCTAAATACATACAATATCATGTAATTGATCTTCTTGCTTCAACACAGCTTCCCAGTTTGAATTAGCAAAGGCTTTGAGGGTCAGATCACCCTTGCTAGGAAACAATAAGCCTTGTCTTGGAGATCTCTTTAGATACTTTAGTAGTCTGTGTGTTCCCTTGAGATGCAACTCTATAGGAGTGTCTAAGAACCGACTGAGTTGTCGTACAACATAGGCAATGTCTGGTACAATGATGGTTAGGTGTGTGAGCTTTCTAATCAACCTTTTTGTAGCTTGATACATCTTGAACCAAATCAGAATCATTGTGGGTAAGTTTTAAGCTCTAAATGTAGGTGTCTTAGCAGGCTATAAGAATCCAGCTTGTTTCGGTAATTCTAGTGTATATTTTCTCTAGCATATCATGATCTTCCTCTGTGACCTTTCTACGTCTAAGCCAAGGAAGTATTTCAGATTACCCAAATCCTTTTAGCATCGTCCTCTAGGGACATTGTATAAGAGTTAATAAAACAATCTAACAAATTTGTAATTTTCACTTCCTAGAAGTATTTTGTTGAATGTTGACTACCCATATTACGTTGACGTTAGCTTCTTGTAATAAAAGTCGTTTGGTGAATGCCAACGTCGTTAAGAAAAATTAATTACAGTGAGTAGCGTAAGGCTTTGGGTTCATCTGTTTCCAGAATTACGTTTGCGTGTGGGAGAAAAGTTTGTTCTGCAGAAAATAAGTAATAACGAGTAGATGGTTTGCTTTTCTTCTTTGTTTGTACAATTATGTTTCTATGTGAGTAAATAGAAGTTTGACTGAATATGAACCCATCTTGACATACATGTACTATTAAGTATGGACAAAATTACGTAAATTGCTGTTATATTTGCGGCATCAGAAATGATTTTTCTATTTGACCGTTATATTAAATATATGTATGTCAAAGTTATATAATACCCCTAAATATACATGTTACTACTTTTGCTACTGACCGATAATTACCGACTTCATTAGGTTATAACTCAAATATAATTTCTTGCGCGCCTAAGCTTATATATGTAGCACAACCATGAGATATAATAACATAAGTTGAAACACTTACTTTAATAGGAAATATGAAATATGACGGGATAAAGATTGTGTCTAGTGACAAAAGTTACTGCACTTGTGATATTGTCCAGTATTCAAATTCCTTCCTCTAACTAGACTAAAGTTGTTGCACATCCAGATATTCCTTATATGCAAATACATAATATAATTAAAAAAAATTCAAGATATGAAATTGAAGTTCATAGTAGCAAGCGTAGAAACAACCTCAGCCGAGATACGCCGACCTGAACAAAATAGTTGTTGAACTAGGAAAACATAAGAAGTGACTAAAGTCAGCCTGTCGAGCTGACCTGAATAAAGGAGTGACAGAGCTGAGCAACATTGGACGAAGTAAAGTAAAACTGAACTAAACTGGCAAAATACTACTGTCGGGATGAGGTGATCAAGGTAGAGAAGGAATAGCTGAGATGAAGAAGGACGGCAAAGCAGAGTTAGAGTGGAGAAGGTGTTGAGCCGTGGTGACAAGATGAAGCACAGCCAAGCAACAAAGCTAAGGCATAGCTGCGATACTTAGTCTTGTAAATACCTTAGAACCTTTACGGTATATATATTCGAGCAGAACAAGTAACTAGTTGTTACCTTTCTAAGCGTTAGAAAACACTTAACTACTATATAAGTGGGAAAATAAAGGAGTTAGAGACACAAACAACTCCTATAAAAGAAGAGGTAAGTTTATTTTTAACTTAGAATGATTTACTCAATTTCGACGGCAAGCATGTCAGCACTGTTTCCAGAACAGCTTGTACCTTGAGGAGATGATTGGAAATTTTCTACACACACTTGTGCATACACATGCCCACACACATTTACACACGCATTACACTTATAAGCATATAACACGTGCGCAAACATATTTACACACATCCACACACACGTGTATTTGTGTGTCTGTGTGTGTTTTTCACACGCACATACCTGTTTGTGTCATTACATGTGATAACATTTGGAGGTCTAATGTTTTACACACTCAACCTATAGCTAGGAATGGCCATCAAATTTTTAGCTCTGGTTGTTACGAAGCCAAAGGTCTCATCCATGTCCACATCAGTTGGTAACATGCCATCTGGAAGTTCCCAATCGAAGCAATGAACCAGTTGTGCAAGCATCAGTCGGAAAACTAAAAGCCCCAGGACCAGACCTGGACACATCCTTCTTCCAGAGCCAAATGGTAGAAGTTGAAAGTCTTGTCCTTTAACATCTATCTTACTTCCAAGAAATCGTTCAGGATTGAATCTGTTGGATTCCGGCCAGATATCAGGGTCATGTCCAATTCCCCAAGCATTGATGATTATCCGCGATTTTCGCTCAATATGGAAGCCATCAATCACGCAATCTTCAATTGCCTCATGGGGAATCATAAGAGGTGCTGCAGGATGGAGGCGCAAAGTCTCTTTAACAACTGCATCAAGATACTCTAAATGTTCAAGGTCTGATTCATCAACCATCCTCTCCATCCCCACTTTTTCTTGTATTTCTGCTTGGAGTTTCTTCATCTCATTTGGATACCGAAGAAGTTCTGCCATTGCCCAATCTATTGATGTTGACACGGTCTCTGACGAGGTTAAAAATATATCCTGAAAACAAAATAAAGTGGTCTGAATGAATAATACATGTAAATGATAACTCACCCGTCACACATGAACATCTGTACTTGCATGAGAGGTACTGACAACAAATGGCTAACATAGGGCAGACAAAGTGTGAGCCTACATGGAATAAAACTGACTCTATACCATGTTAAAATGTGGACTTAATGCTCATATCTGTCTAAAACTTCATAAGTCATGTGTGGTGTTACTTTATCTTCATGTAACTCATGTATCATTTCTAAATCAATCAATATGAAACAATTCTTTAACATATCTCAATGATTACCACATGATGAAAGAGAATAACAACAACAACAAATCAAACTAAATTGTCTTATTAACATTTACTCCCTATGTTTTGAAGACATTATCCTAATTTGACTTGAACATAGTTTAAAATGAACTATACACAAATCAAACTAAAACAAAACTATTACCATGCAAGCTTGAGAACTAATGACACGTACCATGAGTACCCATTTGACATGGCGTCTATCAAATTCAAAGTCAGCTTCACCAGATGCCAAGACGGCCATCATTATATCAACAAAGTCTCTGTTCCTTTTGTCTTGCTGTTGAGAATGATCCTCTATGATCTTCTCCAAAAAATCGTCCATCACCTTCCTAAGATCTTTGAACCGGCGAGTAAGTCCTTGTAGATCAAGCACTCCAAGAAATGGGAAAAAATCCCCAAGATTGGAAACCGCAGCAAAATGTGTTACGTCTGCAAGGACATCTTTAAAGATTCTATTTTCTACCTCTGTCTCCATATATTTCTTCCCAAATACCATCAGGCTACTCATATCAGAAATCGTAGTTGAAACAGCGAAGCTGAGATTAACAGCAACTAGATCACAACTTGCCTGTTTGATTGAATTTATCAATTTTCCAACCTCTACTTTTCTCATGGACTTAAATGATCCAACCTTGTGGCTAGAAAGGAGCTGGAGAGTGACGAGTTTACGCATATTTCGCCAATAGGAACCATATGGTGCAAAGATCAAGTCTCTTTGGCCATCAGATATGTGCCAAGAGGCTTCAGAATACGGCCGATTGGCAAACGAAACATCATGAACCTTGAGAAACTTCTCTGCTGCTTCAGGAGATGACACAATGATTGCAGGAACAGATCCGAGTCGCATATACATAATGGGGCCATGTTTTCGGGACAATTGGAAGAGATCACGATGCGGGTTCTTGGGTCCCAAAAGATGTAGACATCCAATAATTGGAAGCCCTTTCGGACCTGGAGGTGATTTTCTGCGTTTGTTCATCCATTTAAGCTCTTGAAGAAGTAGAGCACAAAATGATGCCAGTAAAAACGTTATGCATAACCCAGGAACACCCCCCATCATTCTAGCAGCTTCACCTAGCGCCATGGTGAACGAGTTAATCGAAAATTTTTCGCCAAGATATTTGTTTTCTGGAGATGCAAAGTTTTTCTTATAGTAAACACATGATGCCGGCGAGAGTAAGTTGACATTAGCTTCCAAGTTGTAATTAAAACAACCAACATTACTCTATTACTTGCAGGCTCTCGTACGGCTGTAAACGAAGCGAGCTTGCTCTTGTTCAAGCTCGGTTCGTTTAACTCATGAACAACATCAACGAGATGAACACCTTAACGAACGGTGTTACTTACCGAGTTCGAACAAAAAAAAGGTTCAAGCTCGGTTCATTAACTCTTTAGCCAAGCCGAGCTCGAGCCGAATGAGTCGAAATACCAAACAGCTCAGTTCATTTACAGACCTAATGGCAGTGCATGGGCGTCAGATATACACAACCATATACATGTGTTAGAAATATAAAGAGGTTGCTTTCCGATAATCTATAATGAAAATTGCATCAACCTGTATCGATCAACTCACATAGCTTCCAAGTTGTAATCAAAAACCATAATGTATGCGAATTCCCATGTGGTTTCAGAAAAATAATTATAATGATAGGAGTATAGCTTTATTTTTTTGAGAATTAGCAGCGGATGATTTTGGTAGTTATTAGCTTTTTCATTTTTCAAAATTTTTCCTTTTTTGAGTCATTGGTAGTTGACATTTTGCTGTCCTTTCTTTATATAAATAATGTTTTTTATATGGGACCTATGTATACACACACCCAAGTATAAATATAATTAGTTATATGGACATATAAAAATTAACTTTGAGATCCGAAATGTACAGCAATTATATTATGATAATGGAGTACCTACTATCATCAACACAAGCGTTGACCCAGTCAACTACTGAACATTTATTGATCGTTAGACTGACTTATTGAATTAATCTTGTCTATACAAATTTAAACTTTACATTATCGACAGTATTAGTTGACAAATTTTACACTTTATATGTCATAGTCATTGCAGCATGATCCTTAACAGGGTTTTTCTTAAATTCAACACTGCTGAACTTTAGGGGGTGTTGGATAATTTCCTTTTCGGATAAGACTTAGGAAATCTCTTAAGAAGTAGGAGTTTTATTTTAAAGTTTTTTCCTTATTGGTGTTTATCTTTTCCTATTAGGTAATGGTTTGTTTAGACTAGTTGGTCTATAAATAAAGGGGGCATCCATAGTAGATGGCGCCTCAAGAGTGCCAATAGCCTCAAGAGTGTCAAGAGCGCCAAGAGTGCCAAGGCCAAGGGTGCCAAATACCAATCCCGGGTAGGGTGATTGGTGAGTCAATGCCGGGTAGGGTCATTGACAAAGGCGGTGAGTGGTAGTTCGGTTTTGAGTTATTTTCCGAACATTAACAAAAGTGTGTTGTGCTTTTTACGCGTTGTGTTCTTGAATCCGTTGTTTACTTCAATTGGTATCAGAGCAATTGTTATTACTTCAATTGGTATCAGAGCCGGTGTTGTTACTTCAATTGGTATCAAAGAGGGCGTTGTTACTTCAATTGGTATCAGAGTCAGGTTGTGCAAAGAGGGAGGAGCCACCGTGTTGGGATTGCCGTGTGTGGGACGATCTAGGGAGGAGGCTGCCGTGTTCTTCGTACTAACTCAGAGCCGAGGTTGTTAGAAGAGGGAGGAGCCACCGTGAAGGGTTGCCGTGTGGAGGTTGATCCCGTGAGGAGGTTGCCGTGTTCTTCGTATCAAGAAAGGCCGGATTCTGTACAACGAGTAATTATTTAAAAAAAAAAGGTCGCCGCCATAAAGCCGAAAGGATCCGGCTGAAAATTTTTTCAAACTTCGGCCAAAAGGAGCAGGCTTTTGAAAATCAAAAAAAATTCAAAACTTAAGGCCGAAAGGAGCTGGCCTTAAAAAAAAAAATTGAAATAGCTTAATTCTTTTCCATCAGGCCGAAGGGTATACGACCAACAGGGGATCAAACAGGGATTTTTGATCAACGAGTTCTTGGAAGGAACCAACCACGATGAGTGAAGTCGGTGAAAGCAGCGCAAAGCCCGTAAGCACCGCAAGTCAATCGACGTGGAAGACCTTCCGAGGGTACATTCGGAAATTAAAGGGGAGATTGTTGGATAATTTCCTTCTGGGATAAGATTTAGGAAATCTCCTAAGAAGTAGGAGTTTTATTTTAAAGTTATTTCCTTATTGGTGTTTATCTTTTCCTATTAGGTAATGGTTTGTTTAGACTAGTTGATCTATAAATAAAGGGGCATCCATAGTAGATGGTGCCTCAAGAGTGCCAATAGCCTCAAGAGTACCAAGAGCGCCAATAGTGCCAAGGCCAAGGGTGCCAAATACCAATCCCGGGTAGGGTGATTGGTGAGTCAATGCCGGGTAGGGTCATTGACAAAGGCGGCGAGTGGTAGTTCGGTTTTGAGTTATTTTCCGAACATTAATAAAAGTGTGTTGTGTTTTTTACGCATTGTGTTCTTGAATCCGTGGTTTACTTCAGGGGAGTGAAAGACGAGAGAAAAAACATGATAACCTCCTTTTCTTATAGGTAATCTTTAGTTATAGTTGTTGTAGTTCAGTATGGTAGATTTAAGAAATTTTTTGTTAACCGTAATAGATGATTGGGTTACACAACATCGACTTCAAGATTCTAATTGATGTTCTTCTACTTTTGACAATGTAAAAATAAAATGACTTATTAGAGTGTTTCTTATATTGTGAAGTAACAGTTGATTGATACCGATTGGCGCAATTTTCATTATAGATCATCAGAAAACAACCTTTTGTGTGTTTCTAACACATAGATATGGTTTCGTATGTCCGACTTCCTATACGCTGCCATAAATAAGATCATCTAAGACAAAGACAATAAGGTAATGTTGATCTAAGACAAAGACAATAAGATAGTGTTGTTATTGTTACTTTTGAGAATGTACTTGATGCACCTCCATATGGTACTTATTGAGTCATTCGACCTCTTTCTAGACAACAAAAAGGAGGCTGTACTTGATGTTCTTATAGTCATCTGTGGACATAAATTTTTTTAGTAAAATTCAATGTGAAACAACGAAGTAACTGTGATGTTATTAATCATTTCCTAAACAATATTCGTAAATCCATCCCGACATGCGTACAGGATGAGATCTCATCACCGCGCGGTGAGTCACCGCGCGGCCCAGGACGCGACACGTGGCAGCAGTAGGGGGTGGTGAGGCTGGATGAGGGTTACTCTCACCTAGGCTCACCACCCCTCTTTTGCCACGTGTCGCGCGGTCACGTTTGCAGTGAGGGGGAGCGGTGAGGGGATCCTATCCCCTGCGTACTACCCTGTATCCGATTACACTTCAATAAAACACAATTAGCCTTTGTCAATTTATGGTCATTAGACAGTCTGTCACGCAACATCTATCTTATATTTTTGAGAGTGAATGAAGACATAGTAACTACTTATGAGTGTTAACGAACAGAGCCGAACCAAATACTAAGTTTTTGAATTTAGATTTGTTTAGTTAAACTGTTCGGCTCGATTTGTTTAGCTAAATGAACTTTAAAATTGGTTCGAGTTTAGCTCGATAACCCTTTAACTATTTAAATGAACCCAACAGTTCGCAGATAGGTCGGCTCGTTTTAGTAAACCAATTCAAACAGCTGTTCAAATTCAGCTCGTTTACCGACCATTAACGAACAAATGCGAACCGAACTCGAACAGTTTGCGAACTGTTCGGTTCGTTGAACAACCCTATAACTACTTTTACACAAATTCTTGTGTCTATATGGCTTAAACAAAATGTAACCAATAATTTTCTTTTGACGAAATGTTATAGCTTCAATGCAACTACTCTACACGATACACACACATGCATGGTTCGCATTTTCAAAATTCATAACGCGTAAAAACAATCGTATCGACGTGTTACAAAAATGATATCAAGTCAACATATGATTTGACATAAAAATAGCTCCTCATTAACTATCCTGAACATGCAAAGTTTTTCTTATAGTGAACATGTGATGCCAGCGAGAGTAAGTTGACATTAGCTTCCAAGTTGTAATTGGATAAAGAAAAAGTTATTTGAATATATATAATAGGAATTACTCCTTTTCACTGTGTTTCTTCATCTTCTTCTTATCAACTCTTGTCTATCACCAAAACTCCCTCCAACACCATCACACATCTCCACCACCCGCTGCCCGAGCCCTCTCTCCCCTGCCCCGTCCCCACCAACCTCCGCCAAAACCCCCTCTCCCCTGCCACGCCCCCACCGACCGCCGCCCGAGCTCGGTTACGCTGCTGATTACATCTCATCTGTCTCCCTGCTAGAGGCCTAAATAAACTCCTTTAGTGCTCTCCTGGTGTCTGACTTTTCTAATATAAGTAAAACTTATTTTGGTCCTTAGGTAGCCATTGAGTTGATGGTTAACCGAATTCTGGGCTTGACAGTGTTAGGAAGGTGATGCTAGATGGTGTAAGGGAGGTGGGGGAGTCGCACAGGAGCAGGAGGGGTTGGAGGGAAATGATATATATATATATATATATATATGTATGTATGTATGTGTATATCTGTGTGCGCGCGCAATTTAAGGAGTAGAAGGTGCTTTGAGTGTGAGCAAAATATGTATTATATCATCTCGCGCCGACGAGACATTTTATGGCCAAATTTGCGCTTGTGTAGCAAAAACCATTATGGTTTAGTTTGAAATTGGCCAAACCTTTTAGTCAAAAATACAAGGAAGGTAAAGGTAAATAAGTAACAAAATAAACGGACGAATTCAAAATGATTCCACAATATCAATGATGATCCACTTGGCACATCAAACTCCAAGCTTTGCAATACAGGCAGCACCACAGTTATAAAGGTTTCCTCAAGAAATATCCTTTAGAAAAATCTGAAAACAATCAAACCATCCTTACTTTAGATAAATAACTTCAATAAAAGGATGACCGGCTCTGGAAATCGCAGCCATTTTGATATAAAAAATAATAGGTTAAGAAAAAGGAGCCCTTTTAGGTAGCCCTTTCCTTGGGCGCTTACGCCTGTCCTTTCTCACCGAATCTGTCTCACAGTCTCCTTCTTTAGCCATCTGAGTGAATGCTTCGGCCTGGTAATAGAAGAAAAGCAAGTCATTCTCACAAATCAATGCTCCATTCTCCGATGTCCTAAACAGGTAATTTCTTGATGTTTATATCTGCATTGCCGTTTTATATTTCATTTACAAATTGGAGAAATTATTACTCAAGTCTAACAGAGAAATGTTAAAGTAACTATCGCACATAATTTCCACGAAATTTTGAATTATTGATGGATGTTAGTTGATTTTGTGAGGTGGAGAGCTAATTTATAGATGGAAACCGGAGGGGAACCAGTTGAGCAGAATGGAAGAAAGAGGAAGACGTTATTTTGGGAGGGGAATTGATTTTGATGGTAAAATGTACTGAAACCGGCCGCATCAAGTTATTAGCCGGTTTCTGGTGTTAATCTTTGACTGCTAAATGAGGTTTCAGATAAATGTTAAATGAAAAATTTGACCATGATATAAGCAATTTCCTCATATTTATTTAGCAAAAAAAACAAAAAAACAAAGATAAGATACCTAATAATCGACAATAAAGTGTGTGTTTGAACGTTAAGAGTGCTACCATATTTTTCCCTCAATAGCTTACCTTACAGGCAATGCAGCAGTAACGATATTGATCAGGATCCATCAGCTTTCTTTTGCAAACCACACATGACAAGTCTTCATCAATTTGAGAGCCAGAACCACAGTGTGGGAGAGGGTTCAGAGCAAGTATCCACTTCTTGTTGCATTTGTATGGCTGCAATCATGGTTAAGAATATGTCAGAGATATTACAACTCCTGTTGTGTGAAATGATTCACCTGTCGAGGTCTTTTATAATTTTATTTGCTTAGAGGATAATGTCTAACATTTATCCTTGTATGTCCCTTGTCTGATGTCTACTCGGAACTCGAATCAACACAGGAGACAGTGACTGTAGTGCTGAACACAAATGTTACCGCAGAGGACAAAAGTGGAGTATTATTTGAGAACACAATGTAGAAGTCCTTAACCTGTGCTCAAATCTTTATAATGACAAGGCCAACAAGTTGAGTGTGTCTATAGTGCTGGAGTTGAACAGCACAAGGCTGCTGTGTTAGGCTGCAGGTCTCAACAACTGCGGATGACCCAGGTCCGAAAACATAGTTGTTTTCAAATTTTAGGACATGATTTGACGTACAGATAAAATGTTTGTCCTAAAGTTCAACCTTCTGCCAAGAACTCTAGGCTGCCAAATGCAAGTTTGTAACTGTTGCAGGCGCTTCATAAAGTGTTCCAGTGGAGGTAATCATGATGGAAATTTTCTTTTCACAGATTTTGAAATTTTGTCTCACAACATGAGGCCCTTCATATGAGTAATATAAGGATATCTAGCTATCAGGGCATAGCTCAGTTGGTACTCGGCTCTGGACTTGTTCTAAGAGGTCAAGAGTTCGATTCCAGAAACACGCACAGTATGAGTGTTTCACTGCTGCTAGGCTGAAGGTCTAGTTTGCGGGACTGCGTAAGCCCTCACCCAACCCAGAAGGCCGCTGGACTCCTGATTTGCATCCTCCACAATGCTTCTTAGGAATCGGTCGGTGGGACCTTAAAGGCCAGGGAATAACCTTTTGCTCCAATATAAGGATATCTAAAAAGGAATTGGAATATCAGCAAATCTTGTGTTTCTGTTTTGCTGCTTCTTATGCTAGGACTTGCATGATGGGATTGTTTGTCCCGTCTATGTTGTTTAAAAGCATTTCATGGAGTCTTTTATAGCCACAGTATTCCTCCGGTATATATGAGGGTTTATAACAAAACTATCATAGGTACCACCTCTTGACACACTTAGAATAAGTGATACACACATCATGTCCAATCATTTAAGAGTATCAAAGAAAGATAAGTCACCTGAATGTCTGAGCAATCCATATGATTCTCTATCGCACTAAGGGGAATAACGTCTTCATAGACATGGCGATAAATTTGAAGCACCATATGCTCATCATGATAGCCCCCTGGGGCGATGCAGTACCTGCATCCTTCAATTTCACAGTCGATACAATACCTGTTCAGCTCATTTTTGGTTTCGTCATGATGTGAGCAATGATCAAAGAATTTCTTGTGCAGCAGGGTCTCAACCCAGTTTGGAAACTGGAACACAGCTTCCTCCTGCCAAAATTCAATTCACACATAACTTGAGCTCAGATAACTGGATTCTAGCATTGGTCTATCCGAAAACAAATCTAATTTATAGGCCAGGTTTGAAGAAAATGGTGAAAAGTTAGAGAAAAAAAGTAAAAGGCATGAGAAAACTAGCTAAAGTTAATAAAAATTCAATACACTTTGTTATGTCAATTTAACCAACATATATGGACTAAAGCATGGACATTTGTTGCTATACCTGAAAAAAAGATTAATTCCTTCAGAAGTCTAATAACAAATCAAAAAATCAAGGTTCTGCATATATCATAATGCAGAAATCGTATACAGATAGTTTTTAAAACAAAATAGATACACCACTTGCACAGGAATGAAGGGTGGGGTGGGACTACTGGCTAGGGAAGGCTCTTGCAGTTCGACAGTGGAGGTAATCACCTCATGGACAGTGGAAGATGTTTTCAAAACTTGTTTAGTGTACGACTATTTCAGAGAAAAGGGCAGTAAGGTCAGCTAGAGCATGATTGTTTAGGACTCAACAATTATTCCTAAACACTCATTCACGCTCTGGCTTGCTAGGCTAAACAAGCTACCTACTAAGGATCTTCTTGTTTATCTAGAACACAGAAAATGTCACCTCTGCTCGGCTGAACAGGAGACGTTGCAGCACCTCTTCTTCTCGTGCTCAGCTACCAAACAAATTTGGATTACTATCTCAGCATGGTTGGCACTTCCACGGAGAGTTCACTCTATAAACAGGATATTAGCCTGGGGTTGAGAAGACTCAAAGAAAAAGCACTGAAAGCCAAGACACTGAAAATTTCCTTGGCTGCGACGGTGCATTTTATCTGGCAAGGACGCAATAGATTGACTTTTGAAGGAGAAGCATTTGTATCTAGGGATGTTACGTATATTATATGCACTCATGTATATAGAGGGATGTATAAGCTCTATCCACATATCTTAGATATTGGCGATGCTCACATGTTTTAAGATTTCTATACATTACTAGATAGATTATGTAGGTCTGCATGTGCGCCTACAAGTAGGCTATTGTATGAGTCGCATCTTTTTGATGATTTGATTTCTTCCGTTAATATTAACATTTTAACCCAAAAAAAATGGGGTGGGAGGAGGGAGTGGTTTTCACAATGTTGTCAATGCATGTTGGACTTATATCCGTCAAATCAACAGTCCCATTATCCCCTCTAAGCGTCCGTTGAACTTAGATTTTGGTTTTCTAAGCAAAATTTATGAGATATAAGATGTTTTCGGTTAGGTACGTGTTCAACATTCTAAGGTTGCTGAAATAATCAGCCCAAAGGATCGATATTCACATGACTAGGGACTCTTTTATGAACTTCATCTTGTGTTAGAAAATATTTTGATGATCGGTAAAAAAAATAGAATTGAAAATGATTTTAGAAATATTAAGGAAAGTGCAACATGAAGGCATCAAGTCATTGCCAAACCTTTATTCAAACGTTTGCCTATACGGGTTTCGAAAGTTCAGTTATTGCATAACTATCCAAACGTTCTTCAACTAATTGATCGTTCAGTAGGTCTAAATGGAGAACAAGTTGTCATGTGTCAATTCATGGAAGAAAGAACAAGATAAATAATACTCATATGCGAATAATCTGCTGGGACATTAGTCAATTACCTAATACACACTAGATATTCAAATTATATTACATCAAATATCTTTAGTGATTGAAGAAAACCAACAAAGAGCAACAAGTGAAATCAAAATTTAGCATTAAGTAATTAAACGCTAATCCCCCTAAACGTTGGTGTTCGCTAGTCTAACTAATTAAATCCTAGATGTAACCACACAAAGGCATGACTTTTTATGCGAAAATCTGGTCGCATTTAAGGTTCAACCTAGAATCCCATCGCCTAGTTTTATTATTAACTTATGTATGTGAATGTTTTAACAATCAATTAATAGAAAATAATCAAGCGAATACAAAACATATCAGTCTTTTTCTCATAAAAGAATAAGCTATCTGTTTTGCTAAATGGCATGTTGGTTTGACTAAATTTTTGTTGCATTCTTCTATTTTGTGGGTCAATTTAAATCATACCTTATACAGCAATCCATTTGCTTCTTCAAATGACTGCCTTTCAGGATGTCAGGTTGCTTATCCTTTATCAGAACTTTGCGCATAACCAAAGAAGAAACAAACAGCTAAAAGGAACTATTGGTAAATTGAATTTATGGGGCTCATGATAATTCAACAAACCAATTGATAAGAAAAGAAAAAAAGGATTTGTCAATTTCATCCTTCATGGGGTCAGAGACAGTTCATTCTTATAGTATCCAAGAAAATAAAAATGATCCTTTTTCATCTAGCTCGTTTTACAAATATTGAAACTAAAAGAACACTAAGTTTAAAATCAATAACATTTCGTGACTACTGAACAGATTTAAGGGCAATAAAATAAGAATTCGACTATTGAGAAACCTTTACTTGTTACATACCTGATCAATGGGTCTGAGTTCGTTCATTATTTCCAATCTCTTTCGGGATGAACTTCTTTGTTCAGACAAAATCCTTGAAACAAAATCTGGGAACACGGTCTGCTACTTAGGATGAAACAAAAATAAAAAGGTTAGAGAAAACATTCTGACATTAAGCTTCAGACTCACGTATTGCTCACCTTAATTAATGATTCTGTTCGAAACTGGAAAGAGGAAAATTACATTGGGCCACATAGTTTGACTATTGTTTTTGTTACATGAAGTAAATCTGTCCCCATCAAAGCGGCACAAAACTTTAAATGTAATCCTACCTGGATTTCTTTTGGGCAAGTAAATGAAGTTCAATATCACTCATGCAATACATGTTCACCATTTCAAGTTGAATTAATCATAATATTACGCTCACATGAGTTGATACTCGGGTTAGATTTGATTCAATCATAATATTACGGCTAAAGCTGATTTGTCACGTCCAAAATCTAATAAAGCGTGACTAGCGATGCCAACTGAACTTGTCTCTTTTGTTTTCCCTTGTGTTGTGCCGAAGTGTGTGCACCTTTGCCACCTTAGTCTGAAACAATAAAAAAATGAAAATAAAATAAAGAAAATTACTTTATTGTAAAACAAATAGAAATATATAATTGTTGCATAGTGATTTGTAGCCTTTGTAGACTATAATATATGAAAGAAATGAGACAAGAGTGAGAGAGAATTGATATTTCATTGTAGCATACTCAAAATCTTCTCAAGATTTCTAAGCTTACAAATGCATGTGCCAAACTATCTATTTATAAGAAAAATCAACATAAGAATACATGAACTAATTTAATAGATATACATGAATGTACAATTCTAGAAAATAAATATTTCTTGCATGCTTCTTAAATAATGTAAGAATGAGCCATGTATCTTCTTGGAGACTTAAATAGACATCCACATTCATTGTTTCGTAACACTCCCCTTAGATGTCTACTGTTAAACAAAAAAAAAAAAAATGACTCGTTTAAAGTTTTACTAGGAAAACCATACTGGAAAAAGTGCATATTACATTGTGCGTTAATTCTTTCTCGGATTCAAACATCATTTGAGATCTTTCCACCAGCACGTTCTAACTTTTTTATTAATTTCTTAAATGTTGAGTTAGTAATGTATTGATAAATAAATCTGCTAAATCATCACGTCATTGGGTCTCTCACGTATTGATTTCACCAATCTTTTTTAACTCCTGCATACAGAAGAATTTTTCGATGAAATGTGCTTGATCTTATCGCCTTTGATATACCCTCCTTTTGATTGAGTTGTACAAGCTAATTTTTTTTTTGTATAGTACATTTAGAAGATTTTCATATGATAACCCATAATTCTTTTAGATGTAATAGGTTATTGGTCTTAGCCAAACGCATTCTCATTAGATCGCCATTAAATGGTTGTATCACCACATTTAAATACATATCCTGTTTAAGACCTTGTTTTATGTGAGTCATAAAAATATCCTCCTTCATCAACAAAACAAAACAATTTCGTCCGAGTTTTGTTTGAATGAAATAAGTCAAGATCATCTATTCATCGGAGATGGAGAAATTTTGTTTAATGATATTTCAATGTCGTCATGTAGGATATGACTACAATTTGCTATAAATTTGTTGCAAATGATATATTTGATATTGTACAATCACCAAAGGTATATTCATGCACCTATTATAATGAAATATGGTAATTCAAGACTAAGCATATCTTCATGTTTCTCTCATGGTCTAAAATCAACCTTTTTAGGATTAGGCTATCGAATGACCATTGAAGTACTTAATGGATGTGCATTATCCAAGAAAATTTTGTTACATAAAGTTAATCAAATTGAATTAATGTTCTTATGATAAAGAATTAGGTGAGAATTAATATTGTAAATTTCGTGTTTAACGATTTAGAATGAAATTAGATAGCTATTTTGATTAAAGAGTGAAAATTTATTGTTGAAAAGAATTCAGCTCCATCGAATAAATATTCAAGAAATCTTCAAAAGGAAAAGGATGAAGAGCGGCTATTTTTTTTTTTCCACATCGACCTCTTTTATACATTGAGTTGAAGAAAACTACGCGATTCGGCCCACAATGTAATTATTCATAAAACACATTAGAATTTTACTCCTTCAAATAAAGTAAACTTTACAATAGAAACATAATAAACTACTTATCATCAATTTGCCATTCTCCGTAGGTTCTCTTTTCCCATTAGAATCCTCAAAAGATGACCAAGAACGGCTATTTCCGCTCCCATATTTACTTATCCTAACTTTTGATTATTTTGTTAGTTTAATATTGGATAATGACTTCATATGCCGTCACACGAAAGAAATTCTCTTCTTATAGTGGCATAAAAAGAACAGGCTTGGAGTAACCGTTGATGCTTTTGTAACCTTGAAGTCACGGATTCGAGCTGCGTAAACAGTCTCTTGCATAAAGTGTAGAGTGACTGTATACATCAGATCACGAAACAATCCGATACCTTTCCAGGCTCTGCACAAACACAGAATCTTAATGTACCGGAACTTTTATAACGAAATAGTATATGCCTATGAAAGCTATAAGAGAGTTGAGTGATCGTGACTTTGAATCGGCAATGCGGAGCCACAACAGCTAGGGAATCCATTGCAATGTTCAAAACTCCAATCACGCCTTTTCTTTTAAATCTTTTCTGGATGAGATCTGAGGAGGAAGAATATGAGGTAGAATATGAGACCTCCAATCACGCGATGCCACGTGTACAAAAGGGCCCGCTGTTTACTTTTTTTTCTTTTTTTAAAAAAGTCCTTTTGTACACGTGGCGTCGCGTGATTGGAGACCTCATATTCTACCTCATATTCTTCCTCCTCAGATCTCATCCGAATCTTTTCATGATTGGGAGAAAAAAATGCTGGTCAATCCTTAACAGACCGGTTCAAACGGAACATATTGTAGCCTGCTGGAATTGGCTCGCAAATAACAACTGTGTTTTTTAAGATATAATCAGGATAGGAATTTTTCCGCTTCTATCTTTTTCCTTACCGAAATAAAAAAAATTTATTGTAATTCGGTGTTCAACAAGCTAAAAAATAAAATTCTTCTTTTTCTTCCTTGTACAATCATTACCATATCTCTTATATATACTATAATTATGGTTACAATATATATATATATACTGGTAATTTATTTTTATAATTATCCTAAATTAATACTATCTTCACGCATTTCAAATGCATGATGCTGTCATCCACCATATCTATTCCATATTATTGGAAAATTACAGTTACATTTAACTCATAACGAATCATCACAACTATATTTTTAAGTTACCATAATTACCACTACCACCATCCCTTCATACAATCACCTCTTCAACTTCAAGGTCGTTTTATATTCTCCAATTGAGCCATCAAAACTGGTACATACATATCACCTGGGCATATTTCACGCAATAATCATTACCCTATAACCTCCACCTCATACAAGAACAAAGCAACATGTACTATGGCGACTTTAAAGAATTATTTGACAAAACATGAGAGTATGATAAGCTGGTATACTTTTTTGAAATCATGAAGAATGATCTCAACAGAAAAGACCCTAGTTGCTGATTTAAATATGACAAGATGATGAACGGTGTCTACCTGATCACATCTTCTCCATCTACACAAATGAATATCCTAAGGTTAATAAGAAGCCAGCCCTTCTGTTCCTTCAAGACGTTAACAAGGTAATGACCTTGTAAAAACAACGGAAGAAGGATTGCATGGACAAGCTCCGGAAGAAATAGATAGAAGAAGATTTTTACAAATCCATCGACCCTGGTCATTTCTAAAATTTCCTTTTTATTATCAGTGTAAAATTTGTCTTTTCTTTCTATTGTCTCTTTTTATATTATATCGTAATTTATTCATCGTCACTATTCTAATGATAACATAATAATATATCTTGTGCTCATTATTACAGTAATATCAAATAATAAATAACAATGATCAATATGATTTCTATCTAATTACGGTGATAGGATGATTATTGCATTTTAATTCACATATTCATTAAGAATCGATTTATCTCAAATAAAGACTAATTTTTTAAAATTATTAAGCTTGTGTCATCAGTTATATTTACTATATTATATATTTTCGGTCATTATTAACCATTAATGCAACCTCCATTAATATCCCTTTCTTCATTAAGGTTAAATACGAAGAAAGTATCATTTAATATATTCTGCTGAAAGCCCAACAAAATATGTGTCGTACGTGTAATCTCGTCTCTCTAACTATAGTTTAACAAAATTTACCCTATTTTTATTGGTCCATCTGAGTAATGTTTCCAAAATTATGTTCTAATACATACTCATCTCTTTTTTCTTTTTAGGTCTGGTTAGCCATACATATACTTTTGTTATTAAAGTGGAAAATAATCTCAAGCTAGATGATAATGCCGGATCCGCAACTTTAGCAGATTAGATCCTAGGAGGCTAAAAGTGAGGTAGAATATGAAGTCTCTAATCACGCGTCGCCACGTGTACAAAAACAGTTTTTTTTAAGGAAAAAATTACAGCACCTATTTGCTTTTGTACACGTGGCCTCATATTCTACCTCATTTTTAGCCTCCTAGAATCTCATCCGCAACTTTAGTTAGTAGGAAGATGGATTCGATCACTTAATCTCGTCTAAGTCTAGTGGATACAAGCTTTTCCATCCTTGTAGGCACCTAAAAGTAGGGCTGAACAAAAATTTTGAAAACCGGACCAAATAACCGAACCGTACCGATCCAAACCGTTTAAAACCGGACCACAGTTTAACAGCCGATTTACATATAAAGGAAAAACCGGACTGTTTTTTCTGGTTCGGTTTCGGTTCTGAAAATTGTAAACTGTAAAACCGGACCGGACCTATTTAATAATATATATTAAATATTTTTGGCATTTTTGATTTTCCTACTATTCTTCAGTTTTCCAAAAAACTTCCCCACTATTCTAGACCTAGTATTCTTCCACGTAGACTTAGGTATTCCTCTTTCCAATTTTCCAATTCCCAATTTCCTTTTCCCATCGCCTGCCTACCCTAATTTTCTTCAGCCTTCAGGAACTTTCTTTCCCCCAAATTACTTTTGCCAAAGTCCCGTGTCCAAGTTCCCTCTTGGTCTCTTCCCAATCTCTTCTCTTCTGTCTTTTCCATCTTAATTCTCTCAGTTTTTCTCTTCGACTGTGGTTATTCGCTGTTCTCTTTCTTTGTTTTCGGACTTTTCTGAAAAATGTTTAGGTGATGAGTGAACGGTGGTAGGTTTTGGAACTAAAGGCCCAAAAGATGGAGCTTCAACTTCTTGATATTGCTCACAAACAGGTACAAAATGGCGCACCTCCAGTTTACTTGTACTCTGCTCAATAATTGGTGGCGTAAAGGTAGCGTTTTGTGTATAAGTTGGTAAAATTTCATTATGAGTGTATAAAGCTAGACTCTGTGTAATTCTTTCCCGTCTGTGGTGTCTGTTTCCTCAATGTTATTTTTCTACATAGATCTGAGCTCGATGATTAAAATGGTGGTGGAGATTCACTCCCTATTGAAGATGCCGTAGACATGGTTCCTCAACAAAATGTCATAAGACATAAGATTTTTATCCGTCCAGGAATATATAGGTTTGTTCTATTACGTATATGCATACACATTTATATACATAGTTTGATATCTGGTTAAGTGTGAAATTCCAGTTGACAAGATTCTAGATGACAAGTGTGAAATTCCAGAACCAACATTGAAAGACATAGTTGACAAGGTTGCTGATTCAACAGGGTTAAACCGGACAAAACTGGAGCCAAACCGAACCAAACTGGACCGGTCAACCAGTTTGTTGACCGGTTTCGGTCCAGTTTCGGTTTTGATATTCCCAAACCGTTACAAACAGTTTGGTTTGTAATATACCCAAAAACCGGCCGAACCGGACTATGTACACCCCTACCTAAAAGGAACGTGATAAAATGTTGTTAAGATCAGGAGAGGCAGGAAGTGAAGCAAAATATAAGGCCTCCAATCATGCGCCGTCACGTGTACAAAAAAGAGAAGAGGTTTAAAATTTTTTTGTTTTTAAAATAGAGTTACTTGTATACGTGGCAACGCGTGATTGGAGGCCTCATATTTTGTCTCACTTCTTGTCTCTCCTGATTTGAACCCGATAAAACGCCCATAAGCTGATGACCATTTACTCTTGCAGTGACCTTGGTTGTGATAGTGAAAGGAGAAAACGGGAGGAGGAATTGCAGCCATTTCATTAACTAGAGTTGAACATTTTGATTTAGCTCATTTGGTATTCGGGTTGTGATTTGTTTTAAGAGATCAAAAGTTCGATTCTAGAGACACGCACAGTGTGAGTGTTTCAGTGCTGCTAGGCCATATGTCTTGCAGGAAGACGCTTTGTATAGGTCATTGCGTAAATCCTCACTCAACCTAAGAGTCCGTTAGACTCCTAATTTGTATTCTCTATAATGCTTTTTAAATGTGGAACGGTGGGAACCCTCAGGGTTGGCCTTTATGCTCCAAGAGTTGAACACCGTCACCCCCACCTCCTCTCCTCTCTCTCCCTCTCTAAATAAATATATAAATATACACACACCCGGCTTACACATATGCTCATACATAAACAATGTATACATATGATATACATATATGTATGCAGTATGCTACACGTGAACGCCCACACGCATACCTACAACTAATAGAGTGCTGACTAGACTCTATTGTCCCTGATCAATTTGTATGTCTCAAAACATGAGAAATTATGGTGATTGCAGGCAAAAGTCACTTTTGATTTGATCACACATAAACACTATTACATGTTTCGACATTCAGTAATTTTGTAACAGTTTAGGAGTAACTATCCCATACTACAGTTACTTTTTAAAACTACTATTATATATATGTGACTAAAGAATTTCACTAAGTAAAATAGTGGAATTACGTATGACTTACTATATGTTACAAGTGAAAAAATAACTATTATAAAATATCATTCAATCATTTCTAATGCGTTTAATTTTTTATACGAGAATGAAAATTAAACCTTTACACTATATATACACACATATATATATATATATAGATATAGTATACAATCACTACTATGATAATACACAGTATACTATTGAGCCGAGTCTAGTAGGCAAAATATCTAAAGTCAACAGTAACAGGACCTTGGCACATCATGCCCAATTTTATGCTTTTTCGAATGCATATCACTGAACAAAATCAGATCTGGAAGTCCCCCCATTATATACTCCATAAAAGTAGAAAAATCACAACCCGTTGACCCAGTTACCGGTCGCCATTTCCGCGGGACTGTTGTCAAGAATACAGTCATTTCTCCATCACACGCACAGAAGTGCCCGCCACCTCATCGGTCATTCAACCGACACGTTTCCGTTAGGGTTAAAACTAGTCAGCATCTTCGTAACTTCTCAGCTGCTTGCCTTCTGCTGTTCTCCGTTTGTTTCCTTTCATTTTATTTCCTCTGCTCATTTTTATTCCTAATTATTATTAAATTCAATTTTCAGTCGAAAAGCGCATTCGGAATTTGCTAAACTTTGTTTTCTTTTTTCTTTTAACTTTGTGTTTCAACATCATTTGCGCCAGTGAAGAACCTTAGTAGGAGAATACTGTTTGACTGTTGTTGATTTTTCTACGGCCGCCTTCTGTAGTTCGACAACTTGTGGAATAATTTTCAGCTTTTCTTCTTCTTGCTATCTCCTGTGTGCACGTAAGTTTATTTTCTTTTCAAGCTTAGTGATTTCTTTTGCAAAGTTGACCACTTTGTCAAATTTCTGGGTTAATTTGTGATGTGATTTTCTAATTTTTGTGGTTGAGTAATAAATGGATTGCAAGAAATGAGTGGAAATCGTTTGAGGAATTACTTAATATTGAGGAAAATGGTGGCGCCATTAGGCGTATTTCCAGGGGTTGGATTTATATATGAGGAGTTTGTTATAAGATGACAGTTGTATGATATTGGATTTTTCTTCTTATTGTGCTCCCTTTTTTATGGTCTTGAGGTAGCATAATTGGTTAATGGCGGTTCTCTTTTTAAGCTGAGTTGTGGATATCAAGTGGCCAGTTAATAAAATAGTGGAAGCTAGTGGTCAGATGGCGGAAGACGGCCTACGGATCAGTGGGCTATCTTCTGGCTTGGCTGTAGTATTGAAAGGAGAAGATAGAAGGGATGGTTCACAGAGGCCTCTTTTGGTTTCTCGCTGTAATGATTACGGTGATCAGTCTGTTGAAAGGACTCTGGAGCATATATTTGACCTTCCATATAAGACTATAAATTCGCTGACTTGCCCTGTGGACACTGGAGTTGTTCGTAGTATAATAGGAAACCAGTTACGGAAGTACCATGTGGATTTGGGAACCTTTGTTGACAGAAAGAGAGATGGTGTGTCTAGCACTGTGGATCGCTGTGGATCACAAGCTTTTGGGATAGAAGAATCCAGCATATGCGGGGATATTAGAATTGTTAAGCCACCTTTGCTTTTGGAGAGTCATGCCTTGTTCAGCAGCGCGAGAGCAAGTGCTTGTGTGTGGAAAGGTAGGTGGATGTATGAAGTAACGCTAGAAACTTGCGGTGTACAGCAGCTTGGTTGGGCTACACTTTCCTTCCCTTTCACTGATCATAAGGGAGTAGGGGATGCTGATGACTCTTACGCTTACGATGGGAAAAGGGTATGCAAGTGGAACAAGGAAGCAGAAGCTTATGGTCAGTCCTGGGTCGTCGGTGATGTCATCGGTTGTTGCATAGATTTGGACTTGGATGAGATATCATTTTTTAGAAATGGTATCCTGCTTGGGGTAGCATTCAGAGGGATCCGCAAGATGGTGCCAGGATTGGGGTACTACCCTGCAATTTCTCTCTCTCAAGGTGAACGTTGTGAATTGAATTTTGGGGCATGTCCTTTCAGATTCCCTATTGAGGGCTTTCTCCCTATTCAATCACCACCCATGGTAAGCTCCTTTTCTAGTCGTCTACTTCGCTCTTTGTCGAGGCTTCTAGAATTGCAACAAACAGAGAGATCAGGTTCCTGCTCGGCTGAGAAATTGAGAATCCTGAAAAGATTTGTGTCATATGAGGAAATCTTCCTTCCTGTCTCTCGGGCTATATGCAAGGAATTACTCTCTGCCATTCTTTTTGAAGCTCCAAGTATGGAATTTGTCACCAGGGGCCCACTTTTATCATTTATAATAGAAGTTTTTAAAGTCCATCCACCACATGACTACAGGAGCTTGGACATGATACTTGATTGCTTTCAAGAATTTGAAGAATCAAGGTTATTGTTTGAGCATTTAACATTAGTCCTTTCTTCTGCATGTAAGACTGCGTCTTGGGTCCTTTCAGATCTTCCCTATTCCGGACCATATATTTATCTTACTTTGGCTTGCCATATCCTAAGGAGAGAAGAAATGATGATAGCCTGGTGGAAGTCACCAGATTTTGAATTTATTTTTGAAGGGTTCCTATCACGAAAGGTTCCTAACAAACAAGATCTTCAATCTTTAATGCCCTCTGTTTGGTGGCCTGGTTCATGCGAGGACATGTCCAATGAGAGAAGCATGGTTTTGACAACTACAGCTCTAGCTGAAGCAATTAGTCTGGTAAGCCTTTCACTTGATGCTCCCTGTCTTTCTTTTCCTTCCTAAAGATCCACTTCATTGTATCTTTTCCATGTTTTTCTTATTTTATAGAAATAAGGTCTTTTACTTGTCTCCAACAATAAGAAAATTAAGGAGAAGAGCAAATTGGTTCTTTACTTTTAGAAGCTACAGCGGTGAAGATTTGATGAAATCATGTTATTGTATTTCCTGGAAGTGACTGTTAGAAAGGATACTAGCCCCGGTTGTGTACACTTAACAGTCATGGAAGTGTTTTGAAGCCTTTCTAGAATTGAGTACTCTTCAGGATATTGGACCAAGTTTTAGCATGATTTTTGTGCCTGATCGAGTTTGACGATCAGATACGGTCTTTGGTACATAGACGTATTTTATCCTGGGCCATCTAATGGCTTGTGCAGTGAAGTTTAGGTGTAGAAGGTTGACTTATATGATAACTGATTTACTTTATGCATACTGAAATCTTTGGCTTCAGTTCTTCCACATGATGCCAATTCACTGCGACTAAATTCTTCTTGAGTTTAGTTGGTCATACCTTAAGTTTTATTGTTGATACATAACAGCATGCTGGTGTTTGAAATTTCAGAGCCTTGATCGGGTGATGAGAAAACTGGTGAACATACCTTGTCTGTAGTCTTTTGGTTCTTGATCTGTTAACATATGAACTGGGAGCAATTTCAGTTTTTTTCCCTTCAGGGGTGGGGGAGAGGGGATAGGAAGGTTGGCAGGGGGGTGTACTTTTGGGCCTTCATAGTGTTGAGAGCATTGATATATGAAGATACTTGTTGCAGATGACTGTAGGTTAGGACTTTTGTCTAATATGGATGTGGTAGGCAATTCATGTGAACGGTGATGGATGAGAGAGGAAAAAAGAATGGGCCATGACATGGTCATGAGAGAGTGAAGGAAAGGATCTTACACTATGGATCTTTCACCAAATCAATCTATCAGCAAACTATATCTAATAATGTCGGAGGAACTAATCAAATGACTTAGCAGGCATGTAATTGGAGGCCATGTAGGCATATATACATACATGTCTTTGATGTACTCTTGCATTTTTTTTTTATTATGATAGCACTAGTCTCTCCTTTTATATTTTGACAATAATGAATGAAGAACCTATTTTGGAGACCAAACCCTTGTAATTCGAAGTCTCAGGCAATTTCAGGTACTCCGATCACTTTATACCCATCTATTATATGAAAGACTGGGTTTCCATCTCTAGTTTCTGCTCTTGTCCATCGTTATATTTCTTTCTTAAGTCATATGAATTTTCATATGTATTGCAACTATTTCAAAGAATAGACGTGTCAATTTCTGTGCAGTAATATGTGCATGTATTTGTAAATGCTATGGCACTTCTGGTCAAGAATCAATGACCTTGTGGAGGCTTGTCTACATATACACATTGTAGTGGTGATAATGATGTTATATCATGAAGTAGCTGAATTATATAGATAGGTGAAGTTTATAGAAGTATACCAGCTCCTTTCACTTCATTCAACGAGTATGTGTGGTTTCCAGGTGGAAGAGAAGCATAGGGACCTGTGTTGCCTCGTTATTCAGTTCATACCACCTATAATGCCTCCACAATTACCAGGGGCTGTCTTTAAGACATTTTTACAGAACCTTTTGCTGAAGAACAGGGGGGCAGATCGTAATTTAGCACCTCCTGGCGTTTCAACAAACTCGGTTCTTGTTTCTTTATTCGATATCATACTTCATTTTCTGTCAGAAGGCTCAGCTGTGGGGCGCATCTGTGGCTGGATGAAGAATTATGGACTTGATTCTGCATCTGATGTTGGTTTTCTTCATAGGGGTAGCCAACGGGGTTTTTGTCTTGGTGTGTTTTTGAGGAATGATCCTCATTGCATTGACTTCTCTAGACTTGGAGGATCATATGGTCATCTGGCTAAAACTTATCCTACAAATCGTGAGCAAGAAGAAGAAGTTATTCGATGGCAAGAAGGGTGTTTCGACGATGAAGTAACCAGAGTTACACATTCTGGTAGGAGGAAACCATGCTGCTGTTCTGGCTATGACATTGATTTTGCAAGAGTGTCAAAGAATCGAATTAGGCATACAGCAAAAGGCTCTCAGGGTCATTGCAGTTCTATGCAAGAAAGATCTGCTCACGTTACAGCAGAATGTACTGAAAATTTGAGTGATGAGATTGAGGACAAGCCGGGTACGAGTGACCAATCTGAATCTGAATTCATTTTCCGGCCTGTGCAGCAAATGAGGATTCTCCCTAGAGAGAGTACGCTGTCATCAGCAACATTGAAAGAAGAAGAGTTGATGGATGCTATGCTTTTGTTATATCATCTGGGAGTTGCCCCGAACTTCAAGCAGGTTATTTTAATTACTTGTTGAAGGCCAAAGTTTCACATCAGTGTGTTGAATGCTTTCACTTCTTGAAAACCAGAACTATGGGAAATAATTTTTCCTTTTTGTTTTATAGAAAGGTAGTACCAATATGGAACCAGATCATAAGTCAGCTAGGTTTAGGAAGAAGTTATTTTCTGGCACAAGAGCCAATGTGAATGCTTTTTTGGTTGCACTTTTTTTGCCACATGGACAGCGTGAAAGTGTTCAGTTTCTGCAATAAAGAAGCAAAGGCTTATACTTTAGCAAGTAACTGCTTTAAAGATTTCCTCATATTTAAATCTGTCTAAGAAATATGTCCAATAGGCTTGTGCATCAGAGTCTTTTTACTAAGTTAATTTTTGTTCTCTTGTTTCTTAGCTCTTTTTCTTATTTTCCAGGTCCTTCTTGCCATTTGTTGTGGTTGTATATCTCCTTCTATCATTTTATATGTCCCCCCGCCCCCCAACCCCCCTCCTTCCGTAAATCATACCTTGCCAAGGTCATCGAGTGCATCAAATGCGGACACTTTTATGTTGGATTATTTGAAGAAATGCTTAATGGAAGTATGTTCCTGTAGGCATCGTCTTATGCTGCTCGTCAGTCTCAATCAATCTCACTTTTGGAAGAAACTGATAGACAAATCAGAGAAAGAGCTTCAGGGGAACAAGTAAAGCGGTTGAAGGAAGCAAGGAGTGTTTATCGAGAAGAAGTTCTGGATTGTGTCAGACATTGTGCCTGGTAAATCTCCCTCTGAGCATGTGGTTTTTTCATTGTCATTGAATTTCAACGTGTTATCAGTTTCTGTTTTATACATTGACATGCATGGTCTTTCATAGGTCTATTTGAATTGCTTGTTATGATTTATGAGAGCTCTGTATGCAGATGTTAAAAATCATGTTCTCTTGAAGTTGTTGTGATACTCTGGCTGTCTTCTGTGGTTGACTTGAGGATTATTATAGATATGTGCACCTACAACTTTCTGCACCCTGATCTTGGTTTCTAATAATTATCAGCAATAGCCTTTAAGATTTTGTCATCTGTCATTTAGTCAGATTGAACTGGTGAGGTTGGCCTTCTTGAATGCTCTAATTTCAACAGTTCCCTACTTGTAATTACTCTTTGATTCTTTGTTTTGTTCTGTTTAGGAGAAACATCAAGCCGTGCTGGAACAGTATCTGTTTTCCTGGCTTGTTGCAAGCTATGCTTTTTGTCCTTACAGAAAATTCAGAAACTTTTCCTAATGCTTTTACCTATGTCAAGTCAGATAACTTGGTTTCTTGATCAGTTCTTGCTTAGAGTTATACACTTTGTGGGCATGTATAGCTACATATTAAACGTGGCCCTGCATTTCTGCAAATAATTCTGGTTAAAAACAATGGGTATAGTATTGCCTGCATTGAGCTGACCAAAAGTTGAGATATTGTTCAACCATCGTTCTTGGTTGTGTTCTGCCTTACTCCAAGATATTGATCCCTATTAGCACTGTGACTCCCAGTGTTTGTTTAGCAATTTCTGGAATTGAAAAGCTGTCCTTACCTATTATGGCTTATGATTGAATGAAGTTAATTTTCGTTTCATTATTTTGTGTAACTAGTTTTTCAGTTCTAGGTAGGTACTGATCAAGGTCCCCCCCCCTCTCTCTCCTTGACCCTCTGTTCCTCCTTTGAGGCGATATTTTTATTTTAATTTCTGACGTTGGCATTGTGGTGCATTGTTTCTGACATGTCTAGTTGTTTCGGATGCAACTGTAGAGCATAGAATGAAATGCTTGAAGATATTGTACCTCAGGTCTTAATTATTGACTACTGGGATCTTACAGTGTCCTGTCCCCTTAATAATCAAAGTTCGTAAAGGCTTGCTGGGGTTGTTAATCTGTATATAACAACTTCGTGCTTGTGATTTTGGGGTCTTTATTTGATTTGGGGGGGAATTAATACAGCCGGATAGTTGCAGTCTCCTGCGTCTTTTGGTTGGGGACCCTTGATAGGAACAGCTTTCCTGGATCGGGTTTCCTAGTATAATTAATGTATAAAATTTCTCAGTGCATATGAACTTTAATATGTTATTCAATTATTGTTATTCCCTTTTTCTGTTCAAGTTATTGTCCTCTTCATTTTGTATTCTAAGTCTTTTGACATTTTCATTAACAGGTATCGCATGATATTTTCTTCCCGATGGAAACAGAGGGCAATGTATGCGTTATGTGTGTGGGTTGTCCATTTGCTTCTTATTCTTAGCAAAGTGGATTGCTATTTCATCTATATCCCAGAATATTATTTGGAGACCCTGGTATGCTTTTTTCTTTTGTCTTCCTTCCCCTATATTTCATTTTCTCCTTGGTGTCTTTATTTTGGAGTTTATCTTGTTATCTGAAACTTATTATGAGAGACATAAAAGTGTATGATTGTGTGGTTCTAGATGAAGCAGAGTAGAGCCTCGTTGGATCATGGTCATCCTATGCACTGTTTTCACCTAGATAGTTGTGTTCATGTCTTACGGCCATTTTATAGTATGCTTGTCATGCTCTTGTTTCAGTTGCAATTTGTTGACAATGCTTCTTTTATCTTCTTTGAATCTCCTTCATGTTCTTCATTATAATTTGTATTTTCTACTGCTGGCAGGTTGATTGCTTTCATGTGTTACGCAGGAGCGATCCTCCTTTTGTCCCTGCTTCAATATTCATCAAGCATGGGCTGGCCTCTTTTGTATGTTTCAGCCTCTCTATCTCTTTCTATATATTTAAGCGCTTTTTTTATTTGGAAGTTGTTCTTTATTTAATTTTCTGACAAAGTATGATTTGATGCTGGAACTATCATTATTAAACCCCCCACCCCCCCCACCCGCCCAACAAAAAAAAGGAAAAGATCTGATGTTGTTACTTCCCCATCTTTTTAGGTGCTATTGTCAAGTTTCCTTAATCGAAGAATTTCGTTTCTTAAACCAGCCTGACTCTCTGAAGAGCTCTTTCTGCAAACAGTTTCTATCCCCTATATGTTATGTGCAGCTGTAGTAAATGATTGATTTGTTTTTGTGTTTTTCGTATTGTCAAGTGTCCTACCTATCATTTTGGGGGCACATAAAAAGGCGTCACATTATTTGTCAGTGATTTAGCTTCTCTGTAACTTGACCAATAACTAGTTTGAAGAACAATTTTCTCCATGATAAGCTTTGCCTGTCTCTGCGGATTATTTACTTATGTTTTCAGTGACTCGCTTTTCAATATTACATTTCCATGTAGGGGATATTGATTAGTTGCCTTTTTTTGACTTTACATTAGGTTACTTTTGTTGTCTCCCACTTCAATGATCCAAGGATATCAAGTCCTGAAATGAGAGATCTTCTTCTCCAGTCTATCTCTGTTTTGGTTCGATATAAGGAATCCTTGGCCGTTTTTGAGAGCAATGAAGCAGCAAAGCAAAGATTGCCAAGAGCTTTGCTGTCAGCTTTTGATAATAGATCCTGCGTACCTATAACAAACATACTGATGCGTCTGTCAAAAGGTTTGGGGTTTGGATCGTCCAAGCATGTAGAGTCTTCTTCATCATCAGTTATATTCCAGGTGAGCTGCAAATTCTAGCATCTATTGCACCGTGAAACTTTCCATGATCACTGAATTGCACATGTTTCCTCTTGGACACTGTAATTTATGTACATCTGTTTTGATCTATAAAGAATTTGCTGCGGGAGGCCTGCGTCCATGATGAAGATCTATTCTCTGCTTTCCTGAATCGACTTTTTAACACCTTGAGTTGGGCAATGACTGAATTCTCAGTTACAATAAGAGAAATACAGGAGAATTATCAGGTATCTCTTCTGAGAATGTAGGCTAGTTTTGGTTTAGTCGCTAAATTCTTGGGGGTTTACATGGTATAGTTTCTAGTCATGCATTTTGGCGCCTAATTTTCTATGTCAATATGGTCACTGATTATAGTGTGAATTAATTTTGTTTTTCAGGGGCTAAAAATCTACCACAACTGCATATTTTGTTATATTATCACAAGACACATTTTAGCACAGTACACTAATGAGTTCCTCTTTTTGTTTCAAGTGGGTGTTAAAATTTAGCTCAAACTTTTTCTTTTTTTGCTCCCTTCAGGCAACAGATTTTCATCAGAGGAAATGCAGTGTGATATTTGACTTGTCATGCAATCTTGCTAAGGTCTTAGAATTTTTCACACGTGCGATACCTCAAGCATTTCTGGCTGGAGCTGATACAAATATACGAAGGTTGACCGAATTGATTATTTTCATAATAAACCAGTTGGCTTCAGCTGCTGATCCTGAACTTTTTGACCTGTAAGTTTTGATGGTTATGATGCTTTTCTCTGGTCAAACGCATAGTTTACAATGTCTTGAGACTTCCGCGATAGACTATATCTGTTCGTCCTGTTTGAAATAGAGGACTATTAATCTGAAGTGCTGATGAGCAAAATTTTCTCGTGTGGATGCTGTTGTTTGTTGAACTTTTGAGATATGTTGTATTTAGATTATTACAGTAACTTACATAAAAAAAAGATTATTACAGTATGTAGGCCTTTAAAGGTATGGGAGCCGTGTCAATTTGACCGTCAGTTTTGACTTACAGGGGTTCCTGCCATTTACTGACGTAAAAGGATCTTATTAGCTGCTTCAGTCTGCAGAGAAAGTTATGTTTGATGGGATCTTTCAAATGCTAAAGTATTTTTTTCTTTTCTTTCTGTTTCCTGCTATTTTCGCAGATCTATAAGACGCCCAGGTCAGTCGGCTGAGAAAGCTAATGGAGGAACCATTCTAGCTCCTTTAGCTGGCATTATTTTGAATCTCATGGAAGCAAGTAAACAGACAGGAGCATGGGAGCAGAATGACATTGTTAGAGTATTTATTAGTATGGATTTCCCTGAGACGGTTCTCCGTGGATTTTACCTCTTGGAAGGCAACTGGGTTAGTAGTTGCTTCTAATCTCTTTGAAATTTATGGGCTTGTCGTAATGCTGTATGTTGCTACCTATTCATGCATTTCTCTCAAGTTGATTGCACCATAGTATCATCTGTTGCATTCTGAATCATTTCTTCCGCAGATGTATCATCAATCTTGAACTCATGGGTCTTGCAAACTTCTGATTTTTCTTGTTTGTAAATAAGACAAGCTTTTATAGGTCCTGTGGGACATTTTCCTTAGATCTTTCAAGCTTTGCTTCTAAGCTTTCACTCTAAGTCGATGCTACAATGAGCAATTAATGAAATAGGATTCCCTTCTGTCTTCCTCTCTCTCCCTGTCCTTTTCTTTCCAATTTTCACACACACAGAGGCACAGATACTCACAAGCACGCACGGACATTTCTATTTATTGATCATGGAAATTATCTGCCTTGTTTTCTGCACCAGTGAGCACATCTGTATCTAGTTTCGACGTACTCCACTTTCTGCCACACTGTATAGAACAACCTTTTTTAGTTCTACAATTGAAAATTGGACTTCACTATTTTCATGGCCTTTGAAGTACTGTGCGTTTGTTTTCTAGGCTGGCTTTGCCAAAATGGAGGAGGATATTGCAAAACTTAGACAACTAGAGCAAATATCAAGTCTTCTTATATGCCAACTTGATTCCAATGAAGTAGGGAAGGTGTTTTATGGCGGAGAAGCAGATAACGAGGAAAACATATGCTGTATCTGTTATGCAAGCGAGTCGGATGCTCAATTCTTCCCATGCTTGCATATATCCTGCTCTGGCTGCATATCCAGACACCTTCTAAACTGCCAGAGATGTTTCTTTTGCAATGCTACAGTCGCAGAAGTTAGAAAACGAGTTAACGCCACGTGAAGTCTTACCTTCTCTATGCTTTTCTTTTGTTTCTTGGACATAATTCATTCTTATCTTAAATGCCTAGTCTAGCTTCTTTGTTGTTTCCTTTTCTGTTGGGCGGTTCCTGCGTGGCTCTATGTTCTGATTGCCATTAAGTTACTTGATGAAGAAGGGAAAAGAAAAAAGAATAGAAGCTTACATATACATACTAATAATCCTTGTAGCTACTGCAATTCAAGGTAGCAGGATTAGTTTATAGCGTAAATATATAGTTCTGGAGAGGGCTGAAATTTTGTAGCCAAAGGCGACGACATTATTTTGTAAATATTTGAGAGGAATAAATGAAAACCTTTCCATCTTTTTCCTGGTGAAGTATTGGAGCTTTTAGTTATTACATTTACATGTTTTATTTGTGTATTTCACATTAACTGCTGAGAAACATAACAGTGCTAGCAGTTGTTCTCCAAGTGCTCAAGAGTGAAGTTGTTCAAGATAGGTACGCAGGGGGAAAAAACTGTTTTCATCTCATGTATGTGGGACTGGCCTCACTGTTTTTGTTATTATTTTTTTTTTATTTTAAAATTTTAAGCTTGAAGATTGCAACATCATATGCATGGTGAATGATCCTACATGATTTGTAAGTAGTGAATCGTTGTATAATGGGCTGTAACACTTAAAAGTACATTTTAAAGCATGTTTGCTGAAAGGTGATGTGATATTTTGTGTTCCTCTCTTTGATGGTTTTTGCTTGAACTGTAATGTTATGTACATGCAAAAGATCCAGTGGTAGGGATAAGTTGGTGAAAAAACAAGTGTTTAGACAAAAAGATTTGATCTGTAAATTTCAAGAAAATAGTGACCAAATATGCCTTAACAAATAGTTCATTCCCCCTATTGAGTACCGAGCATCGGATTCAAGCAAGTTGCGGGGACATGTATTTGAGTATAGATACAAATGATCCGAACCAATCTAAATATTAATTTATCGAGTCGAACATTTTTAAATCTTTTCAAATTTAAACTCGAACACGATCTTTAAATGATATTCAATTTTAAGTTTAAGCTCGAACATCCTCGAACTCGAGCAGTATTCAAACCTATTCGTGCAAAAGTAAATATTAACATTTTATTTTAAAAATTACATGTACTAAGTAGAAACATGCATACTTAAATTGTATTGTTGAATTGTTATTAGTTTTTTTACATAAAAACTTCGTATCATTGACATAATTGACCGTTAACATATTTAATTTATTGTATGTCTCAAACAAATATAATAACATAACACCAAATAATACATAATTTTCACATATATTATAAGTTCAAACATGCTCACGAACTAATAAGTGAAGCATTAATATGTTCATGATTGGCTCGCTAAGTATTCAAGTTGAGTTAGGTTTGGTTCGAATTCTATCAAGCCAAAATATTTAGACAAAAATCCAACCGAACTCGATCGACTCACGAACTGTTTGGCTCATTTGCACCCTGAGTCGGCCAATAACAGTGCAAATAACAGGGATAAGAAGTTAGTCGTTTTAGACCAAAATGTAAACCATGAATCACGAAAAGAGTTCCATGTTTGACTAAGCTATCCTCGACAATAGAGCAAACCTAGCTATACACAAAGCTGCTCATGACACGAGATTTTGAGCATACTGTCCTTCAATCATCATATATGCGTCTTCTCTCACGAGCACGCTCAGGACTCGAATCTAAACCCAGACACTTGAGAATAGCTTGTTTAGCAAGCCCAAAATAAGTGCATGGGTGGAGTGCCCCTCCAGAAGGCCTGCAAACAACCACATCTTTTGCAGTTGATAATTCTCTTTCTTGGCTATCTGCTCCCTCCCTTTCTGTGCATCGACTTCCTTCAACCTGCCATACACACCAACTTTTCGTGTCGGTTCAACCATCATAGTCACAAAACATGCCAACTTTTGTGTGGGAAACCACTTGACTTGGACTAGGTTCATATTGCAAATTTTGTAGTGCTCGAGTAAACTACTAGACATAGGCATAATCCAATGAAATATGGAAAAAAAAAAAGAAATGAGTGAGCCCTGTTCATTATTAGCCTGTGCAGCTAAACAAGAATAGACGTTTAAGCAGCAATACTTTAAACAAATGCCTATACACATATTAGTTTCAATTCAGAAGCAACAAAATCTGATAACAACATCGCCTGCTTTGCTATGTACAGGTGCTCCTTGCAGCATGCCAAGAGCATAGTAACAAATACAAACTAGCCCAAGAGTTCAATTGTTTCATTGGACAAAATCATGACACAGCATATCCACCTCCTACTATCACATCAGAATGCATTTAAGCACCATCATTGCATCAGAAGAATACAGAATAATTATGCTAGTGCAACCTTGTCTTCTAACATAATTGTTTACATCAATGCCTACTGGCTTGCTTCTAAAGCATTTAAAATTTAAACAACTATTGATTCGTACATCCTCCTTGCATATCTTCCCGGGTTCCAATTATATCATTCATTTGGATATCTCTTCAAAAGCATGATTTTAGATGACCACAATCTACTCTTGTAGGTAGTTCTACTCCTCTCTTTCGTTCAACTTCTGTTAGATTCAAACAAAAGATAGTCTTATGCTAGTCTTTTCCAAGTTAAGAACGTTGACACTCCAAATTCTCATGTAGATATTTAAACGACTTTTTTCATATGAGCGACGAACAAATATATCAACAAAACAAGTGAACATCATATTCCATCAAAATATATATATCACTTCTATGAAAATTGTATAGAACAATTTCCTGTTCCCTGATATTATCCAGACGATATTTTCACCCTTACCGAAATTGCTGTGATGTACAACAGCTTATTCCACCATATGGTTACAGCTATTAGTATCTCATCCACATTAAATTTCATCACTGCTACAAGCACATATTTATCATCCGGACCCAGTATATCCCAACGACAGCAAAAGCTATCGTTAGGGTCTGGGGAGGGTAAGTGGTAAGCAGACAATACCTCTATCCCAAGGGCTATACGGGAAAGAAAGCTTATTCTCAAGAAGAACCAAAAGGATGGTAAAAAAGGAGTCCCTGATTAGTTTCTTTTCACCTCAATCAACAACTGCAATTGCCTTCCGGAAAGCAGCGTTTTTTCCCCCTCCACATCACGAAACCTCAACAAATCTTAGAATGGAATTTCTACCTTGTCTGGTTCTTCTCCTCCAAGACAATTAGTTTACTGAGGTTGACTAAGCGTAAAAGAATGGAGGACTGGCAAAGATTCAACAAAGGACAGAGAAACCTTTTGGAATAAAGTGCGCATTCTTTATGCCTTTTCCATATGAAGACATGACCACCCTAACGCTACCGTGATATCACGCTAGACACCCACAGGCTCCTACGACAGACTCCTACACCCATAGTTTTTTTTTGTAATTTAAAATTTTATAAAAGTGCCGAAAAGGCCGATTTACAAAGGTGCCCATAGTTTGAGCCCATGAGGACATCAAAGACAATGAGGTTTGAAGGTGGCTTACAATATGCATTCTGATCTAGTATCAACCTTAATCAAAAAGTGGTTTAGTAAACCACAAGTCCTACTACTATTCTTATACTACTACAACCATTTTACAATCATCTCAACAAGGCATATAGGTTGCATTCCGTCAAAACAAAGTAGCGCAAGACTGTCGATTCATGGAATAGGATACTGATTCCCTAGATACAAGAATGTAGTTGTACACGTTCCTTGCCAAGGCACATAGGTTGCATTCCGTTATAAAAGCCCTACAATTTTCTTTATGACAAATTTGAGCTTACGGTGAGGACGTTAAGCTGTAGAGTACATCCTAATTGCTGATAGCAACAGACACAAATGGGCAGCGTGACCAAGTCCAGAAAGCAACAGGCCGTTAAGACACACATGAGCGATAATCTACAATATATGAACCGAAGTTGACCTCTTTGCAACTTACTGAAAAGTACAAATTTTGTTTGACATATATAATCCAAATTAAGTCCAACCAGAACTAAAAGCAAGAGTCAGGGAAGAGACGAAGCAGAATAATAGAAGTGTTCGGCAGAAGCACTTTCACATACAAAAGGTGACAAAGGAATGTCAAAGAACTCATCTACACAGAAGAGGACCACCCCAGAGAAATCTGAAACCAACACATGGAGTACAAGATAGAAGGGAAATTCACAAGATCTTGCAGAACTAGAAAGAAATTAGGAACTTCACGCTAAGGGCGTAAGGCTGCAAATCCCATTACTTAACAGCCGGTTTGTTTGTGGGCACAAGCTTTCCACTTGCATGAATAAAGAAAATATCCAACTGAACAATATACCCTTGGCCTTTTCTACCCTCAACAGATCATAAAATCCAAACCAAATTTAAGAATAAGATCAATTTCAATAGACTCTCCCAAAAATAACTAAATCACAAGAATCTCATCCATATTTCCCCCGGGGGGGGGGGGGGGGGAATCTCATCCATTGACAAAAATATATTTGCAAGCAGACAAAGTTTTATAGTAGGCGCAAAGCGTCTGACCATGTTTCTGAAGGAAAAAAAAAATTCAGCGAGCCAAGGTCTATTGACCATTGGGATAGATCCTAAAAAGACAACTCGTCAAATAACTTACAATTCATAGCAGATTTCTTCAAATTCACATCCCATGTTTCCAGAAGAACAAAATACAAGGAATCCACAGCTTCTACAAATAACAATTATGTTTTCAACTAGCAAATTCACAATCACTAACACTTAATGTTCTGCTTTGACCAAAATGTTCTGCCAATCAACCTGATTTTCTCTAACAAGGGCAATTTTCCACTCAACCTCTTGCTAAAAACTAAGTTCACTCCCTCCAGACTCCTCCCACAACCAACCCTTTGCTTATAATACAAAAACACCATAAAGCATGCAATACTCAAACACAGACAAGAACGCCCCCCCCCCCCCCCCCCTCCCCCAAACAAAAAAAAAAAAGCAATACTCAAAACACAAATCAGAATTAAAAAAGGTGGAATTTTTCATTGCCCAAAAATAGAAAACTGCCATTTTCTGCGACAAAGTCAACTAGATATAAAATGTTCAGAAAGTATTCATCCTGCCTCTTCCAAAGTAACAAGCTTTTTCAAGAATCTTAAACATCCTTTGGCCTTATTCGCCAAATATAGATCAAATTATATCTCCTAGTGATAACAAATCAAGAACTGCATGTAGAAAATATAAGCACTTAGCACTTATAGTTACTCGCACCCACACAAACAAACAACTGAGGGTGTAAATCTACATACCTGAGAAGAAGAGCTGTTTTCACAGGGCAATGGAGCCTTCTCAAGAGAACAATTATCAGTAAAAGAAAAAGAGGGAGCAGAACCGCAGGTGGGATAGCTGGAAAGATCTGCAGAAAAGATGCTGAATCCACAGAAAAGTACAATTACAAGGAGAATCGTTACTATCAACTGAATCCATATCAGCCATGGTACTCTAAAGCTTTCGATTACTAGTTCCTCATTTAAGTCAAACATATATGACGAATAAAAAGCCAGAAATGGACAAAAGGGAAAGAAGCAAAACTGGGTGTGGGTTGTTTCACAAGAACAATGAGCAACTTGGTGATAATTTGGAGTACAGCTCAGAATACTTTTGGCAACTCAGAAATAATGAGGTGCCTTTGGTACCGTTGTTGATTCAGATTAGATTGTTTAAGAAAACAAACAAAACGAGAAAAAAAACAAACCGACAAGAAAACGGTGCTTCAAAGCCAAGTCACATCCATTAAAAAAAAAAGTTTACTACCTTTTGCCCTGATTGGTAATTTTCAATACCTCCTTAATATTTAAAATACATTCTTAACTCTCTGAAGTTTAAATTAAGAGATAAAACATCATTACATAAAACTAACAAAAATTGTAAAACACAATAATACCCTTACACTATTCTCTTCTTCCTCCTCAACCTTTAAACCCCCTCCGGCCCCAATCGCCACCCTTCTGCCGCTAGCAACCTTCAACCAGTTTTCTCCTCATCATTCAAGTGCATTACAGCCACCCCATCCAAGCAGCTGCAAGACCCACATAGTTTCTTCTTCTCGATTACTTTCTCCCTCTGACCGCCATTCCATCCGTTAGCCACCTCTTGCAAACTTCGCCCAACTCCACTCCTTCCTTTCCCCACCACCCTATTCCTCCGCTACAACCCCCTCCCCCCAGTTCCCCCTCTTTCTTCTCCTCCACCACTGTCCTGCGCTGCTGCTGCTACCCCCTAAATGGGTATTCTGCATAAGCTTCCAATTTTTTTCCCAAGTTAAGTGTTACAAATATATCAAACAGAAAATTGAATCAATCACCTCCAGCAATCCCTCTAAGTTTGTGAAGTCGTCGATAAAGCAGCATTTGCCCTCCTTCAAACCCTCTCCTAACTCCTGGACCAGACCTTGATTTCAGTTGAATGTTCACACTGTAGCGTCCCGCCCGGAACTAGGGTTTTGGTACAGTGTATCCACTGTACTCTACTACGAATAGTACAAAGCGTCGATGTCATACATATGCATGTTGACATGAATCGTAATCGATATAGCGGAAGCGAAATAAAGATAAACTTACGACATGCATAATAATACAAATCGCCCAGGTGCATACAAATCATAAAATACAATGTCTCAAGATAGTCTAAGTATTTCACAATAAAATAAAGCTAAACACATCAAATACATAGCTCCGGCCTACATCTCCGCTCACGGGTACTCTAGCCGGAGGTGATCCGAAAAAGGAAAACGCCGTCTAAGCCTTACACAGCTGTAGTGACAGAATCAACTTTTGCATAAATTTGCACAACTTAAACAACGTTAGAGACCCCGAAGCTATTGCTCCAGTAAAAATATTCCGACGTTGAAGTCAATTGTAGTTTAGTCATGTTTGTATACTGGAAAAATAGAGAAATCCGTCTCATTTTATTTTTGGTGGCTTAGTTTTTTTTAATGTGTTCCAATCTAGTCCTCTCTTCTTGCCCCGTTGGCTGATTCTGTATGCACGATCGCCATGTGACGTCATGTGTCGTGTTGTATGGATAAGTTGCTTGCTGACATGTGTATGTTCTGGCAAGTGCCAGATTGGTCAAGCCGAGCAGAGGCGCCTACGAGCTTGTAAGTGTGCCTGAGTAGCAAATTGAAGGCGGCAGACTTAAGGCCGACTCGCAGTGAGTGGTCGAGGTGCATGTTAGTGTCGTGGTGCTAGATGATTGAACTAACCATGTATGGCTTTGTCTAGTGGGTCGCAGTTAATAACTCGATGTCAAGAACCGACGTTAAAGACCCGAAAAATAGCACTCCATTCACCTCCTACTGAGCATTTCTCACAGACCTATCAGATTTTATCTATATATACCAACACAATATTCATACATACCCAACATCCAAACTAATTTTCTACACTTCTTTTCATCAAAACCAACATGTAAACTAAAACGTGTCTTTTCTTTCTTAAAGAGAAAGCTCCTTGTATACATGTGTTAGAGACTTTAAATACAATGAGTATCATTATCAAACATATTATTTGATCAGATCTACTCCATATGAACAGAGAGATACAACACCAGCTTAGTAAGTATTCTATCTTTAGGCTATCCTTTCCATTTTTATTTATTTTTGATATTTGGTGTAAGACTACACACATAGCAATAGGCTTCAAAAGCATAGCCCAATTATTTACAAACAAGAAGATTATACAATGCCTGTTACGACACCTTATCATCATCATGTAGATCGTTCGTTTAGTCGGCTCGTAATGTATAATATGATTTGATCGATCATGATATAACAGTTAAAAGACTAACTGCATGTAAGTTTCCATTATACTTCAGATATCATCAGACCAGTCACTGATTTCGGTCTCGTAGAATAAACCATCCACGATTTGATCGATCAAGGAATCAATGAAGGCGTTGCACCTAACAGTAAAGATTCCGCCTACTTTGTTACGGGCACTTGAGAACCAAGCAAAAATGGCAGCACAAGTGATGGCTCCAGCGCATGCCCCTGCAGCTTCAGCAATGCCTTGTAAATCCATCTTATGGAATAGAGAATTTCCGGTCACAACTTCTGTTGTAACAGTGGCTGCAAAAACAATCTGTATAGGGAGATACAAAGGAGTCCATGTCAGAAAAAATATGTGGTTTATACGAAAAATAATTTGCTACATGATTTTAGTATGCACAAATTTAAGAATGTAGCAGTTATTCCTTATCTATAAAGACAAAGATAAATATGCACACACACTAAATTTATACACAAACCATATGGCTGATGTGGTAATTCCTTGTCTAATCACATTGGATAGCATAACAAGTGTAGCACAATAGAACTGTCGTTGAGTAATAATTTTATATTTCTCTCTTAATAATCACATTTACGCTGCAAACTTTACCAAATAAAAAATTACTTCTCTTAAGTTCATTTTTATTTCAAAGGGTATCATTTTTCATTATATAATAATAATGCTAATTTTGATGTCTAGACCGGTAAGATTGTTGTTTTATAACATTGAGGTCACGAGTTCGAGCCACGGAGACCGCCTCTTGTACAAAGTGTATGGTAAGGCTGCATACATCAGATTGCGAAGTGATCCAGCCCCTCCTCAGACCCTGTAGGGTAAGACTACACACATCAGATTGCCCCTCTCCAGACCCACCCTGTAGGGTAAGACTACGCACATCAGATTGCCCCTCTCCAGACCCTGTAGGGTAAGACTGCAGACATCAGATTGCAAAGTGATACGGCCGCTCCTCAAACTCTGCGCACATGCGAAGGAAACATTTTTTTTCAATATGTCTTCCGCCCATCACAACTAATCTCACAAGTCTTTAAGTTACTCACCACGTAAACCTTTATTCACTCCTTGGGAGAGAGACAAACTCGATACCTCTTGTCATACTTTAGGGTTTTCATCCGACAAACAATATATCAGGTTATAACACTATTTGAGATAATATCTTTGGTAACTTCTGAAAATTCATTTAAGATTGGGAATCTCCTTGCTAAAATTTGTGAGATTTTGGTTTTAAACATATTTGTTTTTTGAAGGTTGTTCATTATACATCATTGATGTCGAAAAAAACTCATATTCGAACAGGAACAAAAATCCAAAAACAAGAAAAATTTCCCATAAAACGCGAAAACCCTATTTGAGATCCCATCTACGAGCGGAAATGGACTTGGAAAAAAAAAGGTTCATATATCTTCAGATCATATGGCACACCACTAAGCAAATGAAAAGTATATATACAATCTGTGTCAGATTAAGTGGCAAGCTAAAGGGGAACAAGCACTGAGTTATGAGTGCATACTGTTTTTGTAATTTATGGCCAATGTCTCATATATGAACAATGATTTCAAATACAGGTTAATCATAAAGCGAGAGAGCGTTTGGTTTTTCTAGGATGATAATGTAAAAGTTAACATTTATTTCATACTTATTACTATTCTACAAAGTCGTACACCTCGTACAGATCAATATATACACATATGTATATGCATACGAGTATATACATGTGTTTCTCAACATGTACACAGACGTCTATGCGTACTTGTATATAAATGTGTTTGTATATGTATGTATAAATGAGAAAGAGGAAGAAACTGAGTTCATACCATGGCAAGACGACCAGAGATGATCTCAAAATCGTGACTTTTCTTGGAGCTCTCAATATAATCCGACAAAGTAGCAAAAAACCTCGACACTTCATCTTCACCTTCACCACCACCACCAAAAGTTTTACCTTTAATCACCGCAGCACGATCAGAACCGTAAGTCCTAAGCGTACAAAGCCTCGGTTGCAGCACAATCTTCCCCTTCTCCGAACTCGCCGTCGCTGACGACGCCTCAGGCTGGTCGGCGACCCTCAGCTTCGGGATAGACGGTAACTTCGGCCCCTGTTCGACCTTCTGAAT
Organism: Eustoma russellianum; assembly: GCA_036186865.1. Taxonomy (NCBI): domain Eukaryota; kingdom Viridiplantae; phylum Streptophyta; class Magnoliopsida; order Gentianales; family Gentianaceae; genus Eustoma; species Eustoma russellianum. Next base: position 4,657,519 of record AP025051.1, read on the forward strand.
CGCAGGGGATTGGGACTTTAGCTCGCAAAACAACGGCTTGATTATGGCCATCAAAGACAAAAGGGAATCTGGGATTTGATTCAGTTATGGTTGTGATTTCTTTTCTGCTTTTTCGTTGAGGAATATGAGCTTTTGTTTGGCGGAGTGGGGGTGGTTTCACTTTTCATTGGAAAGTTGGGCAGATGAGAGGCAGGGAAGTATGGTTGGTGGGAGTTTTGGTGGCTGTGGAGTGGGTAGACGTGGCAGAAGTATTGAACGTTGATGTTGCTTTCAGTTTTCAGCTGAGTTTTTCGGGGTAAAGGTTAAGTTGTGTCACTCAATAAATGGAGTGTTTTTTTCGGGGAAATTAGATCTTTATTCAATATATCAAAGATTGCAAGATACAATATTCAGCTAACTACGATACGTCACTAGTATGTACATTCGTGTTATGCCTAGGCAGATTTACAAATGTTTGAAGGCCTACTCGTCTCACTACCTCATCACGTACATGAACATACGATGGTAAACAATCTATGCAGCCGTGAATGAGCTGATTGCGTCAGTACCAGATACTGCTTGCGCATTCTCGGAAGATGTACTTCCATTCAAGATGGATATGAGATTGTTGCCACGAGTTGCGGAGATTCAAAAATACCCAATCAAACGGATGTGACGGTCGTTGGAATTCTAGAGTAACATCGAACCGCAGGAGAGATGCCCAAAGGTTTTTTGCCCAATAACAATCGCGGAGGACATGCAACGTAGTCTCACCAATACGTCCACACACGCCACAACATAAACTTACATCCACATGTTTGAGCCGAAGGAAGGATGCCGTAGGAAGTGCATTTTGGCAAACTTGCCAGAGAAATAAATTAAGTCTGGAAGGTCCTTTCATAGCCCAAATGAGTTTCCATTCCCTGGATGATGGTATGCTAGGATCAGTGGTGATAACAACATACGCACTAGAGACTGAATATTTACCCGATGCTGAATACTTCCACACAGCGCCCGCTGTCTGATCGTCTGAGAGTGTATTAGAAGTCTCCAAACCCACTTTAAGAAGAGGGACCGTAGTACGAATATGACAACAGATAGTTGAGCAATTACGAGAACGATTATCAGCCAATAAACTACCATACTTATGAGTAAGAACACTAACCCACAGCGCAGTCGGTTTAGTGAGGATGTGCCAGCCCAGCTTAGCTAATAATGCCATATTCATTAGTCTGAGTCGCTTGATGCCTAGACCGCCCATGTGTTTCGGTTTGCACACTGTATGCCATGAGCACCAATGGATTCGGCGAGTACCATCTACTCCACCCCAGAAAAAACTTCGACACAATTTCTCAATCTCAGTGAGGAGGCAGATAGGTAGCTGTGTGGTTTGCATAGCATATGATGGCATAAGTGATAACACACTTTGGATCAAAATTCTTCTTGCAGCTAAGGACATTGTCTTGGATTTCCAAGTATTTAAGCGTGTACGTACCTTGTCAACAATGAAACCGTACGTACGTCTCCCTGTCCGCCCATGTATCAGTGGCATTCCAAGATAGTTACCAAAGTCAGTAGTAAGCATGTAACCCTGAGCAGTGAAGGAAGTTGGGTTAAAGATACCACGAATATTCCGCGAAATAAGCACTAGTGATTTATGCAGGCTAATATTTTGCCTCGTTTCTAGGCAAAATTCTCGTAGAATTTGGTCCATAGCGACTGCATAGTGTTCCTGGGCCTCCCCAAAGATTAATAGATTATCTGCGAAAAAAGGTGAGAGATTTGTGGTCCGCTCTAGCATAGCTTGTGATGTCGTTAGAATATACTCTAGCATAGCTTGTGATGTCGTTAGAATATATTGGGTATGATTGTTATTGTTGTAATGTTTTAACAATAACTATGATGTATCTTAATACCTTTCAAAACTAATAAAAAATTAACATGTAAGAGACAATCGTATGTCATTCAGGTGATTATGTGAAAAAAGCACTAGATATATTCCCCCACGTGTCATTCTTTTATTAGTTATAGAATAATTAATATTATATCATCTTGTTCAATAAAACAGAATAGTTTTGTTTCACATAAAAAAGCACGGTAGTATAGTTTCAAATAATTACAGAAACACGCACAGTTGTTTTATTGTTGTTAGTCCGAAGATCTTATTTACGGAGACAACTTGTGTGAGTCACTGTGTAAGTACTCACCCAACCTAAGAGGCTGCTGAGTTACTGAGTTGCATACTCCATAATGCTCCTTAGGACTGGAGCCGTAGGAGTCCTCAGAAATAGTTATTTGCGTAAAACACTAAGGGGTGTTTGGTTAGGGGTTTCCAATTAAGGGTATGTGTTTGAAGGAATCCAAACCTATAAAAGTCGTTTGTTTGGAAAATGGGGGTATGAGTTTCGGATTAATATTCAAATATTTGGTAATGTATATCATTTTTTGATGTATGGCCGGTCCACGTCGGTCAACGCCACCGTCCACCGCCGGCCGCCGCCGACCTGTCACTATTCCGGCCGGTCAAATTTTTTCGATCAATTTTTCGGCCACCCACCTTTAATACACATTTCAATTCCGATACATTCCAAACAACATCAATGTCAATCATACTCACTTCCACTTCAATACCAAACAACTATTACTTTTACGCCCAAACCATATACTCTAAGCTCATACTCTTTCATACCCATTCCGATTCTGATTCCGATACCTGAACCAAATGCCAACTAAGCTTCTCGGAGGCTGACCTAAGCCTCAACAGTTCTATAAATGATACTCTCTATATTAGGGGATAGGATCACTTCACCGCAAGGGGGGTACGGTGAAGCGTGACCGCGCGACACGTGGCAGTAAGAAGGGGTGGTGAGGTTAGATGAGGGTCACCCTCATCTAGACTCATCACCCTTCCTTGGTGCCACGTGTCGTGTGGTTACAAAGGGATGGAGAAAGTTGGAATGAGGAGATCCCAATCCCTAGAGCAAAGCATGGTTCGGGCGTCAACACAAAGTTGATAACTTTAACGTCCCTTTCAAACTATCATTTGATCCATTCTTTTTATAGATATAGTCGAATTGGTATGCTACCAATTATCTCCATCCTACAATAAGATATACATTTTTCCTTTTAAATAAAAAAGCCTTTGTTTGGAAGTATTTATCACTCTGCAAACCCAATTGTATATTTATTCACATTTTTGTGTTTAGTTTAATAAGTGTTAAGACATCTCATTTATCATGTCAATTTCAAAAGATAAAAAATAGGGATAATTATCTTTTGCACCCCTAGTGTTTGGCATAATTGCCAATACCTCCCTTAATGTTTAAAAATACACTCTTACCTCCCCTGATGTTTTAAAAATATACTCTTACCTCCTTGATTGAATTTAAAAAATGATATTAATAAAAATATATTCGAACTACCTGTTTTGCCCCTACCCTCTTGTCTTCTTTCTTTGCCCGAGCCCCTCTCCCTTGCCTGCCCCCACCAGCTTTGGTATTGAATACCAGTATGAAGAAGAGCTCAATTTTTATCCAGTATAATGTATATTTGGGTCCAAGAAAAAATGTGAACAACCCATGTATTCTTAGACGATCATGAGTCATACGTGCTCAAAGACTTCAACCACTTATTTCATAGAGGGACGTTTTCTAGGCTCTGATTCTAGGTATCCAAGAGTGAGCTGAGCAACCTAGAAGGCTGCCTTTGAAGAGTGTTGACCTTTAATCTAAAGATCGATCACATGCTTCAATCGTCTTTTGTGATAAAGTATGGGTTTTTTCCATTCAATCACGTTTCAACCAGCAAAAAGAGGGGAAAAAAGAAAGTACAGCATGAAGTGTGATTCCTTTTCGCTCAATTTCAACGGCGGCGGTTTCTTCATGGAATGTTTTTATTTCAACTCCATTTAACTTAGTCCAGATTTGGACGGAAAGGTTTCCTTTTCTGCAACCAAATCCAATTAATATTAAGGTAGATGACCGAGCTTTTGCAAGATGGCATGATTTAAAGAGAAATGAATTTGTCTCGACTAAACTGGAAGACGATATCGAGGAACATTGCTTGAACGCTCCATGGACAACAGTCGAAGGTTCCTCCGACGCTCTTGTGGGAATCTAGGAGGGGATTGACAAGGTTCCTGGAGCTTGGGCCAACAAGAAGATTGGCAGATTGCCAGATTTGGGGAGTGGTGATGTAATTATAGAAGGAGATGATGAGAAGATGGATGAGGTAGTTATTTGAGGTAAATCTGAGCCGGAGAATGATAAGGGGCCATGATGGTGGTGGTGATGATGCGGAGAAAGTTAGGCCATAGGAAGAAGATGACGGGCAGAGGAAGAAGAAGAAGTTAAGGGCAAAATGGCCAATTCATATTATATATATATTTAGATAACATTTTTTAATGAAATCAAGGGGTGTAAGGTTATATTTTTCAAACATCAGGGGGATAAAGGTGTATTTTTAAACATTAGGGGGGTTATTGGCGATTATGCCAAATACTAAGGGGGCAAAAGGTAATTACCCCATTAATATTGATAAAAATTAATTAAAATTTTTACTCTTATTTTTTTAAAAATAATAAACCAATTTCATGTCTCGTAATTTAACCAACTTGCCTGCTTCTGATAACGCCTGACTTCAGCTTCTGCCATAGTGCCGCGACTTTCACTCCTCACTCTCCCTTTGCTCTTACTCGAACTCAGCTACCCAAATTCCGATTCCCAAAGTCCCAATTCTCCACCGTCGCCACCCTTCTCAGCTCGCTGCACTGCCGCATTTAGCTACCGAATGGCAGTGCCGTTGACTTCTTCATCACATCTTTCAACATCTCTATCATCAGCCACCGTTTCCATCTCCTCTGCTCCTGTCACCTCAATTCGCTTTGCTCCCGGTTTCATCGCAAAACCGAGACATGCATTCTCGAAATTGAGAGCAGGAAATAGCGCCGTCGTCGGCGAAGATTTGCCGGTTGATTATGAGGAATGGCTACCGAAGCCGTCGGATTCATGTCGGCGAAGAGCTGGGGTGCTACTCCATCCGACGTCTTTTCCTGGACCATACGGCATTGGTGATCTAGGTCAACAGGCCTTCCGCTTCCTTGACTGGCTTCACGAGGCTGGTTGCTCGCTTTGGCAGGTTCTTTTCCTTCAAGCCTTTTGCCTCAACCTCTAAAAAATGAGGTGTGTGCACTTTTTTTTTCCCTTTCTGCCGTTCTTTAGAATTCGATTAATAAAAGTCAACATGTTAGTAACTGTTTAATATTATACGGACCTAAGCAAATCTTTTGAGTGACGAATGAAAATGAGCTCACTCTCTGTCTATTTTCCGTTGGTTTCATGAGTGAGGATCCCACCATTGTGTGGGAATATGATTGAGAGATTTTATGCAAACATGGGTTCCCCGATGCTAGCGAAGATCATCAGTGCATAAGCCACTAATGGTTTTTATACTTCCTTCAGAAATTGGACCTGACGACGCTACTATTGGCCTGATGTAGTAACATCCAATTCCAATGTCAACTTTCTAGACTTTGTCCTCTCAAAACCTGAATTTGTTAACTCAAGTTGACTTAAGTGTTTTAGTCCCGCAGTTATATACCATGCCCTTCTTTTTTTCTTTTCGATGTAGGATGGAGTATTATATTTTTGGTTCATTTAAGCAAAATTATGAGTGATGGATGCAACGGTGCCCATTCTCTGTTTCCTAATTTTGGTTGCATAAGTGAGGATCCTAATATTGTGTGGGAATACGATTGAGTGCTTTTCTGTAAACTTGAGGTTTGAGGTACCTATTGGTAATACTCGTCACTGGTGGCATTTTACAATAATATATCATGATAATCTGATTTTAGTGACGTGGTTGACTTCTATTCTGTACAATATAGCTTTTTTATTTTCTTTTATTGTTACTGGTTTCCTGCTACTTTGACTCGGCTGGTGCTTCCTGAAATTGTTACAAGGATTGTGGCACTGTCGCGTCTTGATAGGAAGTAGATCAAGGCAGTGCTAAACCATTAGATTCTATGAAGATCAAGGCAGTGCTAAACTATTAGATTCTATGATTTAGTGCCTTCTGCTCAATATAATCTCTGTGTGTGCAGGTTCTTCCTCTTGTCCCCCCTGGGAGGAGAGCTAATGAAGAGGGCTCTCCTTATTCTGGCCAGGTATTTCTTGTGTCATAATGTGCGTTATTGCGATTTAAAAGTATGTACTAGTCTCGTTCGTGCTACTTTACTCTCTATACAGGTGGCTATTCTATTATAATGTTAAAGCTGGAGCTCATGTATTTCTTGTGCCATAATGTTTGTTTGTTGGTTGTTTGTTGGTTAGTCTATGAGAAAATATTGTTGCCTCACAAGGAAGGGCGTATGTTAATTAGTTTGACTTATTATGACTCGCGGCTTCTTTGTGATAGGAAGGTACCTCTAAAGGTTAAAGAGAAATTTTACAAGGCGACAGTAAGACCCGTGCAACGCATCTAATATTGGACAGTCAATTATGAGCACGAGCAAAGAATGTGAGTGGTGGAAATGAGAGTGTTAAGATGGATGTATGAACATACAAGGAAATATAAAAATAAGAAATATGTATATAAATCGAAATGTTAGGGTGACTCCTATAGATAAGAAGATTAAGGAGTCTAGGTTAAGATGGTATAGACATATGCAAAACCGTCCTACAGATGCACCTGCTAGGTGATGCGAGATAATGAATGAAATGCATGTCAAACGTGTGAGATGGAGACAAAAGAAGATATGGGAAGAGATAGTAAGGAAGGATGTGACTTGTATGACAATTAAGATGCATATGATCAGTGATGAAGCACAGTGGAGACAGTTGATTCACGATGTCGTGTATAAGATTTAAGTAAGAATTTGAGATACTTATGCCTTAATCATGGTTGAGATGATATGATAGTTTTGAAAGATGTGTATTTTAAAGGCACATATTATGCATTAGGTATTACGAGACACTTATTGAGGTAGGATTTAGGCTACGACTCAAAAAGAAAAGCAAAAGCAAAACAATAAATAAATAAAACAAATAAAGCGCAAGAGAAATGATTGGTCCGTATAGCCGACATAATGGGAAAATGCTTGAGTGTTGTTGTTGATGACTCACCTCGTTAATAGCTTAAGCTTTTGAATGAGTTGGCAACTTATCATGCTTATATACATTATGGCATCTGTTCACGGTAAGATTCTACATCCCTCTGTATTTTAGTGCTTTTTCTCCTGCATGGATGATTGATTATTTTAGCTAACTCCATAGTGTTAGAATATGCCAACATTAACTGTTGGCTTGGGTTTGAAAACTTGCCTATTGTTTTTGTTTTTGTTTGGTGGGGGCAAGGGAGGGGGAAGTGCTGGTAGCTGTATGAAGCTTATGTTATTATATCTATGCAGGATTTACTTTTCTTTTGGTGATAACGAGTATACACCCTTTTTCGATAGTTTCCTTCTATTTATCTGTCTAATGGATATGCTTCTGAAAGAAACACTTTGTATTGATTCCCTTAGGATGCAAACTGTGGCAATACCCTTTTGATTTCTCTTGAAGAGCTAGTGGAAGATGGACTTTTGATGACAGAAGAGCTTCCAGAACCACTGTAAGTCTGTAAAACCACCCCTACCATGTGAGGAGAAAGCATTGGCTTATGCTCTGGTTGTCGGCTTCTTATATATCTCATTTTGCAGTGAGATGGAACGTGTGAACTTCTCAACTGTTGCTGAAATAAAAGACCCACTTATTCAGAAGGTGGAACTTAAGAGATTATTTACGTTCTCATGGTTTATGTATGATAGACTAATGTAGCTCATAAAACTGCTTTGGTATCGGAAATAAAAAAATGCTGTTTATATCACACAAAAAAAGCTGGTAACGGAAAGGGGGCTTTAGAACATTGGCTTACCGAAAGTATTTTGTGATTTGAGATCTGCTTTCAGCCTCGAGTGGAGCGGAAAGGAATGAAAAAGGGGCAAAGAGCGGCAGCAAAAGGACTGTAAATTGCTTAGTGTGAGTTACTGAAGCCACTGGGTTTGAAATGTGATTGGTAGCAGGGATTTAAGGGGACAGATAATATTGAAAAGCTTCTGGATGAATTCACTCACTCTCTTGCATATGATTTGGAACCTACTGTAGTATTAAGACTGAATATTAGCATATGACTAGCCAAAATGGAGCCCATCTTAAATCTTGCAGGTTATGGTTGCCACTTAAGATGGAAACTAGCGTGTAAATACTTGGGTATATTGAAAATTTTTGCTGATTTAATTGTAAGATATCTTATCATTGTTTTGCAACCTACAAAACTTTGACTGGGAGGTGTAAGGGGCTTGAAGTATATCATCTGGACTCGGACTGGGTTAGTATGAGTCTTCTGAACAACAATAATTAATGGTAAGTAGCCACTACACTAACAGATCAGACTGACCTCCGAAATTGTCCAGAACATTGGTTTCTCTTTATCTACTCCATATCATAGTGTAGCTTCTACAAGCACCTAATTGCATCTCAGATATACCTACTAGCTTCATGGTCGTCAAAATCCTTATGTTTTCAGATCATTGACTTGTAGAATCATGTTAGAGACTTCTAGTAATCTTATTTCAATTTAGATTAAAGGTGTGGCATGCTGGCCCTTTCTTTGTGCTTGTTCCCTATAAAAGTCACTAATTCTGGAAATTGGAACTGTTAGTTCATTATCTCGTTTGGGGTCTGAGGTAGCATATGGTGGGTTTTTTTTGTATTTTTTTTTTGTGGCATTAATTGTTCCTTACAGTTTCTTATCAGATGAGTTTTCCTTAATTTGTAAATGATAAAAGACTTGATTGCCTCTGAATTCATTCTAGGATTTTCCATATTGTTGTTCTATCCTTATTATTATCACTCTAGAAAATCAAAACCAGGTATTTACTTTAACATTAGCAGGCTGCGGAAAGGCTCATTATGAGTAAAGGGGAACTCAAAAGTCAGTTTGAACATTTCCGTGCGGATACGGAAATTAAAAGTGAGTTATGTTCTGTATTCTATTCTTTTGCGGTGAAGAAAGGAGGCATTAAAAATTTAATTGAACATCTAATGTGTTGAGGTTTTTTTTCATGCATTGTAGGTTGGCTTGAAGACGCTGCATATTTTGCTGCCATTGACAGTCATTTAAATACTTCGAATTGGTATGATTGGCCAGACCCTCTGAAAAATCGTCACCTTTCTGCGTTGGAAGAAATTTATCACATCAATAAGGATTTTGTAAGATTTCTTTTCATTCTTATAATATATTTAATTGATTCTTGATTTTAAGTTCTTTGCCATGTTGAACCTCTTCTGCAGATTGACATATTTGTTGCTCAACAATTCTTATTTCAAAGGCAATGGCAGAAGATTCGTGATTACGCCCAGAAGAAAGAAATCAGTATTATGGGAGACATGCCCATTTATGTTGGTTATCATAGTGCAGATGTTTGGGCAAATAAGAAACATTTTTTGCTGGTGAGTAGATCTTGAGGAGGGTTTGAATTATGTCTTCAGTGGAAAGTTTCTATGGCCTCATGTATCTGCTTCTCATTTCTTTTGTACATCATGGCAGGACAAGAAAAGTTTTCCTCTTCTAGTAAGTGGTGTTCCACCAGATGCTTTCAGTGAAACTGGTCAACTCTGGGGCAGGTTAAACAGTTGTCTACCTGGAAGATGTGTTGTTTATTTTGCCTTTGTTGTCGTTTAAACATATTCCCATGATCTTCTAGTGAAGTGCAACTACTTCATGCTTGCTGAGAACTTTTGGTCCATGCTTTAGTGTCTAGTAATTATGCCATTTACCATTTCGTAAGGAGCATAATCATATAGGTTTCTGGCCAGTAAACTTGTAAGAGCTTCTGTTCGTTTGAAAAAATAAAATCTACAAGTTCTGACAATAGATATTTATGGTGGTATCCCTTTGTATTTTGCAATTGATGCCACTCTCTCTCTCTCTGTATACACATACACATACATACACACACAGAGACACAGGGACACACACACACACACAGACACAGACACACACAGAGAGAGAGAGGGAGAGAGAAAGTGAGACACAAACACAAACACACATGCCTCTCGTGATCCATCCAAACTGCTGACTGCATGTCTTTTCCGAACTACCATTTATCTTTTCTTTATGGTAGTTTAACTATCAATGCCAGCGGGGAAACTTGAACTCTTACAAGCTTCTCAGCAGCAATCACCTCCGAACACCTGTGGCCATATATTAGCAAACTATGGATAAAAATGGCGAAACATGCTTTACAGTCAAAACTTCTCTTGCCCGTCAATTATGGATACAAATACCAAGTCAGCTGCTAATGTTTGTGACACTCATCCTAAAGTTTTCTTCCACCTTTGTCTTTGGTCCATCCCTTTTATTTATTAATTTATAAGTTTATCATAACACTAAAACATCTAGAGATAATCGGGTTTTAGAAATGACGTCTCCCAAGTTATATAACTACGTTGGAAATGTTAAGTTAGAATTCACTTATAGTTTGCCATATACTAAATTTATACTTAATTCTGTGTCTTGAAAGCCCCCTATATGATTGGAAAGCCATGGAAGAGGATGGTTATTCATGGTGGATACGTCGCATAAGACGTGCACAAAATCTGTTTGATGAATTTAGAATCGACCACTTTAGAGGGTTTGCTGGATTTTGGGCTGTTCCTTCTGGTGAGTTCACTTCCCATTTCCTTGGATACTGTGAATTTCATTCACATTTGTGAATGACAGTTCACCATATTATTGCATCATTCAGAAGCAAAGGTAGCACTGGTAGGACGGTGGAAGGTCAGCTTCTGTTGCTTTTGGTGATCAAACTTTTTGGTCTATAAAATGGCTTGTGAGGAGTTATTATTGCCAGTAGGTAGGGCCTGGAAAGTCTCTTTTTGATGCCATCTTCAGAGCTGTTGGAAGGATCAACATCACCGCAGAAGATTTGGTAGGTTTCTTGAATTGACCTGAAGTTTTAGGAAAATAACCTTGTCCATAATATTTTTCCCTTTTTAATGTAAGATGGGATTTGTATGGACTGTAGTATCTGGTCTCTTACTTGGTGGAGTTACATGTGAGATTGACAAGCGAGTTGCAATATAGTGAAAGATACGCTGTCCTCAAATCGTTGGTTTTTGTTATTTATTTTCATTTTCCGTTTTTACAAAATTGAAAAGCAGTAGGCATTGTTCAATTTGGATATCAGAAATTAGTCTATTTGAAATCGAGAGGCCACTTGACGCAGTTGTAAAACCTCTAGCCATATGACGTAGGGCTGTATGCATTAGTCCTGAAGTGGTCTCTCTTGCCTTGACCCTGAAGATGTGAAAAACTTTGATGCATGATCCCTGGTTATGATAAATTGTCATGCTGACTATGGCATAAGTTTTCCTATTTACTAGTAAATCACTCTTTTCATTTATAGCATCTCACTTTACATCAGCATGCCCCTTGACTCTTACTGCTCTTTTCTCGCATCTCTTCTGTTCTTAAATGGTAGGGGGTTATAACTGAGGATGTGGTTGAGCTCAGAAAGTCAATTGGTGCACCGGGAATGGCTGTTCTCCAGTTTGGTATCATTATTAATTAATTTATTTTTGCAGTTTAATATTGGCTTTCGATGAACTTTCCTTTTCTATATTGGTATCGTAATCATAGCATATACTTATTTATTTATTTTAAGGTTTTGGAAGTGATGCGGAAAATCCTCATCTGCCTCACATGCATGAGCTCAACCAAGTGGTGTACACTGGAACACATGATAATGACACGGTATTCTCCTGGTCTAGTCTTCAATCAAGTATATCTTTACAAAATATAAATTTAGGAAAATTACGGTAAGTGGGTAGCTTCATTCGTAAGCTACTTCCCACATCTCAGAGTTTGTCTCCTTCCCGCCTCATGTAAAAGGTCACATCTAAGGAGAAAGCCTGGAAGCTGCCTAAATGCTCCAGTTGCTTGTATAAGTTCTTTGATTCTTTTGACTTTCAGAGGCCCTCTCTGTGTAATTCTTCTTGTACCGGAAATTAATAGAGGCTTCTGCTCATTTTCAGATTCAAGGCTGGTGGGATGTTTTGCCGCAAGAAGAGAAACATAATGTAAGAGCAAACTGTTCCCTGATGCTGCTTGTGCCAACTATTCTGTAGCAATTGCATCTCTCTTTTGGGAGCTGCTCAGTCTTCCAACTACCGGGACTCCTCTCATTCTCTCACTTGAGGTGGTTTTGATCGTGTTTTTACGTTTTCTGATATTACATTTGTTAACTTGTCTATCAGGTTCTGAAGTATCTTGCTAGCAACGAGGACGATGAGATCCAATGGGTTCTTATCCGAGCTGCATTTTCTTCAGTGGCTCAAACTGCTATAATACCCATGCAGGATATTCTTGGTTTGGGCAGTTCGGCAAGAATGAATGTTCCAGCAACTCAGGTAACTCCGCTGCATATTCTCCAAAATAGAAAGTACCGCGGAAGTAGTTGAAGAGCAAAAAAACTGCACACTTACTGAAAGTTGCTTTGACAAAAATATAGTGGTTTAAGCTACAGTTGACTCCCGAATCAGCTCTTTTCCTCCTCACTTTCCTCCAGGTGTAGACATATCTGATATTAGACATAACATCCTGGTCTTCGTTGTTGGCTCCTCTTTTCTGCCGCTGGAGATATCTCGAGTTGCTTTCCAGAATAATCAACATACTGTGGCAGCCAAAACTCCTTTTCGAATCTAGATATCCAATTCAGAACATTTTTCCGCTGCTTAGATACGGCCTGACACATCACCCTTCCAGATTCTTCTTTGAATAAGCACACGTAAAGAATGTGTGGTTTAGTCCCCGAAGGTGGCAGTACAATAAGCACTGATTGACATTATAACATTCCAGTAACTTATCCTGTGTGCTGAGACGGTCATAGCTTGCATGCCATAAAATCACAGCATATCAATGCAGTATGCACATATTTCTCTGGCTGAACTAGGCTGCCGAGGAACTTAAAAGCGGCCGAGGGAATCAACTGCACTAGCCATATTAAGGCACCTACTGTGTAAACTTGAAATGTACGTTGGCTATAGTTGTAAGATAGACTGAAACCAATAAGCTTGATCTGAAGCATCAATAACATTTCATCTGTTGAATAGCATCTTGGTGATGCTCTTTTGCCTCTTCTCTTAGTCCTAATTGTGAATGTATTGAATCCTCTGTTGTGCAAAGCAATATGTTAGTTTCTGAAATTATGGCCAAAAATGGGAAAATGAAGGGGGGAAAGAAGAAAGAAAGATCCTAAAAGGTAGGTCAATATGGGAATTGAATAGCAAGCAAACTGGTGAATGATGTGATCCATATCTCTTTTGTTTTGCTAATAGTCCATGGACCAAGCTTCTTATAGCTTGGCTCAGTTATATAAAGAATGTGAAAGTTTTCAAAGGTTGGCATTAGATTCTAGATAGGTTTCTTTAACCAATTATATTTTGAACAATCTTTGCTTTCTATTGCTCTCTGATGGCAACCCTCTTTTGTAATGGTTTTGACTTGTATATGGAAATTTAACTTTAAAAAAAAGGAACGGAAAGGTAAGCATGTCAAAGAAATTTCCACTTGTGGCGACAGCATTTGTATCATGTTTCTTTCTTTCTTTCGGTTTGAATTGTGCAGTTTGGGAACTGGAGCTGGAGGATACCTAGCGGCACTAGCTTTGACAGCCTGAATACAGAAGCAGATAAACTCAGAGGGATGCTGGCAACATATGGGCGTCTGTCATGATTTTATCCATTCCACTTTGCAAAAGGACCTTTATGTTGTCATGGAACTAGATACTCTTGGAAGCTGGGATCGAACTTGCTTCTCTTTCGGGCTGGTGCACACGTCTTTTCCGAACTAAGCCTGCTGTAACGGGAGGTCAGCATCCTGGCTGCTTTTCGCCTCTGGGAATAAGCAACATGAGAACTCTTATCATGGTAATGACGATTTCTGTACATTATGGAAGGCAGTTCAATGTTGTTAAACAGCTTCTTAGTGAGGATGAATGACAATGGAGCTTTGTAGAAGATATGGATCACATCATGGTATCAATAACCCAGGCTGTTTCCATGCAATGGAACTCTTTTTGTGTTGAATCTTTTGTTCCGCTGGAATTCTATTGTTTAATACTGCAAGAAAAAAGCTTAGTGTTGTTATAGCAGATATGCTCCAAATACAATGTCATTTGTATTGAGACAGATTGGAGGTATTTGTACCCATGTGTGTATATGTGTGATGTGTGTGTATATATATGTACATGTATATATATGTACGTATGTATGTACATGGATGTGAGTGTGCGTATAGACACAAACAAATTCATAGATATGTATTGTATATATGTGTATATTATATACACACACACATTTATAGATATGTATATAGTCATATATACACCACGCACATACAATTACAAATATACATAATATTTCTATACATACATGTGTGTCTATATATACACACGTACACACATATGCGCGGTTCAAGTCTCTTTGAAAGTTTCGTTGCCTTAAGAAGTTTATAAATTATCAAAATCAAACTGCGACTTAGTAAGGTTTTTGACTTTACCAAATTCCTTTTAATATGTTATACCTTTCTGACATGAACAAAATATATATTTTCTATTTTAACCGCAACAATGCCATTATTGCTGGTTTTTAAGGAATAAAATATGAGGGTAAAGCATAGTTTCAAGTGTAACTTAATCAGAGTCAATTTTTCAAATATAAATCAAATCATTGTGTTGAATACGCTTGAAGACGGCATTGAAATAATTTTTCTAAATAATTTTGAATCTGCTAGCTTTGAATTGATATGCTAACACATACTGACATACCTTGAGTTGGTTTTGACAAGGAAAAAAATGTGATGAAATGTAAGAAACTTTGCGTGTCCGGAAACATTCAGCCTTCATTTTTATCAGAAGAGTGTAGACGCATCATCTTCCCCAAGGAAGAAAATGAGAACTGGACATAACTAAATTAGTATTCGGCATAAAAAATTACTCTAAGAAGATACAGATTTAAACCATTACTCCAAGAAGATACAGATTTAAACAAAGATCAATAGTGCTATCTGACCAATCAAAACGAGGACAGTGGCTGTTTGGACTTTGGACACATGATAATGAGTTTCCATTGTAACGAAGGTATCATCTCACCCACACCCTTACCATTATAATATTTACTGCTTCCTACTAAAATCCATCTTATACATGAAACCCATTTACATGAATTTCTATATTTTACTAATCAAAGTTATACTCCAATTAAAAGATTCATGGACAGCAGGTGAAAATTACAATTATTGAAATATTTACATACAATATAGTATAGTAAACACATGAATGCAAGAATGGACGGAACGCAGACATATATATACATATAATACTAATAACAACAACAAGAAGAAGAAGGAGAAAGATAAAAAAAAAAAAATTTACACATCAATCTTGGATCATCTGATGAACCAACCTCAAGCAAAATCACAGATTCACAATCATTACGCATCATTAAAAGCACAAAACAACGGGTCATAGTTCACTTTAGCAAGAAGCAGGAAGCTTTGGTCGTGGAGGAACCGAGACCCCCGCTGAGAACCACCGTCGTCACTGGTGGTTGGCTGTTTCTACTCCGAAGAGGTAAGGGAACATTGACTCGTTATCTGCGTGACGGATAAGAAGAATAAGCTACTGTAAACAGGAGGATTTTTAGGTTGAAGAAGAGGAGCATGTGCCTTTACTTTTTTTTTTTTATTTTATATATCCTCATGTTTTCGTGTTTTTGTGATTTTTCCACACTTAGTTATTATGAAGCATGTGTAAGAAGAGAGATTCTTGATCACATTTGCATGGTGAGAGGTCGCATACTGTTCTTCACCTCCATGCTAGAGACAGTTTTGGCGTATTCATCACTGAATCTGCAGCTTCTATCACAGCCTCGAAAATCTACTCTGATTGTGATTAATGTAATTGTCAAGATTTCCAGCTGCAACTTGCATTGTATTATATTTATTCCTGCTGGAATTTCCACCTCTAACTTGTTTCTATTCTACTTCTTCCCTGTCTATTTCATGGATTTGGTGTCTATATGGTGTGCGTTTACCCTGGAAATGCATATGGAAGTGGTGGTTAATGATTAAGTAGTAATTAGTAAGTGGTTTTCTTGTTTGGTTTAACGCAAAGTACAATTAATTAGTTTTGTTGGATTATTAGAAACAACAACAATACAACATCATTAGGGTCTCGGGAGGATAAGAGGCAGACAAACAATACATTCATTCCAAGAGATTGAGAGTTTGCTTCTACTAGATCCGCCGGCTCTGTGGGACTATTACAAACAAAAGGGGAAAAGTTTGGTTTTGATTGGAGGATATATACAGTTAAGAACACTATTAAGTCTAACCCTAGCAGGCTAGCACAACTCCTGAACGGCTGAACCACTTCCCCTTTCATATGCAGTATCGTAACCTTGTTTTTTCTTGAATGCCTGAAAAATTGAAACATGCAACAATACCATGCAAGAAAGGTTTGTCCAAATTACAACATACTATTTTCTTTTCAACAGTTCTACAGATTACAGCATAAAGCACACCTCTTTGGCAAAAATAAGCGAGAACTGTTATATACACACACTACAAACAAATATGTACTGTTCATAATCGAACTAAAATAAAGCAAAGTATCGTGCCATCTAAACATCTCAGATTCGTTATTATGACATTCATCACTAACGCTCTGGAACTATAGCTCTTCATTTGCCCACCAAAAGTTGTATACCAACTGCTTCAAAGTTGTTGGAGAACTCAGCGGTGGTCTGTAAATGACTGATAAACCACCATTTCATTATTTCTTCAAGAAGTTTTCAATTTGTACAAGGACCTGATGACAAAAGGGTTCAAGCAAAACGATGAAAGTCAAGATAACACCCAAATCTACACACTTTCTTCAGCTGGTTGACACGTCAATTAACTAAATCTCATCTAAAACAAACCCTGCTTCTGACAGAAGTTTGTGCATAAGTGTGCAACATAAAACAAAAAGAAGATATGCTGTCAAACAATGAAGTACTGAGATGATGAACAAGACAGTCACATAAGAACACCAAATTTGACAATAATAACATGCAGAAAGATGTGCACGGCCAGAGAGAGAGAGAGAGACCTCAAATGCAATTGCATTAGGAGTAAGTTCACATACGTCTTGACATCCCAGTTTCATTGCCACATCTGCAAATTTGCAACAATCACTCCAAATCATATTTCCAAGAAAACTTCAAAGCAACACATACAAGGTTCTTACTATATTCACTAATTTGTAAGTACTTCATGAGAAGAAAGAAGGGAGAATACAGTAGGCGAGAAGAAAGAATCATACTCTCAAAGGAAACCCTTGCATTGGCATTCGCATATGCTTCACCTCGTTCATCACAAAGGGCAGATAAACGCTTGAAAGCCTGTAAAAGACGATTATATTCACACAGGTCTAAGAGCACTTGCACACACACACGCACGCACACACACATGCGCACACACAAATCTCTACCCCAGGAAGTAACAAATCCCAGATCCTTTAGGATGAGTTCTGTCACAGAGCAGAAAAAATATCATACCCTCGTGTAGGCATCACCAGCTTCACCCTGCAAAAGGGGGCGAGAATCAGTCCCTACAGCTGCAATTCTCCGTGCCAAGGCATCCAAAGGTACATCTAGCCAAACAGTTACACCCTTATGCATGTACTTCCTGACAACAAAAAGTAGCAAAGAGCAGAAAGCCTGTGAACAGGAGAGAAAATCGCTGTGTAACCATTCAGGCCGGATTTGCTGACCGGCACCCCCTGACCGGCGCTGCAAACCACCAATCAGGGAGTGACACGTCGGCACCTCGGGTAAAAAAAATTTCCCCGGGGTGCCACGTGATTGGCGGTCATCGGCAGGTCAGCAAAGGCTGGGTCAGCAGATCCCAACCTGTAACCATTAAACGTTATAATGACATCTCTGTTGATGATACCAATTAATGGGCCGAACAACAGCACCCCCACCTGTGGAAACGACCAGCCGCTGCATTGAAGACAGCTTGCGCAATACTTCAGTCTAGAAACAGAAGCAAAGTTAGTTATTTCTCCCTATTTTTCCAAAATATCCAAATGCATATCAATTGCAGTGTGATGGTGAAGTGGAACCCGATGTTCAGGGATGGAGGCGGATATGGGATATGAAGGGGCCGCTGCGGTCAAATTTTTTTCTCTGGCGTATGAGGCGTGGTTTTCTACCAACAACTTACTTTCTTCATCATAGACATTTGCAGCGAGATAATTGCTGTGAACAATGTGGCATGAGTGATGTGGGGGAGTTGCATGAAATTAGAGATTGTTTTTGGCCACGAAAAGTTTGGAAGGTTTTGGTGGATCCACGGAAATGGCACATGTTTAGGGGCCCATCCAATCTGCGGGAGTGGACGGATTTGAACTTGACACATGAATTGGGTCATACGGTGAATCGGCACAGATGGAGGTATATCTTTCGGGAAACGTCCTATGGCGTTTGGTATTTTTGGAATAAGAAGAAACATGATGAATCGGGTCCTGACACTCCCCATGAATCTTTTGCAAGACTAATGATGCAGCGGGTTGATATTTGTTGAGGGTCCTTGACACGAATGTTGATGATGTAATTACGTAATTGTTGTACATAGGTAGCTACGTCTTACGCTTTTAAATTCTCTTAGTTTGGTGGATGTTGTATAGTCCTGTTTTAGGTCATTTTTGATGATTTAATGATAGATCCAGTTCCAAAAAAAAAAAAAAAAAAAAAGTTAGTTATTTCTCCCTATTTTTCCAAAATATCCAAATGGAATATAAATCTTAACACATCTTCCGTGCCAGTCATAAACTGAATAAGTGACGTTACAACATCAGTGGTCCGAAACATGAAGACCGAGCACATTCTCAAAATTGCATCCAAGACAGGATTTTTGCAGAACTAGTTTTAATACCCAAAAGAGTTGGGAAAACTTCATTTAATGAACACCTAGTACTTGTTTCAGGCAACAGAAATGGTTGCATAAAGAAGAGTGACTTATCCACCTACATGGCTATTAAAATGAACCAACGGCAGCATCATTCAATTAGTAAAAAAAAGAACATTTAGTACACTATTCATGCTCAATGATACAGTTCTATAAGACGAGGAACCTGCAAATGGTCAGCAAGGTCTAAAATGAAAGGATTGTCAAAAAAAATAAAGAATAAAATGCAATCAAGCGATGAATGCACACAAGAAAAAGAAAAACATAAAGGGAAAAAAGGTAAAAAAAAAAAAAAACAACATGGCTGCACATGAAGACAATTAAAGTTTATTATCTTCCTATCTGTCCAGCAACAGTGAATACTTTAATAACTATAACTTAGCATACAGAAAAACCATTATCTCAGAAATATTTCACGGCATAAGCATACTTTAAACATTAAACAGCACCTAGAATGAAAATATGGAAGTACTCAAATCTGACCTCGTTGTCTCTGAAGAAGGCCTCACCATAAAGCTTGAATATATCAGCAACAGAACTTCCACCAACAGTCTGCTCGATCAGCGCGTCACTGACCCAAAAAGAGACCTTAGAATTAGACAATTATCAAAGAATGTATCATCTTTGCATGCAAAACAGGGTTAAGCTCTGCACAGAGACGACATATTGACAAACCAGTCAAAAAAGGAATATCCAAGCACTTCTGACAGTACTCTGCCAACAGTTGTTTTCCCAGAGCCCATCATTCCTGCAATAAGCATTACTTTCCATGTTGACAACTTGCTAAGCTAGAGATAACCTTTATGAACCAATCAAAGAAGGCACAGATAAATCTTTATACTTACTCTATACAAAACCTTATTTCATCTTCCACTACAGTCATGTATTTTTAGGAGGAAGGAAAAGCAATAGACCAACTCTATCATCTCCATTCGGTGGGAACAATGACATCACTACCAAAAAGTATTTGGTGAAATACTTCGCTCTCTCTTTTTTCACATTTTATGAAAAATACTTTTTTCAAAATAATAATAATAGGCAGTAAGCATTTTAGTACATATGGTAATCCCATACTTTTCTGCAGGACCTTTCCTATCAAAGTATAAGCACCAAGTCTGGGATGCATCATGATAAATATCCTGAAGAGATAAGTTGCTAATATGTAAGATAAGAATAAAAATTTTATGTTAAAACCTCCTTTTAAGTACTCTGTGTCTTCTTTTCCCGTCTCTCTTTAGGAGCCAACACAATGGAAAACTTCTTCACAGACTTCTAACAATGTTAAACTAAAAGTTTCATCATGAAATGAGTTGCTAATAATATGTATCATTAGAATGAAAATTACATGTTAACTCCACCTTTTTTAAGTATTAAGTTACTAACAAAGCAACTTGGATGGAATTATAGAGCTAAGAAACCCCATAATGCAGAAAAAAAACTGACCAACAAGATATATGCAGCTTCCAACAAGATATGGTTCCACCTTTTCTGATTGCTTCTGCAAGAAAAAATGGCAACCCATATAATAAATATGCAGGGTGGGAAAATCACCAGCCACATGAATCATTCAATAAGTGCCAGATAACAAACTTCATGAATGAAATTATCAGTCTTGCATACATGACAAAGATCAAGTCGAAAAAAGATATAAACCTTTAAAACGAGAGCTTCATTGATAGAAGCTGGAAGCGTTCCGGTCGGCAACACTGAACCTGCAACAAATATATTTCAAAAAATTATCGACTCGAAAAACAAATTTTTGCTGTTAAGTATGACATACATGTAATGCTATATATTCTTTTTAATCTTCCTTCTAGGGGGAGAAAAAGGCTAAAAGATTAGAGCAGTTTTGGCAACATCTACATCTAACGGAATCGAAAATCTCAATCCAGCCACCGATACTAAGAATCCGAAAGAAATGAATCATATCACGACAAACATTAACCTTTTGAAAGCACAATAGAAACAATACAGAAGCATTTCTCTCACAGGGATTCCGTTTATGCTGAGAAAAAAATGTAAGTCAATGGTACAAAAAACTAGCAGGTAATACACACAGGCAGAAGTGGGACTAGACCCAAGAATTAACCATGCTATCTTCACAAATTATTTTTCAACCTTTTTCCCCGTCAATTAATTGATGTTTTCGGACCCAAATAAAGTCACAAAGCAAAGACAATAAGAAAAGCAAATAACGTGAACAAAATCATTCAATAACATTAGCATCTTAAAAGGATTACAACACAGTAAGCATACACAAATTGACAGAGACCACCTAGCTTAAATGCACATCAATGGATGAAGTACCTTGGGCCTTCTGGGAAGAACAGGAAACATCCAAAGCCACTATTTTTCGAAGATTGGGCTTGGATTTGGATCTCAAATGACAAGAAACAAGTGCTTGATCCTTCCAATAGCCTTTTGCTCCACATCTTTGCTTCAAAGGCAATGAAAAACTCGGCCTCCAAGCTACGGGTTCCGAATTCACCAGCCCTGAACACTCCAATCCCACCAAAACTTTTGCCCCCATCAATCTTTCTCCTCCAACAATTTCTTCTCAGTTTCCAACTGCTAAAGAATTCCAACTTGAATCTCTGGCACCCAAGAGAATGGACTTTGGCTTGACTAATCAAAAAGCTGAAACGGCTGCGTCCTGTTTCCTGTCAAACTTGAATTCCATATCACTAAAGATTAGAATTTTGGTAAAAAGGTACAATAATCACAAACCTATTCCCAAGAAAAAACCATATAACAAAAACTACTCTGTTGCGTGCCAGAGCAAGTTCCGGAGAAACCAGGATAGTATTTTATGATTCTGTAAAATACTGTAAATAATGAGCATTACCTCCATAAGGTTAAGGATAGATTTTGATCTTTTCAGACGTTGTTTATCGATATATATGGGCTCTGCAATAAAGACAAAGATGAAAGGTTGGGGAGGGGATAGGGGAGTTGTTTGGTGAGCTGGGGTTGGTGGGAGTTGGCTTTCAAGAAAACTAGAATTTCTTGAATGCGAAGGGCAAAATTTCATATAAAACTTTGTAGAGGAGCTCAACGATCCCGATACATCAGTGTAAATTAGAGTATTATTAATATTGAATTGAAACTTCTCGGTAAAACTGGAACTTGGTGATGAATCATTCTTCTGTTGACCCGATCAAAACTTTTCGTATTAAACCCGAAAAACAAGAACAAAAGGAATATTCACCTTATTTACTGTTTCTTTTTCATTGTTGGTTTGAGATAATTACTTTTAACTAAAATTAACTAAAATTTACGAAAAAAAAGGAATACCCCTTTACTACTTATCTTCTTCAACCATTACGCTTTGGCTACCGTTGCAGCTACCACCTAAGCATACCCCGCTCCCCAACCATTACACAGTTACCTATTGAACGGCATAGTTCAGTTGGTATTCGAGTTGGAGATTGTCCACAAAAAGTCATGAGTTCGAATCCAGATACGCGTATAGGTGTTTCTATGTTGTCAGTCAAAAGGTCTGGTTTGTGGGCTACAACTTATAATATCTAAACCAATGTAAAAGACAAATGGATTCTGATTAATATCCTCTATGCAGCTACTTTGGATTGGAGGGGCCTTTGGTTGGGGTTGAACCTTTTGCCAACAGTTACCTCTTAATCATCCCCTTCCCCGTCACCTGCTAGTCCACCTCCACCCCGCCTCCTGCTCTTCCCCTTGCTGCGCCCTGCCTTTATTTCCTGGTCTCTCCATATTCATATCCAACATCATCTTCTACCTCTAAAACCCAACTGCAAACCCGCCCCAGTCCTCCATCCCGCCCTCAATCTCCATTGTCATTTTCATCCTCTTAGCCAGTTTAACATCACTATTGCCAACCACCACTGCCACCGGTTGCTGGAAATTCACACCCAAAAACATGCTGAAAAAAGAAAAAGATTGAGCAAGGGAAAAGATATTGTCATTTTTAGTTTAATTTGGTTGTCTCACTATTTGCCTAGCAAAAACTGATTATAAGGATCAACTCTAATGAATAATTTGTGGGTTGAATATTTCATGAATTGAGGACAATGACAATAGATTTAGTTGGCATCAAAGAGTCCTTTTTGCTTTTCTGTAAATTTTCTCCAGTAAATTGTTCTCCTTACGTGCTTCTATCTTTTCAACCTGTAACTCTATACTAGTGCTGTGTGAGTGCATGTGAATCAAAAATTTTACATGGGTTGCTTGTTTGTAGGAGAAAGGAAAAGGAAGAGGAGTTTTGCGTATGGAGAAAGGCTTTTGGCGGAGAGGAATGGTGGGCAGTAGCTTTTGCTGTTTCAGGGAAGATGACACGGTTGGAGACTTGGAGTGATTGCTGTTTGGGGCGGTGAATATTAGGAATGATAAGGTGCTTTCCTGTTATAGATGGATGGGGTTGCCTAAAGGTGCTGGGTGGAAAGAAATGAAGATTGGTTGTTGAGAAGGAAGAAAGGAGAGAGGGATGCAAAGGAGAGGAGGTGGGGGCGTCG